>ML675617.1:12249756-12315999 GCA_007922155.1 Mesoclemmys tuberculata | reverse complement strand
GAGTCTCCTTTCATAAGGCAGATTTTCCATTCCTCGAATCATCCTAAAGCTAGACAGTACTGTTGTGCAACTGATACATTGACTTTGGCTTAAAAGATACACGGATACAGTCAATCTGATCATCAAAATGTGACCAAGCAAAAACACAGTATCAGTGACCAGGCTTTTTGCTGTAATGTATTTTAGTTTTCTTTAAGCATTCATTTCGGGGGGAAAATATACTGTATTTACACATATATTATACTTGACAATTTTCTCTAGCTATATTATCTGTCTTAAGGAAGCACAAGGACATAAGAACGGCTATAGTGGGTCAGACCAATGGTCCATGTAGACCAATATCCTGTCTTCCATCAGTGACCAGTGCCAAATGCTTCAGAGGGAGTGAACAGATCAGGTCATCATCCATTGATTCATCCCCTGTTGCCCATTCCCAGCTTTTGGCAAACATGTTAGGGACACTTCAGAGCGTGGTTTTGCTCTGAAGTGCTCTCGTTGCTTTAAAAGAAGTATATCAGCGTACAATAATAGAAGGCCATGAGTAAATTCCACAATCCAAGTTAAAGATCCTGTCTTCTGGCCAGGTCAGTACAGCACAGACTAAGCATCAATGCTGGAAGTGAGTCAAGGTAAGCACAAGAGAGGCAAATCCTGGCGTTGATGACTGATGGGTACAGCTTGATCCTGTGGGATAGTGCCAGAGTGAGATGTTTAAAAATTAGAAGCATGTATGTGTTCAGGAGAGAATATGGAGGTGAAAGGAAATGGAGTAGGTACTGAGAGAAAAAAACGACTTTAACAAAATGCTTTATTCTAAAGAACTTTATCAAAAAGGACTAGATGGCTCAGAGAATCAGTGAGTGAATATCTCATTTCCATTGATCTGAATCTATTCCAGGTGGGGTGTGAGCAAGTTACCATGTAAATGGATAGTCCTGAAATATATTTAATGAATGGCAATGGTGAACAAATTTTTCAGAAAGATTAGTTTCAGAAATTTACATACAGTCCTGTTTCCTCTTTGTGTGAGACAGGAATAAAAAGATACTTTCAGAATATTTAAATGTATATATGAACTTAAACTCTGTTAGGGAGATGGGTGTTAATTTAGAGCTAAGAATCTCTGAAGTACTTTAGAGCATGACTTTTGGCCATCAGAGTGGCATGACTTGTTGCAATTTGAAAGAAAACCCAGCTCTATTTGCTTTTTACGGATTTCGTTAAAAGTTAATAAAAAGACAAACCTAAAATCACTTAAACATCTAGCTAAAACTAACTAATGTAACTTCTACTCAATTAATTAAGGATTAAATAACAATTATCAAATCAAAATTACATTTGCAATTGAGTTAATATATCAACAAGTTGACAATAAGATGGAATGGAATCAGCAATTGGTCTAATCCCCAGATGAACACACTCACAAACACAATCAAGATTTAAATAATAGGCAGTTGGTTTAAAACAAACAAAAGGAAGCACTTCTTCACACAACACACAGTCAATCTGTGGAACTCGTTGCCAGGGCCTATTGTGAAGGCCAAAACTATAACGGTTTCAAAAACAAATTAGATAAGTTCATGGAGGATAGGTCGATAGATGGCTATTAGCCAGGATGGTCAGGGATGCAAAATCATGCTCTGAATGTGCCTCGACTCTGATTGCCATAAGCTGGGACTGGATGACAGGATGGATCACTCGATGACTGCCAGTTCAGTTCATTCCCTCTGAAGCACTGGCATTGGCCACTGTCGGAAGACAGGATAGTGGGCTGAATGGATCATTGGCCTGACCCAGGATGGCCGTTCTTATGTTCTTAAATCATGAAGTTAATATAACACATGATCAACACATGCTATCTGTGGAAACCAAAGATGTAGTCTGTTTCTCAGCCCAATGAAGCAGAACTTAGATTCCTTCGAAGTTGCTGTTTCCTGAGTGACTTCTTCAGTTCACTCTTTCCCTGACTAATCTTGTCACTGGGATACAGAACAATCAACAGCCTCTAACTTCCCTTTTGGGCCAGACGACTTTATACAGGTACACTTTACAACTCAGGGTGACACAAAGACCTGGATCCACAGAGGTTCCTAGGCGCCTAATATTTTAGGTGCCACTGCGATCCACAAAACTCCCGCTTGGCAGCTGGCTCAGCCTGTAGATGCCTAACCTCACTCAGTGTCTAGGTTTTTGCAGTAAAAGTTCCCTAGGCACCTGTGTTTCTGCCTCACGACATACACACTGCTGTCTCCGTAGGCATCTGGAAGCTGATGTGTGGGTTAAGCTCCAGAGTGATTCAGGAACCAGGGAACATGGGGTATGTCTACTATGCTACATTGTATGCCTGGGCTCAGACTCCAGCCTAACCCTGTTCTATTTGCACACAAACCGCACTAACCCTGGGCGGGGCTGCAGGGTTGAAGTCTGAGTGAAGTCGGGACCTTTCCAGTGTAGATGCAGCCCCACTTTACTTGACTCCTGGGAGTCCACCAGAAGAATCCCACAAGCCCAAGGGCCAAATGCCTTTTGTCCTCTCTATCCCTACAAATGCCTTTTGTCCTCTCGATCCCTACAATCTCCAGTTGACTCTATTGAAAATGGATACCCCTCCACACCACCCCATGGCATACAGTAGCGGCTCAGTGAGTCAGCATTAACCCTTCCATTGTCTTCTGTTCAGCGAGCTGCAGACATGCCATCAGAGTGCGTTCTGTGTTTGCAGTGGAGACCAAACAGAACAAGCCTTTTTTGCAAATTGTGCTGCTTCGTGGTCATGGGAGCACAGCCACATTGTGGTGAATCTCTGGTTTGAGGCCAGTAAAATTGAGAACTTTAGCAAAAGTACCAGGAATGGCCATGTATACCAGCAGATTGCTAAAATACTGGCAGCTTTGCAAGTTTTCCGGACCAGTGACCAGTACAGAAAGCATATTAAGCCACTCAAGAGTGAGTACCGGAAGACCAGGGATCAGATCCGCATTGTGGGTAACTCAAAAACCTCACTCCTGTTTTATGAGGCGTTTGCCAGCATGCTGGGCTCTGCACCCAGCATGGAGCCAACCGTGCAGCATGACAATCTGGTCTATGTCCTCTGTATCCAGCATGGGGACTGATGGGAACCAGCAGTAGGCTCTGAGCAAGGAGTATGAAGTGACTCTGTTTCTGAAACTGGTCCCAGAGCAAGCTATGTGAACAGGATCAACAGCAAATTCTGGGTGCATACTTGAAAGAGCTGTTTGATGCTCCACTCCTGCCCCGGGGAACACCCTGCTGCCAGAAAACCCAGAGGAGATAGAAGCTGCCCCAAAGCCTGGTAAGTTTCTAACTTCAATTTAAAGTTGATTACTACAGTAATAGAAGGGATTTCAGCTCTAAGGATCAATGCAAAAGTTGGCTCCAAGCGTGTATCTGCTAATGGCGGATTGTATCCCAGTGCCTTGGCATCCCTCACTCTCCATGTGGAGTTCAGAATGGAGACCGGGAATTGCAAACAGCAAAGAACAGCTTGAAAGAGTATTTTTACTGGAAAATCAATAACTCTCTGTTTCTTGTCCTGTTGGAGGCCCTTCAACCTCCACTGGCAGCTGGACATCCAGAACTCGAGCCCATGCCCAATGTGCCTTCCCAGAGCGTTCCAAGAGGAAGCATTTCCATGGTGAAGTTCTGCTCAAAGTTCTGGAGAGGGCTGACCAGGAGGTCCAGTGCCAGAAGCCAAGGGAGGTAAGACCGGAGTAACGGCACACTGAGCAGCAGGAGGAAAGACTGAGGCTCGCCAGAGGACAGGGTTTTAGTGAGGGAGCTAGCACCTGCGGTGCGGTTCCTGGAATGCGAATGACAGCTAAAGGAGGAGGACCGACCTCAACAGAGAGAACGGTTTGATCGACTCATCTCCATCACGGCTGGAAGAGCACCAGCTCCTGCTGCTTCCTCCCACACCATGGCCTGATGTCCCTCAATCCAGAAGTTGTTTGGACAGCTCTATGCTGGGGCAGTCTGTGCATTCAGTTCCCATGAGCAGCTGGATCAGGCAATGAAGCCCCACGCAGCCTTCCTTCTTGACCCCTCTCCTGTGGCTACCTCCATCCTCCTCCCCAAGTGCCAAGGGTGTGGAAAACACAGAAAGAAAAGAAAGGAGAACATGGGGCCAGGCAACACACAGCGGTGGGGGGTTTGTGTTGGATTTGCACTCTTTCCTGCACTTCTGATTTGGAAATGTTCTTCTGTTACGTGTTTGGGGGCAGGGTTGCAATGGCTCCTGGCCTGCCTAGCAATGGGTGACCATTGTAGCACATTTATAAATAAAGCAAGAAAGTTTATTGCTATCACTGTATCACATTGTACTATCATGATTGGAGATGATAAAGCTAACAACATGATTAGGAGCCATTACACATTACTGAGCAAACACTATTCCTCTGTGCAGTTAAGTACAGCAATTCACACTTGACTTCCTTATATGAACACATACTGTGATTCACCCCTCCCTCCATTCTTTATTCATAAGTACATTGCATGTGAATCAAGCCCACAGCCCTCCTAAGCACTGAATCCCCCACCCCCAAAATTAATTAAATTCCTTTCCCCTGCAAGCACATTCTTACAGGTACTACCCCCCACACCCCACATCCCCTGGGCCATGCAAGTCCATAATGTGGAAACACAAAGCATCCCTGACTTGTGTTGCCTGGATGCAACAAGCCCCAGCTGTGGGAGGTGCCCTTTCTGTACCAATTCAGTGGCCCTTTGCTGTCAGAGATCCATGCAGCGGGAAGTGGCATAGAATGCTGTCTTTAGCCATGGGCATGTAAGTCAACGCAGTGCCTTAGTCTTAGTAGGCCTTAGTCACAAACCCATCCTTCCAACTACAGGCGTTACATAATGACCAATTAGAACACACCAGATGTTACAATAATTTTCTCTTTTATTTGCTTAAAGTACTTCAAATATTTTATTATTTGTGCTACATGATAAAGAGGCTGGGTAATCAAGGGTACATTTATCTCTTTGGTAACCTTTTCTTTTCTTTTTTTCCGTTTTGCTTGGAGCAAGAAAAACAGTTTCATTGGCTGGGCTGTAATCATAAGAAACTGATAGCTGGCTCGCTAGGTGCGGCATTTTCGTGTCAGGTATTGTGAATGTGTTGTGAATTGTTCTCTCACCTGGAGATGATTGTTTTGTACACGGGGTCTCATTCTGCAAACACTACTGCATGAGCAGTCCCAAGGCGTTCAGGAAGAAGCATTGCATCTGGTAGCATTTACAAGATAAGCCAATCAATAACAATGCTGCCTCTGAGATCATGCTCTCTAAAAACTCCTTACCCTGAACATCCTGTTTACACAGGATTTTGCAAAAGTAAACAACCCAACTCTTCCAAAAGCAGCCATCCCCTGACAAAAGCCTCCCATTTGTCCTCATTTCTTACTCATTATTTGGCTCCAACTGACAACTATTTTTCCACACAGAGAAATCTTCTCAAGGGACATTTTCCCAGTCATAGGCTTCCACAGACAGATACACTATTATTATTGTATTATTTATTTGTATAACTATGGTGTGTAGGACCCCTCATCATGGGCCAGGACCCTATTGTGCTGGGTGCTATGCAGACACAGAACAATAACAGTGCCTGTCCTGAAGAGCTCACAGTTTAGGATGGAGGAAGGAGTATAACACAGAAGCAGAGTGAACAATGTGATGGTAGCACATACCATGTGTGTGCAACGGGTTTAGTTAGTAAGGGATACGCCATAGTGAAGGAAGAGAGGGCATTGAAGGGAAGAAGATAAGTGGAATGATGCTGAGGCGAAGAGCCTGTGAAGGAGAGGAAGGGTTCAAGAAACAGCCAGTCAGCACAGGGCAGAGAAGGCCCAGTCAAAACTGTAGCAAGGTTTCCAAAGGTGCCTGCTTTAGCTGCTTCTGCCCTCATATGCTAGAGAGGTTTTTGTTAGCAGTTTTTCCCCTGCAATGTTGCTGACTGTAACAGGCTTGTAGGATTCTGTAGCTCAAAAGCAGGAGAAGAGGGAGAGCAAGAAACTTGAGATTCAGCATATTAAAAGTAAGGTGTAGAATTAGCTTAACCAGGCTACGTATCTGGACATCAAGTTGGAATGGGTTTCAGCAATTTCAGTAGTGAAAGGAGACTCCCCTTGAACATAATAACTGAGCAGAAGATTTCCATCACAGAATACACTGGTGGCAAGCCAAGGCGCACTCTCCACGACCTGCGAGAGAGAGACTGAAATCTCACCAACATTCAGACTGATTAATAGGGTCACAGTAGTTACGATTCATCATCTGTGCAGTATTGCCAACACCAACCTGCCAAAATCATGACTCAGCCTAAAAATAGGATTGGCTTAAAACCTATGATAGCACAGAAATAAATCACACTGTTTCTCAGTTGTTTTATGATTTGTGAGACTGTGGAGTAAAGTTCTGTGTCCCTCATTTGGGGTTGAAAATTCAGCCTTACATGGCTGCTAGGCACACAAAAAGGTATCTGTTATCCATTTCCTACTGCCCAGGAAGGGGAATTCAATCCTTCTCCCTTCTCCTCCCTCCTTATCACTATTCTGTCCCTCAGCCCATCCTTCCAGTACCACACCATGTCACCATATGCTAGTTAAGTCCCTAAGTTCAACATTGAGATACCACTGGCTTCCACAAACCCCTATAGGCATCTAAATTTCCACCATTAAAATCCCTGAAGCAACTAAATTTTTCAGCTGGGCACACACATAGCTGCTTAAATTCTGATGCTGCCTGGAAGCTCAGGGCCTAGCTCATGTCTAATCCCCAGTGGAGTTGGCAAACTAGTCATTTCACTGCTTGTCTTCTCTTTGAGGCCCAATCTGGTAGCCGTGCTCTGAGTATGACTGGATCTGGACAAAAGAAGACAACAGTGGTGAGAAAGACAAAGGTGGGGAAGGTCAGATATCTTTTATTAGACCGACTTTGGTTGGGGAAAGAGACAAGCTTTTGAGCTACACAGAACAGTTCTTTAGAGCTGGGAAAATAAGTAGAATATGTCTACACAGAGATAAAAGACCAGCAGTGTGGTTGGCCTGGGTCAGCTGACTCAGGGTATGTTTACACTGACGGGGGCAAATTTGCCACCGTCAGATTGATTTATGGATGATTTATCCCAATGGATTGATTTATCCCAATCGATTGAGCCAAAGTGAAGACCTGCTCAATAGAGCCGGAATTCAATTTAATAAAACCACTGCCAGAAAAAATAGGTAATGCTCCGTCGACGGGTATACATTTCCTGTCAGCGCAGCGTAGTGGAGACGGCACGCAGAATGGACTCTAGGAAGTCAATGTAAGATACGCAAGCTACTCCATGTAGCTTCTGGATCCCCTATAGACTGCCACCAGGTTTGCTGGTAAGTGTATACAAGGCCTCAGGCTCGTGGAGCTAATAGCTGTGTAGATGTTCTGGGTTGGGCTCGAGCCCAAGTTCTGGGATCATCTGCCCTTGCAGGATTCTAGTGCCCCAGTTCTAGCCTAAGCCCGAATGTCTACAGCGCAATTAAATATCCCCTTAGCCTGAACTCCAGTCAGCTGGCATAGGCCAGGCCAGCTGTGGGTTTTTAATTGTAGTGTGGACATATCCCGAGAGCTCTGCCTTAGAGCATCCCCTAGGCTACTGGTGAGGGCACTCTTCTAGGACTGGGGAGACCTGAGTGCAAATCCCTGTTCTATATCAGGTAGAGGGGTGATTTGAACCTGCATCTCCCACATCCTGGGTGAGTGCTGTCACCACTATCCTAAAAGGCACTCCTGTATGTTTCATAAAAAGCATGAGCCTGGAGCAGGCCCCTGACTGCATGAAAGGATTCATGGCTGTGAATCCCCAGTGGAGATAGGCACCCAAGTCTCTTTGAAGGGTGGGAGCTCTAGGTCACACCCCTCTTCTTGACTTTTCCTATGGTTGCTTAGATGTCTCAACATGCTGGCTTTTGTGAATCCCTTTCTGAGGCACCTAACTCACCCTATGCATGGTGGCGGGAGCCTAGGTGCCTAACTCAGGGTTGTGATTTCCACTAAGCAGCAGGGAGGCTAAACATTAAGGGCTGGAATACCCAGTGTTGCAGTGTCTAGGTCCCCTTTGTAAACCTCCCCCCCACCACATTCTCTCTGCAAGTTCCCCCATCATCTGTCCCTACCTGTTTCCTATAGGTACCTGACCCTTTATTTTCCCTCTGCTTCCCCCACTAGTCTCCAACTGATCATACTGAATGCTCCCATTGACTTCGGTGGGCTTTGGCTCTCCTTTTCTACTACAAGCAGTAATTGACAACAAACACAAAACCAGGGCGGGAGGGGAGAAAGCAGTAAGGGGCAATGTGAGTGATCCCAAGGGGGTGGAATTTCAGCTATTGTTGATAGCTGCCTGAAGTGGTGGTGTGACGAGGTTAGCGAGACAGGCCAGGACTTTGGTAGGCATGTGTGGGTAGTGTCTATAAAGGGCATGCATAGTAGGTCTGTATTGGCTGTGGGGGTGGAACGAGCACTCATAGTTTCAGTCTAGTGTGATTAGTGACTTGAGCAGCTGTTTGCTCCTCCATGGCTTTTATCATGCACTCATTACCTTAGAAAATTACACCCTCTGCCCCCCAACTGGTATATTAAAAGAACATGATTAAGGTAGCGAAGTAGAGTACTAAAATTAGGAAATGTCAGAATTTAGGTTGTCTCTCCAACCCTGATTTAGCCCCCTTGTGCAGATGCATTCTGATGGTCTGTAATTACATGATTACTATTTTTTTCCAGAGGATGCTGGGCCGTTGAGTGCACAGGGGGGATGCGCTGTGGATTAATCAGGGTTGTGCAGTGAAGGAGACTGTTGTCTATAGGACCCCTGGCAACCCAAACTGGTGAAAGCCCACGTGGTAGGCTGCTGTGATATACAGATGCTCAGCGTGAGACCTGTATGCTGTCTGGGAGGGGTCAGGAACTGCAGAAGCAAAGCATGGTGAGGCACCCAAAGATACAGGGCAGGAGGTGACACAACCTCTCACTAGGCTGGGTTGCAGTCCAGAAAATAAGCAATAAAAGTTTTGAAATGTTGGAAAGCAATAATCAAGCTGGCCAGGAGAGCCCAGGTTGTGAAGAGCCAGTGCAATCCCATTCTCTCCAGCAGTAGAGTTACTGAGGAGTCCAGGGGAAGAAGAGGAAAGTCTGTTTGGGCCATAAAGGTTTAGAAAAACTTTGAGATCAGTCCAAGGGGTCATTAAGCACTGACAAACTAGAATGGCTTTCAGCCTGGGAAACAGCCGCTCTAGGGGGGATTGCACCACTGTGCTCAGGGGTTTTATGTTTGTGCGTATATGGATGGGGGGAGGAGATGACCTGGAGTGATCTCACAGGCTTCCCAAACCTTGATGCAAAGCCTCTCGTCTTAATTGCAGGTCCATTCTCTTTCGTGATGTGTGTAAGTAGACGGTTGATTTTACCATTGTAGGTGCTGCTCCTGCAAACGTATGCTCAGGTTCTCCCTGTACGCCAAGAGGCTACTTAACCCAGTCAAGTTACGCTCATTAAGCGTTCTCAGGACCAGGGACTTCCCATGTACTTTTATAACAAGCTATATTGGCAGAGAGCAGCTCTTTGGGCAGAGCAATTCTTTTTGCATACAGCATTTTAAATGTCAAAATTATTGATTCAGACTATTTGAGGCCCCATTCAAAGGCAATGAGCAACTTTCTATTGGCTTCAGAGGACTTTGGCTCGGGTCCTGCCTTTGTACATTGTTCCTCCTATCCTAGCTGTCTGTTCTCTGCCTGTCCTGCTCGTTATGCTGCCTTCCTACTGAATCTGCTTAGCCTAAATTCCCTTTGAGGTACTGTGCTGCTAGCAGCAACCAGCACTTTAATAACACACATTATTATGCACCCGTCACTATTCAGTCACCTACACTGCATAGGATTACATGGTGACTTGCAAAACAGCCAGAGTGCTGTGGCATCTCAAAGACTAACAAATTTATTTGGACAAACTTCTGTGGGCAGAAACCCCCTTCGGCGGATGCATGGTGAATTGGTGATGTTGGAGGTCTCACTAGCTTTGTGCTTGCCAGCAGGAAATTTTCATGCAGTGAGGCACACTTGTAATGGCAGTGAAGGAAATGAACAATGGGTTGCTAGCGAACGCCAGTCATTGTGGTTGGAATGCAAAAATCTCTAATATTTATCTTTCCAAAAAAAATTTCTCTGGCTGAACAAAAATCCAAGTGGCAAAGTTCATGCCATGATCTCCCTGGGGTAATGCCAACCATGAGTTTGGCCCACTGAGCACTATTTACAGTTAAGTTTTCTTTCTCAAAAAAATGTTAAGGGATGTTTAGAACTGCAAAAGTTTGTTAAAAACCATAAGGGTCATGACAAGTTACTGATCAGGGGAGCACGATGCCAATTCAGTTCTGCAAGAGTCTGAAGTTCACCTGCTGGCAGCACTCCTTCAGCAGCAGAGGGATGCTCTTGAAGTTCCTCACCCACCTCTGCCCTCAGCCCCTGGCAGTGAGAAGACAACACCTGGGGGGAGAGATTTAGTTTGGGGTTGGTCCTGCTTTGAGCAGTGGGTTGGACTAGATGGCCGCCTGCAGTCCCTTCCAACCTTAATCTTCTCTGAAAGAGAAGGTGAGACAGAATGCCTAGTGGAATGGCCTCTGGGGGCTGTTGAACTTGACAGCTGCTGAAGTAGAGCAGAGAACACCCAGGTGGCTTAAAAACAACCTTGCCTACTCTTCTGGAGTGGCCTTGGCCGAACTGGACCCAGATATTCAAAGCAGGAAATCAGGTACCATTGCAGATTTTGGTGAGGGACAGGTGCCTAACTGTCCAGGGGTTATTTAGGCATCTGAAAATGCTAGGGTTTTTTTTTTTTTTTTTTAAAAAGGCACTTGCTAAGCTAAGTAACAGGGGTACTGTATAGAATTCCTATATAGAGAAAAGAAAAAACTCATTTAGAAGGGGAAAAAAAAAGAGAGGGAATAAACCCTTTCCATCTGGGTTGCCAAAACTGTTGGTGGTCCTGGAGGACCCCAAGTGAGGCCCCAACAGTTTGGGTTCGAGCCCGGTGCACAATTAGCCCAATTAGACACCGAGACGGAGAAATCCTTGAATTTTTGCTGCGGTGTGGGAGGTGAGAAGAACTGTAGCTGGTCCCTTCCACCTTTCTTGCAGAGGCTCGTCCTTCCAGGTGCGGATTAGGACTGTCTCCAGGCTGCAAAGGATGGACTGGGTCATCTAGGGGGACAGGCTGGGCATCTTGGACCGACCTGTAAAGAAAACATAAAACAGCAGACAAAGAGGACACACATCTAGCTATTTCACTGTCTCCTAAAAACCCATTCCCCTGACAAAACCGGGACACCCTTCATAGGCCAGGGGTGACCAAACAATTTCAAAAGGGCTGAGGCCTAGCCAGCCTTTTGGTAGGGTACGGATGCGTAGTAAGGCCAAAGGGAGGGCATCTGTCTACTTCAGGGTGGCTTCCTGGTATATATTTGACGGATGTTTCTTCAAAGTCTGGTTAGTGTACAAAAGAGTTAATTACAGGTTTCAATTCTTCCCGTGCCTCCCTCTTGATAGAATACTGCTTGATCTGAAGTGGCACTTGTCCTGGGAGTAATTGGACTACCACGGGCGGGGGGGAGGAGAGAGAAAGAGAGAGACACACAGGGCTTGCTCGCCCAGGAATGCCTGTAGCCAAAACGAGGGGATAAACCTGACTTTCCCACTGTTTCCATTCCGGATCTTGATTGCATTTATTTTTAACCTCCTCCATTATCATTATTTATGCTTGTTCAGGAGGGATGGACATGGTGATACTATCTGCGGAGAATTGTAAAGTGGCTCCTAATTTACATAGCAAATCCCTTCCCAGGAGGGGAGCGGGGCAATCTGGGAGATACTCACATTTCTCATCAATTAGTCTATCACCAATAGCACATTCTGCTGGTGCATAAACAGGACAATTAGTTTCTTTTTCTGTGGCCCCAATTACATTAATGGAGTTTTCCACTGGCAAGGATAAGGGTTGATTAATGGCAGTTTGGGCTGCCCCCGAGTCAATTAAAAAAAAAAAAAATCAGTTCTTTGTTTCCTACCCTCATTTTTACTTAAGGCTCTGGGGGCAGGGAGGACTGTTTCCCTTGACTCCCCTAGCCCAAAGTGTTCACAGCCATGAGGGGAGCAGGCTCCTTAAGAGGGTAATCAGTTTCTCCAGAAATGAGCTCTCTCTCGAGGGGCACTCATTCTTCCAGTGTCCTTCTTTCTTACAACGTGCACACGGATTCCTTCCCAACCCACGTTCCTGACGTTCCCCTGGTCCCAGCCGACCCCGTCCCTGTTTCTCCCCGGTCTTACCTTGAGGGAGTCTTCCATGTGTGTCGGCTTGGACAGCGGCCACCATTATCCGGACCTGCCGCTTTTCTCTCTCCTCCTCCCGCTGATTGAACGTTCTCTGTGCTATCTCTAATAACGTGCCAGAGTCATACCAAGCATTCCTTCCTGTTTTTGGAGCTTTTTCCTGATGTCCGAAGTGGCTCGGCTAGTAAATATACCTTTGATTATGGCTTCTGCCTGCTGGTTATCAGGGTTACTCGAGGTATATTGGCGAACAGCATCCCTGATTCGTTGCAGGAATTCATCTGGGGCTTCTTTAGGACCTTGGGTGACTTCATAGGGTTTGGACCAGTTGCTAGTTCTCTGCAAGGCATTTTTAACTCCAAAAACAAACAAATCTTTAAACATTTAATCTGGTCATATCTGCAGCTTTATTTGGGTTCCAATTAGGATCAGCTGCCCAAGGGAATGCCTGGTCCCCTGGTAGCGTGTGGTGTGGATTTAAGTCATGACGATGATTTGCCTCTGCTCTTGCCTTTGCTGTCACCTGCTGTTCCTCTACCTCAGTTAACAAGGATTTACAAAGTGTGCGAATATCCCTCCAGGTTGGGCTGTAACTAATCATAATGCTTTCAATCAGACTGATAAACTTCCCGGGATTGTCAGTCAATGATCCAGCCTGGGCTTTAAAAGCTGCAAGCTCCATTGGACTAAAGGGCACATGATTGTAAATTCGAATCGTTTCAGCTGGCCTGTGTTCAGAGGCATTTCTAGAAATCCTAGTCTCTGCCAAGAGTGGATAAAGCCCTACAGGAGGAACCAATTCCGAATCTGATTTGAGTCCCACATAAGGTGGGGGAACAGGGACCGAAGGGGGATTCGGTTTTGTCATTACATCTGGGACGGGCTGAATCATTTGGACCGGTCGTGGGGAACCAGTAAACACCAAACTACATTTTCTAAGTATATTTTGACCATTTCTTAAAGACAAAACACCCGAGCATACATGTATTCCTTCCACTTACCAGTACGTTGACAAAACAATAGCAATTGGAGGACTGTATTATAATTAAGAGAGCCCTCCGGTGGCCACCTTTCCTGGTCCTCTAGTTGGTACTGAGGCCAGTTGACAGTGCACAAGCGCTTAAGTTGACCCTTCCTTAACGGATCCGTTCCAAATACCAACCAGTGACTCAGAATGCATTCAAGCGGGGTATAACCTCCCCCTTTTCTTAGTCCCTGACCCATCCTTCACGGCCTCCCAGACTGGTTCTTCACGGTCGCTGGGGCCAGAAAAAGGATCCTTCAGGGCTGGGCGTCCCCAGAGGAAGTGAGAAAAGTCGTTCCTACCTGCCTGTGTCCTCCCAGACCGGTTCTTCACCGTCGCTGGGGCCAGAAAAAAAAAGGTTCTCCGATTTTTCTTCCTTCCAGGAAGGGCGTTGCGCTGAAGTGCCCCACACCGGCCAGACAGGTCCGCTGTGCTGGAAACCCCCGGTTCAAGCTGGACCGGTGCGCGCTGGGTAACAGCAACAGACCTGGGCCTATCCAGCTAATGGAGGGAACCGGGCAAGGCAATTTGAAAAAGCCTCACAGTCCCATTTGGGTCGCCAAAACTGTTGGTGGTCCTGGAGGACCCCGAGTGAGGTCCCAACAGTTTGGGTTCGAGCCCAGTGCGCAATTAGCCCAATTAGACACTGAGACGGAGAAATCCTTGCAAAAGCTGTTTATTTCAGGATCCGAAATGGTGCAGGGAGACTCTGTCTCAAATCCTGCACCCCAAGCATCAACTTTATTTATACCTTCTTTATTTCAATGAGGAGTTCTTTCCCACCCCTCCCTTTTCCCATCTTCAAGCAGTTTTAGCGTTAAGTTCCTAGGATGGCCATGAGAGAGAACAATGGGCGCTTTAAACATACGGTTAGTGTTGCAAGCAGCCCCTGTAGCATGCACAGTATATCATGCTGATAAGCAAGCCATCAGCTTACAGCAGCAAGAAAATGTCCCAAAGTAACCCGAACGGAGAGGAGAAGAAGGGGGGGGCTGGCTGGAGGCAGGAGCCTAGCACAGGAAAACTTCATAGGCACTCTGGCCTTCCATTTACCCGAATTACCTAGTGTAATGCCCCAACCCCACAGTGCCCCAAACCACAACAGTTAAGAGGGAAGACGAAAAAAAAGGAGGAGGAAGAGAGCAAAAGGCTGAACCATTTGGTGGCATGGAAATGGTGAGTCTACAAAACAGTATTCAAGCCCGAAACGCCATGTTGACTCCGAGCCAGTCACTGATAAAATTTCCTAGCTATTCCTGCCTAGCTATGCCTGCTTGCAATCAATTCTTTGTGCCTAGGCTTATCTTCCACATGCAGCCTGGCCCCCGTAACCTCTTTCAGTGCTGTGTGAGGGAGATACCTCCATTATAGTTACATGTCTGCATCCAAAAAAAATGTGAAAGCATAATTGTTTTCCTGATGCACACTGGATTTGTGTGTTCGCCTCTGCCGAATTGGTATTCCATTATAGGTGGCAGCAAAATAGCATGCTTGACAGCTAAATGTTTCACAAGCAACTGTTCAAGTTAATTAAGACTGAAATTTTCATCCACTTCTGCTTGTCTCTATCCATCCAATAAAACCCTTCCCAGGTATGTCTAAGTGGCAACATAGGGTCAAAGGCTAGCTAAAGGATGTGCTCCAGCCATCTCCTGGCTTCCAGCGTCCATGTGGCAGGCTAAAGACCCCAAACCCCCCAATATCATACAGAAGTGTGAAGGTTATGAAATAAAAGCTTCCTCTCAGTACCATAATGTAAGATTCTAGACTTACAACTGCAGGACAATCTACTTGGAATCTAAAATTTCACACACACCCCAAAACAACGCTATCCTATTAGCCATCTCATTTACACAGCAAACAGTGTGCTCCTCTCTGTATAAAACATGGCCAAGTCTGTCCTTAGTTAGGGAGCTCTTTCTTGAGCTGGTTCCAGTGATGCTGAAGATAAGGAGACTCCTTGTTGGGAGTCTTCTGAAAAATACATGAACCTCAAGTGGGAAACAATATTAGTTAATTCTGCTCTTTCAGGGGGCTATTAATGAATGACAAGATACATACTTCCAAGGGCCATGGCGTGGACTATTGCCTCAAAAGAAGAGTCCTCTCACACAAGACCTCAATAAATTTCAGTAAGCCCCGAGCATTGATTCATTCAGTGGCTCCTAATTCTTTAGCCTTGGCAAATTGATCTTTGTTGATGTCAGTCCCAATAATCCAGGAAGTACCAGATTTACAGCCAGAGGCCAGCTCCTCCCAAACCAAAGCCCAGGTAAGCATAGTCAGGTTTAAACTGCGTCACAACAAACCAGGGCTCTCTTGGAACCTATCCATAAATTGTAGTCCTGAAATAATGGAGAAACGTTTTTGCTATATACAATTCGTTAATGTTGTAAGAAAGCAATTATGCCTTTTATCCTTGAAGAGCGTGTGCGCGCATGCATTCCCTCCCCCCACCCCAATGTAGCCTGACAGCCCCATATGACAGGCAGAAAAATCCACAGCCAAGCAGACAGATTTCATCTAGGGCAGAACTGGGCATAGCTGCATTCCGAGAAGGTGCTGATGATCCACAGGAAGTGGTGAATCTGCTTCCCTTTGTAGGCACATCTACTGGTTGGTTGATTCTGAGAGGCTGTGAAGAGACATCCAGACTTGGCATGACTAAGCTTGGCAGACTGGATAAAGGCAACACAAGTTGAAAAACTTCACTGTCTTCAGGCAACAGTTGGTATCAGGATTCAACTAAGAGCTGCATTCCCCCCATTGGGGGAAGATAGAGAAAGATTAGATTGTCTCCTAGGAAAAAAACAAATCTTGTTTTAAATATTTCCTGAACCAGAGGGACTCCAGATTAACCCCCAGGCACCTATTCTGTTGTCTATTGCAGCTTTTCAATCAAAGTTTTGATTAATAGCATAGTACATAAAACAATCTACTTCACTTGTCAGATGGAGATTGGGAATCATGTTTAGTACTTAAATTCCTTGCAATTAACTTAATGAATAATTAAGCAATTAAGCTTTAAAAATTCTCAATTTAGTATCTTTTTAGGCATTCTCAATATTTACAGTTAAAATACTGTATCAAAGCTGAAATATTTTTATTCTTAAAGCTATTAAATTGGAAGCAAAAGGATCAGTCTCAATTTAAACTACAGGCCCTGTTACTTAAATTCCCTTAGATTCCCCCTCTTTGGAATAGAAGTAAGTGTTGCTTTGTGGCCTCGCAGTGCTCAGTAGAAGAAAGTCAGTAGTCCCCTCTGCAGAGTGAAAATTGAGACTGCTTTGTACTGAGAAGGCAATCATTTTGAATCATGTATTTTAGAATCTGAGTCCAAGATCCAGAAGAGGCCTAAATAATGAGATTGTGTCTCTTCCCCTTCTCTGCATGCCAATAACACTAATAATTACTTTAATCTGTATATTAGAAAGCTATATTTTGACTTGCATATCCACTCAGTAGTGGTCTGCTCCTATTGAAGTCAATAGTAGAAACTCCCATTAACCTCATTGGTGCACAGGCAAACCCTAAACCTCTCGTGCAGGTTACAGACAGAACATTGTGGGCTTCTATTTTGCAGTTTGAATCCTGCTTTCCCATATCTGGGATCACACAACTCACTCCTTGTCCCATACTCCCCACAATCCCAGCACCTTCCTGGCCAGAAATAACTGGGTAATCTATTTGGGAAAGAACCTTTCAGAGCATGGTCATCTGTCCAACAGTTCCCTGTGGCCATTATCTGTATGTCCTTATCAACCCTAGAATGTAGACAGGCTTTAAAAAAAACAAAAAACCATACACCATAGAAGAGTTTCACAATGATTATTGGAGCCAATTTATTGGCTTGTGTTTTCATTCCAGCAGCTCTCAGTGTTGCTTTCGGTTTATTAGCTTTGTCTTTGTGGAGACCCCAGCCTTTCCTGCTCTGCCTACATTTTCCATCGGTTTTGTCCTTATACTCAGCTGTGCTCCTGAGAACTAAATTCACTTCTAGGATATGTCTAGCTTTTAGTTTTCTAGAAATCAGGAGTCCCAACTGTGAGTACACCCAGTAACATTCTTCCATTCCTGGTAACGTGGCAGCAAAGTGCTTTACAGTTGATTATCAAATTGTTTCATACCAATTAACAATTTCCTTTCTAGACACATTCAGAATATTTATTAGCAGATGCAACCATAGATCTTTCAGATGGCTAATGTAATAGCTGGCAGGTAGCCATGCAAATGTACAAGTGGGTTCAGTGCCTGAATTTTAAAATAATTGCACACCTAATTGTAACAAATCAGGTAAAAATGGCAAGTTTTGCATCTAAGTCAGTTTACATCCACAACGATCCCACCTCATATGCCCAATTACCATATACAGCTATAATGCAAAGAATTGTGCAGGTCAGGCCCAAAGTGTCTACCTCTTTCTTCACAAGTTCCAATATCAATTTCTAGTCTTTGAAGACTTTTATTGGTCTTTAAAATGTCATGCTCATTGATCCCAGAAAAAGACACAATATTTTCAGCGTTCAGGGCTTGTCTACACTAGGAAGTTTTGCTGCTTTAACTCTAATGGCATAATAAACAGCAGCCATTCTCCTAGCATCAAACACAGTTATACTGGTGTATGAGATTATTCTGGTTCAGGAAGCAATATAAGCTATACTACTATAGACACTTTCATAGTGGTACAATTCTATTAGTACAACAATCACATCTCTCACTTTTCTAGTTTAGTCTAGCCCTCAGAAATTTGCATTATCTAAAAATCTTGATTTCATGGTAACAGAATTCCGAGAGCAGGTGCCTTGGCCAAGAAATTTCACTGAGGGGGAAGTAACTGGGCAGAGAGACGATTCCAACCCCGCACCAGGATGAAATCAAGCACTTGAGTGAGGCTCCCATACAGGAGGGCAACACACACCAACAATTGCTCCAGGTGAGTTTGTTGTACATGCCCCATCTCCAAGGAGCATGACTGAGTGCTGTCAAGGGCTTTGAGGGCAGACCCAGAAGTGAGTCATGACCCGCTCCTCGATCCAGTTGGACCATGAGGCCGATGGAACACTGCTGAAGGCTGTGGTGAGGAGGTATCAGGGACTATGAAGGATGCTTCAAAAGATAAGTAGCACGAGTCTCCCTTTGTCCCCAGAGGAACCAGCTGAGGAAGCCCCTGATGAACCCAGGGAGGACCCCATGTCATGGCAGGAACCAGAGACCAAGTTTGGTTAAATACAATAGATCCTTCCTTTGATACAGGACCACTGGTAGTTTACTACTGGGTCAGCAATTCTTATGAGGCCTGACATACTCACTACATCTAATACATTGTTGTCCAGATATATACCCAAAAGACCGCATGTAATGGATCATTGGAAAACTAGTAATTCACTAATCATTAATATTTTTGCATGATGCATGTATGGTGTGTGTACAAAGTTACACGAGTGCTAGAATTATGCTGTTAAAATGTATGTGACAAGCAATGCATAAACACAGCCTGCCTTGGAAGAAGAAGGTTGGCCTCCAGCAGGAAAAAGAATGGCATTCATTCCCACAAATAAGGAGGGTCATTATTACCTTTCCTGCAGTTTTCCATGGCTTGTCTACAATCCAAACCATTTTTTTGACAATCCCCCAAATGAAGTAGGGCCTTATGTATGTTGTAGTGAAGGAGATCTTGTATGAAAGCCTGTGACACACTGGTGACTAATATAATTTTGACATGTCTGTGTAAGCACTACAGAAGGAATTATGGATGCTCACCGACATGATTTACAGTCAGTGACCAAACACAGGGAGAAAGAGCTTTTTCTCCCAGGCTGGAGGGAAGCCACACAACTAACGGTCACCAGTGTAAAGTAAGCAGTGTGAAGCCCCGTTTACATATCAATCAGCAAGGAGATAGGAAGTCCACAGGAAAGGAAGGACATCAGGAAACCAATGAACTTCAGGGTGATGGAGTGTGAGAGACAGGGTGTTCTACTCACTAGTGTATAGCGCCTCCTTCTGGCCATTGTGGGAATTAGCACCACCAGCTCAACATTCCTTCCTGCAGTTGCGCTCTGTCACTCTCACCATTCAGGAGCTGTGGTTTCCTGTGTGATTCAGCCTACCCGGGAGGTCATGATGTCTTCCAGGACAGAATCCTGGAAAGGCCTTCTGTGCAAACATTATCAAGCACTTCTTATGCTCCCCCCTCCCCCGCAACCCTCTCACTGCTGCAGGGAGCCAGATAGTCTTCTAATTCACTGCTTCAAATATCAGTGCTTGGCAGCAGTTGGTAGGGGAAACCCAGGCCTACTGTCCACTATGGGTTCCAGGCCAGGGCTGTTTACTAAACAGTCAAGAGCTGCAGCTCCCAGATTACTTCTTACCTTGCTTCTGCTCGTCTTAGTCAGACCCTGGTGTTCGATAGCCTTCTAGGACTCAGAAATGCCTTTTCCTTCCCTCAAAGACAATGACAACTACCGTACAGCCCCTTTTCTGGTGCCACTCTCTTAGCTCTGTGTAAGCCCTGCCTGTTTCCTCACAGGTGAGTTTATTTCCAACTAGCAGCCTCCTCATATTCTAAATCTCTCCCCTATTTGCTGCTTAATGGGTTGATTGGGCCCACCAGGCTGAAATCAACCATGTCAGGGCCACTGTGGGGAGTATACCCCGTCACAGGGGCAAAAAGACACGTGAGTCATCCATCACTTGGATTCAAGGGGCCAGATATCTTGAACTCACTGAAAAAGGGATCATTCAGCCCAGGGGGCTGAGGTCTCTGGGAACTGAATACAGTTGAGAAACCTGCTTAGGTGAAGATTGTAACTTGCTGAAGTTACATTTGAGCCTTAGAAGCATATTTTGACTTTTGTTTGTTTGTCACCCTTTCTAGCTTCGCTCTTTATACTTGGTAGCACTTAAACTTTTGACCTATTGTTTAAGACACTTATTTTACTTTTATTATAACCAACTCCATGCTGTGTTTAAAACCCGGAGTTCTTGTTAAGCACAGTTAAATCAGTAAGTTGTTGTTGTTAGCATCTCTTTAATGGAGCAGCAACCTGAATCATTTCTGTGAGTGTTCCAGGAGAGAACTGTCTTAGAAACAGATTAATGAAAAATAATTTTGCCTGTGTCCACGCATTTCTCAGCCAGTTCTCAGGCAGTGATGGTTGATCCCAAGGTACAGAAAGGCCTCGCTATTTTATGACTAAGAGGGTTAAGACCTGGCACTGTGTTTACATGGCAGTCATTTGCCTGGCATGTCCACGTGACCTATGTCTAAATAAGCATGAGAAAAGTGACCCTTCCTAACCCTTCCTAAAAGGGGGGGTCATTAGACAAAGGGCATGAAAAAAGGCCAGAGCCAAGAGTGGGGAAAAGGAGAGACCTCATTCCCTCAGTAGATGGTGGTCTTTTTGCCCAGCAGTTGCCTGGGGCCCAAGACCAAGAGAAGCCAGATTGGGGGGACCTGAATCCTTCTTGCACGGAGAGGTCAGTCACACAAGGCATTTAAAAGACTAGGTCCCAAAGATGTGAAACATAAAGAGACCTGAGCCCATATTTAAGTGTGGTCCTTGAGCTTCAGCTATGTAACGGATCCCTAAATCATTTGCTTGGAGGTGAAGGACTTTGATCACTATTTACAGGGATGTCCTTCTACACTGCACTTCTAGGGGGCTTAAGGCTACGGAAACCAATGTTTAAGACCCAAGCCCTCATTACGGGGGGAGAAGGGTATGAGTACAATGCGTCTCAATCCTTTCTCTGTGGCTTTTTCTTCCCTTCTCTTTTCCTGCTATTCTTTTGGTTCTTCTGTGGTCTGTCCATTTTGTCATTATAGGTGCTGGAAAGAGCTAGCGCTAGAGACAAGATTAGGTATGGGCTGAATAGACACCAGGATTACAAGATCAATTTAGATTAATCTGACAAGGCTCTCCTGCCTCCTTGAAATTAACCAAACTCCAGGTTGTTCGTACCCATCTGCGTACCCAGGGGACCAGCCTGGCTTTGGGGGTTACTGCTCGGCTGGCGATCTGCTCTTGCTATTTGCTTTGGGGGTAGCAACTCCCCCACCTCCTTGCAATACCTGCCCAGAGGGATTAACCTATAAATTGAGGGGCTGAGATCCACTACACCCCTCGATTTCCCTCCACCCACTCCCCGCTTCCAGGGGCTCTCTGTACCCCCTTCTTCCATCCCGCCTGCTGCAACCTGCACCCACCCTGGGGAGCCTCTTCTCTGTCTTGGAGCCATTCCCCCCACACACATCCATGTCCTCTGATCCCCTGCCCTGCCCCACCCACTTCACAACCCAGGCTGGGAATCCCCCACTCCTCCCCACTTTGGGAGGGAATCCAGGCGCTGCGCTGGCCTCGTCCGTGCCTGTTCCCAGGCACAGCCCATCTCAGACCCACCCCCTCCCTCCAGAGGCAGGCTGGGCCCTAGAACCTGCCTGTGGAGCCAGGCCATCTCCGAACCAGCCCCCAGCAAGCTGCCCTGCCCCCAGCCCATGCACCACCTCACACCCGCCATTGGCCGCCTTGGCCTCTCCAAAGCTGTGCACGTTGCAGGCACAGCCCCTGAAGGTGCAAGGTGTACCCTGAGCAGGAGCAGGTGGGGGAGCGGCAGCCAAGCAGGAGAGGGCCTTGTGGGTCAGTGCCCAGGCAGGGGAGGGGGGAGAGGGGCAGGAGTCTGGTTCATTGTGGAGTCAGCTACTGGGACATGGGTCCATTCGAGTGGCAGATCCCAGGACATCAAGGGGAGAGAAAAGTCTGGGCTGTGCTAAAGCCCCCTCCCCAGGCCCCCCCGATACAACCTGGGAGTTCTGGCTCCCAGCCCCCTGGGTCTAACCCCCTAGAGCCAATTCCCCTCCCAGAGGTGGGGATAGAACACGGGAGTCCTGGTTTACAGCTCCCCCCATGAGCTGTGGTGCATTCTCCAGCTCTGGTCAGGTTTAAATCAAGATGGGCTGTTTTCCTAAGAGATCTGCTCTGGTTCAAGCCAGGATTAATTCAGGACCTGGGTCAGACAGGACAGCTGAGATGATCACAGGGATCCCTTCCGGCTTTGGGTTCTGTGAGACCCTCGAGCTATCAGCAGCCATCCAGGGCAGCTCATTGTAAGGGCTGACAGCGCAGTCATCGTCAGCTGTGGGTGCCTTGGAAGGAGGCGGAGCCAGGCTAATCTCCAGGTGAACAGAGTTTCACCACCTGCAGATGATCAGTGGATAAAGCAGGGTCAGGAAGTTTATCTAAGGGCTGGATCTAGGCCCGGCTTCTGCCTTAGGAGAGGGCTATGACAGAGAATCCCATTCAGAAATCACTCCAGCTGGTTTGGGGTTTTCCAGACCCTCTCTCCTCTGCTAGTTGGAACCTTCTTCTCATTTCTGGCCTCAGTTGAGCCCTACTGAGTTTATTCCCATTGGTTCTTGGGTCAACATTGTCCTTTAGCATTACTAGTTTTTTCCCCTTCCTGATGTACTGCTAGAGAGCAATCAAATGCTTCCAGTCTCCTCTCGATCTCCTGTCTCTTCCTATCTCTTTCCCTGAGCATTGTCGTTGTCCTGGTCCTGCTGTGTCTTAGTTTGCATTTCTGTTTGGGACTCTGAATTGGGCCTAGGATTCCCAGTGAGGCCTGGGCCACAGCATGGAAATAGCTCCATCTCTCCTGGACACACAGTGACTGGTGCATCCGCTGAGCATGCCCCGACAAGAACAACAGAAAGACTGTCCCGAGGACTCCCAAGGAGGGGTGAGCAGAGATTTGGAGGGGGAAGCAGATGGGCTTTGCCTGTTTTACTTGAATATCTGTGACTTTTGTGTGCATTGAGGGTAAAAGTTACTGTGGTTAAACTCCTCTTGCTTTGCCTGCTGTACAGTGCCTGATGGGTTAAATTATAAACCAGAGTGCCCATAGGGGAGTATAAAGGGTCCTTGCACCCCACCCCAGAGGCAGCTGCATCTCAGTGTGAGGCAAGGGGTCCCTGTATAAACAGCCCCTGCACTCAACCCTAGAGGTATGAGGATTCATACCCCACCCCAGAATAGCTGGGCATTAACGGTGGTTATGCTGGAAGGCGTTCGTGTCTCTTTGATCTCTAGATAGTCCCAGACCCGGGTGCGTGAAGAGCCTTTCTCTCCAGCTAAGTGGAAAAGGCATCAAATGCCCTTTTGTGTTGTGACAGCTGTAAGCAATGGGGAGCCACCAATGGAGACACTGGGCTGCAGGGCACAGCCGATCAGAAGCTGAGCCATTTGGCCTGAGGGGGTCTCTCTGGGACTGGTGGCAGAGGCTGGGGGATTGGGTGCGTGTTGGGCAGAAAATCAGCAGACAGTAAACGAAGCATTGAAATGACTCCTTTGGGCACGGGATCAGCCGGAGAAGCAGGCTTGGGTTTAGGAGCAAGGAAAGGGCCTGGGTGGTTTGATTCCGTCCAGGAACAGGGCTCTGTGATCTCGGTGAATAACCCAGATTGTGCCAGCCTCCAGCCTCATGGGATCACGTCCTCTGCCAGCTGGAAATAGCTCAGCACAGCCCCAAGTAACAGCAAACCACACGGGCCAAAGGGGCTACCATAATGCTGCCCATAACGTGTCCTTCATAATTCTCCCACCCCCTGGTGCTACCATGATGTAGCTGAGAACATACACCATAAAAAAGGGTGGGGAGGGCTGGTACTGTAATGTTTTCTGATAATGTCTGCTTCATAATAGCCCCTGCTGTGTGCTACTGTACTGCTGCTGTTAAAGTGCATGTCATGTTGCTCCCTGCCGGGCGCTCTGGTAACATGCACTTTGTTCTGGAGAAGGTGCTCCCATACTGTGGGCTCCCCCTAGCACTATAAAAAGGGGAGCCTGTAGGTGCTGGTGTAGTGCTGCCGATAATGTGCACTTCATAACGACCCTTCTCGCCTCCCCTCCATCCTCCCTGGTTCTACCACAGTGCTGCTGATAACGTGCGTGTCATCAAGCCCCCTTCTTGGTTTTGGGCCTCTATATGCTACCGTAATACTGCTAATAATGCACATGGCATAAGTGGGCCCTTGTTTTGTTGGTGCTACTGTAGCCCACACAATAATGATCCTGAGTGGCCCTGTGCTGGCTCCTGGCTGTCACCTGGGTGGTATTATTACTGGAGTCACCCCTCTGACTCTGCTTTAGCTTGGATTTTGATCTTGATTTCCCTGACCCATGAATTTCCATGGGAGTCGTTCTGGTTTTTCAGGGGTCTAAGCGGAGCATCATCCACTGCTGTATATCTAAGACTTTCCATGAACCACTCAGGGTTGTGGGTGCTTTGCTGAATTGTCCCACCGTTTTTGTAATCCTGCTGGTATTTCCATTTTTTTAAGTTTGTAGAAATAATTCTGCATGAAGAGAGATGCTGAGATCAAGGCATATTCCCTTCTAGTCAAAGGGGTACCAAATGCCAGGGGAAAGAGGGCCCTTATTTAAGGGCACGGGCGTGGAGGGAAGCAAAGAACTGGTTTATTTTAGCAGAGAATGTACCAGCCATTTAAGGCCAATGTTCCAGGGTGGCTGACTGGCTTCTTGAAGAGGTGCCAGGGCCTGGTCTATCCAGGATGGGCTTTTTTACAGAGCCTACCTGTGGCTGGTGAGCAGTGTTGATAAAGTGTATAGCCAATAGGTTGGCTATGCTTTGGTTTGTTATAAAATATATTGAACAGGCCAAATAACCAATATCCGTCAGGTTTATTGCTGAAAGTTCAAAACAGCATAGTACAGGGAGAAAAAAAAATCAATAAGTCACTGTGATGGAACATATCTCCATATTCACACCAGACACATTACTGTAAAAATGTTTGTACAGAACATGCCTTGTGATGAGGTATCATTTGAAAACTAAAACTGGCTGGTCAGTGATATCATGTAAAATGTTTGTAGCAACATTTGTGTGTAAAATTATGCACATAAGCTGAAATTGTGGCTGAAATGTGTTGATCAGATGTGTCTGGGGAGAGGGTAAATCTGTTTCTCAAAAACAAGGGACAAGCTGACACCCCAGCCAATAGACTGGGGCAACAGACCTACATGTCTGGACAGTGCAGAACAGACATTTCTGTGGAAAATCCGGGTGTGGATTAGGGCCACCCTACATGTGGTAATCAAGGCTGCCGGAACCCAGAGCAGGGCTGGTGTTTGCCAACAGGCTGCTGGGGTAAGGATTGCTGGACCAGTGCTGTGGCTATTCATAGACACTCAGGTTGTGACCTGTGTGCTGTTGGTGAGGGGCCCAGTTTGGGAACCACACCATCAAGCCATCGTGAGGCACCCCCTATCAGAAGGCAGTTTGTGACGCAGCCCCTCATGGGTCTGGATCACACCCCGCCATGTCATAGCTTCCAGTTTCTGGGAAGCCATCTCACACGGCATTGATGAACTCACCTTACCCAGAAGGTGTGCTCCCAAAGTTTCACACTTCAGCTGGCGGTATTTCTTGGGTGATTTTACAAATGACAAAACTCGTCATGCGTCACTAAAATCCAACCCATCAATTGGTCCCAATTCTTTCACTTGAGCGGTATCTTTCCTTCTCTTTGTTCTGGATACCAGCATTCCAGGTACGGCTCCAGAAGGTACCTCCATCATTTGCACCAGGGCAGAGTATAAATGTCTTCCTTTTTGACAAGTTTCCTATCTGCTGATGCCCAATGCCAAGCGGTGCCATTGCAGTGTATTGTGGGACATAGCTCAGGTGTTGTGGCTCCGTGGGCACTGCGACGAGCCTGCCTTCTGGTCACAACACAGAGCCAGCGCAGGGTGGCTGGTATTCACACGTCTCCCAAGGCTTGGGAACCCGGGGGTTATTTGTTTGATGGGTTACCAAAGGGCTCAGAGACTAGTTACAAATCCCTCTGTTGGCTCCTGTCCCCTGCTCTGGTATGTGTGACACAAGAATCTTCTAATGTCAGCTGGCAAGGGGGTGCTGAGGCATTACAGAAATCTCATGAGTCTGGTATGGATATTCTGGTTTTCCCAAAGAATTTCATGTGAGGTCTCCACTGAAAGCGGGGGACACACTAGTCACTATGACTGTTATGAAATGGGTGTACAGCTACTATGTAAGGAAAATAACTGTCACCAACAAAGGTGAGAAACAGGCTTTCCTCCAGGCAGGAGGTGAGAAAAGGGTCTCTCTCTGCTAGGATGTAAATTTAGCATTGTAAGCTAGTGCAACGGATACCCCATTACATACATCAAATGTGAAGGAAAAACTATGAAGTCAGCAGAAAAGGAGCATGCAGGCAAAAACCAAACCAGGGGGCATTATCCTGCCTCTCAGCAAAGACAATGAACTTGTGGGGAAAGATAGGTAGCTTAATTGAGAACTTTGTTATTACACAGCTCTTGGTATCAGAATCAGCAAGACATGGATGTTGTCCTACTGCCCATTTAAAAGAGGAGGATGCTGCGAATACTGAAACATAAAACAAAAAACAGTTAGCGCCATTAAAGTACTGGACTCCTGGGGTGAGACAGCAGCTGTAAGCCAAGTATGCAGGATCCATATATTGATAGTCTTGAAACTCCTTCAAGGCTATGGAACATCTGTGTAACATCAGGCTGTCCTAATAGTACCTACCACCAGATAAAGAAACAAATCATCTGATTTATGATGAAAACCTTTTTCAATAGCATTCTGTCTGGTGCATAACTAAGTGTGCACTATTTAAATGAATTAAGGTGGGGGGATATGATTGGTTAAGGTACTTGAACCTTACCTGCTCAAGAGACACTCTCAGTGGTAAAAGAGCCTGCAGATCCCTGGGAAAGGGTAGGTACCTTAATTAACCCTAGGCTGCAGTTAACTAACACCAGCTTAAAGTCTAACACTATATGAGAATCTCACCTCTTTCCTGAATGTAACAATTCAAATCCTGTATTGATTTCATCAAATGGTAATACGTGGGATATTAGCATATCTGGATTAAGTTCTCTCTCCATATAACTAGTCACCAGTTTAGGAATAGAGTCCTTGAGCTTCCAACCTGGGGGAGAAAACAAACAAGGTGTCTCAACACAACAGCCATTCAGAATTTCAATGCCATTTGGCTCAGTTGTCTCTATACCTCCAATCAAACTCCCTTTCCAAGTACGTCCAGTTAACAGCAGCATAGGATCAAAGGATATCTGAGCTCCGAGAGGAGTTGATCCAACCATCACACAGGTTCCAGAACCCATGTTGCAGGATGCCAGGGCAGCTACCTGGTTTAAAAAAAAATACGACAACTACATCACACTGATACATTCAACATATTGTCCTCATTTCAATTTTAGGGAGATGTGCTGACCTCACATACCATAGTATCTACACGGCCAATGACTTCAAAGGAATAGTCCACACCATGGCCAGTCATCTCAAATAGCACCTCCTGAATAGGTTTCTTGAAGTCCTGAGGGTTGATGCATTCAGTGGCTCCCAGCTCTTTAGCCTTGACAAATTTGTCTTTATTGATGTCAATTCCAATGATCCGGGAAGCACCAGCTGCTTTACAACCAATAACAACAGAGAGGCCAACTCCTCCCAAACCAAAGATGGCACAAGTTGAACCAGGTTTAACCTGCATAACAATAAAACCACGGAGAACAAGTTTTCTGCTATATATAATTCATTAATATGTTAAAAATGCAAATTCACGCACATATCCAAGTACTTACTTTGGCAGTATTGATGGCAGCTCCATAGCCAGTGGAAAATCCACAGCCAAACAGACAGACTTTATCCAGAGGAGCAGCAGGATCAATTCTTGCAATGGCAGAATCAGGCATCACTGTATATTCTGAGAAGGTGCTGATCCACAGGAAATGGTGAATCTGTTTCCCTTTGCATGTGAATCTGCTGGTCTTGTCTGGCATGAGGGTCTGTGATTCACAGAAGCTAGGAGACATCCAGACTTGTCAGTAATATAAGGTATGATTAATATTGTCAGAAAAACTGAGAATGAGATTCAAGTAATAGAGAAGTTGAAAACAAACTCACTGTATCTTCAGGCAACAGTTGGTGTTAGGATTCAAACAGGAGCTGCATTCCCCACACTGGGGAAGACAAAGAGGGATGACTTTGTCTCCTGGGGGGGAGAAGAGAGGGAAGAGAAAATATCTTGTCTTCAATGTTTCCTAAACCAGCAACAGTTATCAGCTGGAGATTGAGAAAGTGCTTTATACAATTACAATACTGAATCAAAAAGGTGAAATATTTTTGTACTTCATGCTATTCAATTGTAAGCAAAAAGGATGAATCATGAGCCTCAACTCAACATATAGGCCCTGTTACCTAAGTTTTCCCTTCTTGAAAGAAGTTCCCCCTTCTTGGAACTGAAATACATTTCAGAGTCTAAGTTACAGACCCAGAAAAAGCCTAAATAATGAGATTGTCACTCTCCTGCCCTTCAGTGCACCCTGACATTGCACTAAATCAGTTAAATTAATATGTAGACCACTATATTCTGATTTCAGAGAAAATTCCCATTCACCTCAGTGGTGCAAGAGCAAGCCCTAAGTCACTTGTGCAGGATTACAGAACTTTCTGGGTTCCTAAATGGCTAATCCGGTTGGAAAGTTGACTTCTGCTTTCCCATACCTGGTTTCACGCAAGTCACTCCTTCTCCAGTACTCTCCACAATCCCAGCTCCTTCATGGCCAGGAATAACTGGGTAATCTATATTTAGAAAGGACCCTTTCCGAACATGGTCATCTGTCCGACAGATCCCTGTGGCCACTATCTGTATGGAAATGAAAGGACATATCAACCCTGGAATGTACATGGGTTTCTGTTAAACAATGCTCATTGGAGCCATTTTTATTTTTGAGTTTTCATTCGAGAAGGTCTTAGTGTTGCTATATGTTTATTTTCCATCAATTTTTTGTCAGCCTTATACTCAGTAATGCTCAAAAGGACTGTAAATTCTCTTCTGGGATGCCTCCAGCTTTCAGTTTTCTAGGAACCAAGAGTTCCAAATGTGAGTACATACAATAACATTGGTGACAAATTACCAGGACTAGAACAATGGGCTATACTGTTACTGGCATAAAACATAATTTGATTACCTAATTGAGAATTTTCTTTCTAACATGTTCACAACTGACCACCTAATTGCTACTGCATGCACAAAGAAGATATTTGTGCCATGTGGAAATGGCAAGTTTTGCATCTGACAGTCAGTGTATATCTACAAGTATCCCTCGTGTGCCCAATTACTGCATACAATTGTGTCTGCAATTCTGCACGTTCAAGTACATGCAAAGAATTTTGAAAATCAGGCTCAAACTGACTACCATATTCTTCACAAGTACTAATGTTAAGTTCTAAACTTTGGGGATTTTTATTTGTATTTAAAATGTATTCTCTCGTTTTCTGGAATCAACAAGCATCACATTTTCAACGCTCAAGGCTTGTCTACACTAGAAAGTTTTGCTGCTTTAACCATAATGGCATAGTAAAACTACAAAGAAACACTCTCCTAGAGTCGACACAATTATACTGGTATAGAAGTGTTTGTATAATATAGATTATTCTGGTTCAGGAACCAATATAAACTATACCACTATAAGGCAACTTCATACTGGTATAGCTATAATGGTAACACAAACCAATCCCAAACCCTCTCCCCCCAAATCACACCCCTAACTTACATAGTTATAACTTTTCTAGTGTGCATAAGACATGTTATTTGCGTTATCTAAAATATTTTGCATCTAATAACATTTGACTTTTTCTTGAAGAATCAAAATGTAATATTCAGCATGCGGATTCAAGCGTCCACAATGAAATCTGACCTGCACTCAAGAAAAGGGAGGAGGTACCCAGCCCTTGTGTCCAATCAGGTGATTGCCATAAGACAGCTGCTAGCCGGACACCTGGTAACATTGGGAGGGAGGGGGACAGGCCTCTAAAGTTCTTTGGAACCCAGAAAGAATTTGAAAAACTAAGCTAATTGAGGTATTTTCCCCTTTTTTCAATCAGCGATGAAGCTGGATAATTTTGTGTTGAGCTTTGCAATGTGAAATTCAGGAACTTTAAAGAAACAAAATTACCACACCTTTTTTGGCATCAAGCACAGCTCTACTAGAAAATCATGAACCTTCCCATCCAGGATATGAAAAATAGCAAAGATAGGTGTATTCAGTACATCTGCAAGAAGAATAATTCCCATAAGGAGAGAGAGAGGAGAAGAAGAAAGGAAAGAAAAAAAAGAGAAAACAGACAAAATCACTGTGAAAAAGAGGATTTTTACCTTCACACGAACTTCATGAGCTTTGGGAGGTGCAACCTCTACCTCCTCAATAGAGACTGGTTTATCCACTTCCCAGACAACAGCAGCCTTGCATTTTATAACCTGTGAAAAAGAGAGTTGATTACAGTTGGGTAGGAACTGTGTTATTAAAACTACACCGAGGGAATAGGTTGAAAAACCCCTACAAAAACATTGATATGAGCAGAAATAAATGTTATAATATGCTCTGGTTAGGAATGAAGAACTCAAGCCAAGTGCAAATGCTAAACCATTTTGTCCCCTGGAATTGTAGAATTAAATGTGTTCCTCCTCCACCCCTTTGCATTTAAAACAATCTTTTCAGAATTACACCCAACCACACCTGACTGGGGAAAGATTCCCCCAGTGCAGGCATGGAGGAGAGATCTGTAAGATTGTCTTCCAAGGATCCCTTCCCAAGTCCTCATATAAGCAGGTGTTGGATACATGGCTAGGGGTGAGATGGCAGGGCTGTGGCACAGCTGAGTTTCTGGATGGTGCTAACCACGCAGAGGCTGCCATAATTTCGAGGGGTCCTTGGAGCTGTTTAAGTGTCCCAGGGCTTTTCCTCTCCCTCCTGTCCCCACCCCCAGACAGCACAGGGTCATGAGGGTGCAGGAGTGGTTTAAAGCCATTTTAGCCCCACCACAAAGAGAGGTTAAGTGGTTTCCCCGAGGACACACACGAAATCTTTGCCACAACTAGTAATCTGAACCCAGATTTCCCAAGTTTCTAACCAGTACTTTAACCACTAGGTTCAACTCTTTCTTTCAGTTCTAGCCAGGAATAATCCACCCTCCATTCCTCCCCCTTTGGGAATAACTGATGCAGTCACAAAAAGAAAAATGTTGTGGGTATCAATGCCAGATGTAAAATATGAGACAACCTAGGTGAGATGGTAATAGCTATTATTGGACCAACTCCTGTTGGTGGAAGGGACAAGATTTTGAGCTTCCCAGAGCTCCTTTTCAGGTCTGGAGAATGTAACCAGAGTGCCTGAGCTACCTACAATTTGCCAAAAAAGAGCTATTTTTACACCACAGAGGTTCAAAATGGCATGTGATACTACACCAGAACTCTGATCTTTCTCAGGAGAATATTCATTTGCTAAACTATTTATCAAACTTCAGTACAGGGTTCCAAAATCTCAGATCTGTGTAACCAATAAAGCAATTCATTTACTGCTAACCCACGGGAGCAGATGTAGACTTCAACCTGTGTATGGAATATTGCAATAGAAAACTGCTTTTCTCAGAGAAATGGAAATGGTCATTGAAGAGAACTAAAGGAATCACACAGTGACAGAATGGTCAAACGTTGGAAAAGATTGAAAACAGTTTCCAAGTAATAACAACAGATGAACTTGCAAATGGTAGCACTAGCAGTCTATTAAAGTGCATATGACATCTGTCTAACTCTGGCTCTAAACCAGGGAGGAAAGCACCTTATCTAGATATGTGTCTGGTTTCACAACAGGCTACGTAAAAGCCACTAGCAAAGTCAGTACAAACTAAAATTTCATAATGACAACGTAATCAATTTTCCAGAACTAGCGCGCTGTGACACTTTTGTATTTTTATGTCTGATTTTGCAAGCAAGTAGTTTTTAAATGAAGTGAAACTTGGGATACACAAGACAAATCAGACTCCTGAAAGGGGTACAGTAGTCAGAAAGGTTGGGAACCACTGCTTGAACTGACAGCCTCTTTGCTAAGTTTTTTTTTTTTTAAATAAACATTTTCTGTAATACCTGAAGGAGGTTGCTGCTGTGCCAGACTCCCATTTCTTCATCTAGGACTGTGCAGTCCTGACCCAGAGCCAGCGGGCGGGTATTTCTACCCATTGCCTTTGGTAGCACTTACAAGTCACCGTCTTTATGCCTTTAGTCACTCCATAAACCACTCTTCACACATTTCTTTCTACTCTAGAAATGTATTTTCTGAATAAAGTCCACAGAAAAGCTGCCGGGACATTGGAACAGTATAACAAAGATGCAAGGGGTTAACCTTTAAGAGGAGAGCTATTATTTTAGGGCCGCAGCTGCAAACACTTACTAGGAAACATAGTTAGGGCCCAAGCATAATTTTTTCAGGCCCAGTACAAACTTGTAACACGGACCCCCTCCCACACACATACTACACTCCCTCCTCCCATACAAACAATCTCATGAGCCATGGAAATTTTTTTCCTCATGGTAAGGAGGGGTTGCAGCCTGGGCCCCGGTAAAGTGTACCCTTCCTCCTTCAAACCGCCCCCACCCCCAATGTCGGGGGCCCTGAGCTTAGCACTTACAATAACAGGACCATTCTCAGGAGTAAACACCACCCTAAGTACTAAAATTTTGCAGACCCGTCCAGAACAGCCAGTCTGAAAACTGCTTACATTTTAACTGCAAATAAATCAGTGACTCTTACTTTTCCAGCAGTAGCCATCACTGTGCGCGTGGAAAGCAGCTGGCCAGCTATGGATTCCAGGCAGACTCCTCCAGGGGTCAGTTTGACTTCTTTGCAAAAGTAAAGCACAAGATACAAAGCAGAGACACAAATAAATCCCTCCCACACCTCCCGCAGTCACTCCAGCTGAGGGCAAAAGCAGCGAGGTAACACTGTTTATGGAGACTTGTTTTCTGCTCTAGGAAGCCACAGACCCTAAAAAGGCACCACGTGACTTTCAGCATTTGTTCACTGATTGAAAAAGTGCCAGGAGGGAGGAGAGAGAAAGGCGGATTGCAAAACTAGTAGATTTCTCTAGGTTAAACTAGTGAAAACAAACACAAAAACCCACAAAAGCAGATTTTGATTTCAAAATATTTGGCCTTGTGAACTTGGAAAATGAAAAAAGACTATTTTTTATAGTTCCATTGTGAAAAAACACAGGGCACCCTGCGATTATAATTGAAATATCCTCGGGGCCCTGTCTTGTTTATTATAATGAATAAGTAATGTCGAGAGCAAGGGATCCCTGGATTCCTGACAATAAATTCTGGCATCAGAATGATACTCTGTATCAAAGATACAGTAGCCATATATATATAATTTCAGTCAGATTTGCAAGGAGATGTGCTCAGTTTTATCATTTAGCATAGGTAGGCTTCCACTCTGCTACAGTTTTAAGTAACTTGTCCACAATTTTGCCCATCAAAAAGTGGCATGCCTTCTGAAGTAAGCACATTGAGAGAAAAATAGAGTATGTTTTTATAAGACCTAGGGCAGAAGCCACGATTATCAGGGCCTAGGAAAAACTAAGTTCCCATTGCCCTAGCCTCGTATTTTGGTGGTTTTACACCAACTTCCAAGACTTGGTGCTTCCTTCCTCAGACCTGAGGAAGAGTTCAGTGTAGTTCAAAAGCTTGTGCCTTCCACCAACAGAAATTGATTCCATAAGAGATATTGTAGCAAGATCTCAGGAACACGCTACGAGACGGACACCGAAGTGAGGAAACAGCAGTTTATTGATTGGCACCAACCGGCCCAGCGGAATCATTTCCAAAGGCTGAGCCCCGATTATACTGGGGCGCTGCCTTATATACCCTTATTGATTACATGAATATTCATACATAACATTACATTATACATAGCATGATTGGCTCATTATGACTTAACAACATTCGCACCTCCCTATGGGAGGGGGCCTTAACTTGGTTTTAATTAGTTATTGGCACTCTGAACAAATATACTGATTTTGAGATTAATATGGGGAGGTTAATAAGGGGCTTTCCGAGAAGATACTGACCTCGGGCCAAGATGGGGAGCTGTGAAAGTGCTGAGGTAGTGTTAATGAGGGGAAATTGGGAAATCACTGGACAGGTGTTAGTCTAGGAAGTTAAGGAGTTTTAGCAGCCTTTTGAAGTTGTTAGTAATGGGAACGTTAAGCCAAAAACAAATGCGGGGCCTGGCGGCTCTAATCACAGGGCCTGCCTGACCATACACTTAGCATAATCAATTAAAAGCACAAAGTTATCCATAAGTGATTTTATAAGAGTCGGGGTTTTGGGGCACTTGCCTCATTCCCCCCTTTGATGCTTAAGCTCCGCCTGAAGCATCACTTAATAATGGTTCAAGAGCAGTAGGTTCTGTTTGTGAGATGTCCCGATGGTCATACATCATCATCATGTGAGTTGCTGCAGTTTTTTGCACTACTGATTTTATCAGATTTCGGGCTACAGACATGAGCAGAGGTAGGACACATGGTATAATTAGGCACCTGGCCATTAACACAAGTACCCCTCCAGCCATGGTTTTTAGCCCCCCTAGGTAGTTAAACCAGCCGCCAAACCAACCGGAGGTATCTATTGCTCTTCAGGTCTGGACTGGTACATGAGCAACTTTCCTTATTTTTGATGCAATTTCCTCTATTACCTCTCCCTTGTCATCAATCTCGAGGCAGCAGTTAGATAAATTAAACTTCCCACATACCCCACCTTCGGCGGCAAGCAAATAATCCAAGGCCAAACGATTTTGATATATTGCATTCCTGAATTTAGTTTGTTGCTGGGCGATTATGGTCAAGGCTCTGGCAGTTTCATTAGATATAATTTCTACCACAGCCTGCAACCGGATGATTCTATTTAGCATATATATTGGGGTCCTGTAACCCCATGATCCATCCTGGGCCCAGGTTGCCGGATCATAGTACTTGATTATTTTTTCAGGGGTCCATTCAGCATTATCCCAGGTACCAATTGTTATGTCCCCTATGGCCCTTCTGTTTCATGGGGCCAGTGAGTCATAGACTGGCACGCCCAAGAGCTCACCCTGCTGGAGGGGGAGTAGAAAGAAAGATGGTTTGATGGTTCCTAGGGTACAAGTTCCATACCATGATGAGGGTAGTTGGCTATAAGCCATGCTTCCACAAATTCAATATAGGCCTCGTGGGGCTTTTTAGCTTACTTCAGCCGTGGAATTTACCCAGGCCTTTTTAAGGTCTCCGTCAGCTGATTCCCACAAGTGGTTAGGCCAAAAGGTACTTTCTGGCCACCAGGACATTTTGGACTGGTTAGCTATCCTAATTTGTGTGCATGTTAGGTCTCCTACCGGGAGATTCCAAATTTTAGATTTTATTCTTTGATAACAATACTGGCCAATAATTTGTGATTGGAGGACCCAGGTAGATTGGCCTGTATGGGGTGGTAAACCAGTAGCATTATAAGGTAAGGTAATATTCCACTCCTGGGACTCCCACGGCCACTGGTCTCCTACATTTGTTCCTCCACAAACATAGCAGTTAGTTACATTTAAGGATTCTGCTATGGTTGTAGCCAATTCCAGAAACAAATTAACAGTTGTTGTTGAAACCTGGAATTCCTTGTCCAGTTCATCATAGAAAGATTGGTAGACTTTAGAGTGCTGCCGACTTGGTCTATAGGTGGTATAAATAGTTAAATAGACCAGCCCCCCCATGTTTGACCTGGTAACATTAATTCAAATCCCGTAGGTGTGTCCATATCGCGTTATAAATTCCTGGGGGTTGTCTATGGTCCAATTAACTAAATTGCACTGAAATAGAGGGCAACTGGGTATGACCGGGACTTTTGTCAGGCTGGCCTCAAGGTGCCTGGTGCCAATCCCAGCTATTCCGGCTGCCCATCCAACACAGGCCCATGTAGGACAGTAAAACTGACCTTGTTCATAACATGCTGCAGAACTTTGCGTGTATGCTCGTGGCCGCTTACCAGGACAAGTGTATTTACCATCATTACTGAGGGCTCTGTGTTTGGAAAGGTCCGTTCCGCATGAAGCGGACTCGTGCCAATTTGCAAACATCAAAGGTTAATGTGGCCGGCTTAGTTTTATCTTTTATTTGTACTCGGGCCAAAATTGAACCCGAGGAACTACGAGAATGCATCTGGAGCCCCTGTTGGGCAGGGTTCGAGCGGGGATCATAGCACACCACCTTGTTACCCTTTGTGCAGGTGGCATACTTTGTTGGCCCATGCAGACAGGTTCCCTTTGTCCCAGTGCACGTATAATAAGTATGGAACAACAGGGTTTTTGAGACTCTATCCTGATGTTGAGTCTCAGTCATGCACTGTGAACATTCAGGCACGGGGCTGGAGTCACATACTGAGAGTATGCCTGTTGTTAAAAGTAGAAATATAATATAGGGTTGGGATGTGAGCAAGGTGGGCATTTCGGGGGACAAGGAGTTTACAAGATCGTGGGCTAATAGCAAATTTGTAAACCAAAAGGCAAACTACTACTAATATCACAGATGCAATTAATACAATTGGCCCAACCCCAACCCACACCAGTTGCATTAATTTCCTCCAATCTTCCCCTGTGCCGTTGCACGTCGCCTCCGGTGGACGTGTGGCAGAGGTGTTGCTCTTCTCCCGCGCTTACCTCCCTTGCCGGTCGGAAGGGGCTGGGGTGTTGCAGGTATCTTCCCCTGTGCTCAAGACCGTTTCGGTAGGGTCCGAGGCAGAGGGTCTGGTGAGTCTCAGTTTTAAAGGATTTTCTGGATCTGGGTGAGCCGTCCAGTCAGCTTGCGCTGATTTTAATCTAGTCCAGTGGATCCAGGAGGTTACACCGTCCACTTTCACGGCGGTTGGAGTGGTCAGCAACACAGTAAAAGATCCCTTCCACTGCAGCTTCAGAGGCTGTAGGTTCCACTCCTTCACCCAAACATTATCTCCTGGTTGAAAGGGCTGAAGTGGAAAAGTTAGACTGACAGGGGCCCTTTCCTGCATCCACTTAGTCAGTTCCCTAAACTGCTTACCCAGTTGTATAAGCTGGCTTCTAGTAATCAGATTTCCCAATTCTCGCAAATCCGGTTGAATAGTGGACACAATGGGGGGTGGCCTACCATAAAGTGCCTCAAACGGTGACACTCCTGTAGCTTTAATGGGAGTCACCCGGATTCTAAACAGAGCTATAGGGAGGACCTTGGGCCAACTCAGATGGGTCTCCTGACATAGTTTGGAAAGGTGGGTTTTGATAGTCCGATTCATACGTTCCACCTTTCCTGAGCTCTGTGGCCCGTAGGCAGTGTGTAGTTTCCAGGTAATCTGCAATGCCGCCACTAGCTGTTGCAGGACCTTTGCCACAAAGTGGGGGCCATTGTCTGATCCAATGCATAATGGTAACCCATACCGGGGGATTATTTCTTCTATTAGGGCTTTGGTTACCTCCCGCTCCTTTTCAGTTCTAGTCGGGAAAGCTTCCACCCATCCAGAATAGGTGCACACAAACACTAGGAGATAACGGTAACCTCCGTCTCGGGGCAGTTCGGTGAAGTCCACTACCAGGTTTTCAAATGGTGTACTCCCCACTGATTGAATTCCAGGAGGAACTGCCGGTCCTTGCCTTGGGTTATTTGCTGCACAAAGAGCACATATTTACTGACAGCCTTGGCTAGAGCAGTGAGGTTGTAGATATAGAAAACCTTTTCCAATAGCCTACTGAGGGCAGTTTCTCCCATGTGGCTGGCAGCATGATAGCCTGCCACAAGTTTGTGACCTAGGGCTCTAGGCACAACCACTCGCTGATCTGCTAGCCGGTACCATCCTGCATTATCTTGCGTTGCCCCTTCCTCCTGCTGCAACACTGTAGTTCTCTGGGAGAATAATACGGTTCCCATTTGCTGAGTGATTCAGGGATGAGTGCCTTCTGATAGGCCTGAATTGCAGGGGCTCGGGCAGCTGCTTTCTTGGCCTCTTGATCTGCTGCCCGATTTCCACATATTGTCACTGAGTCCCCTTTTCGGTGACCCCGGCAATGCATTACCGCCACCCTCTTGGGTATCCAGACAGCATCTAATAACTCCAGTATTTCCTGCCCATATTTGATCTTTTCTCCTCCCGAAGTTATGAGCCCCTTTTCCTTATATAAGGCCCCATGGGCATGGAGGGTCAGGAAAGCGTACTTGGAGTCAGTATAAATGTTAACAGTTATGCCATCAGCTAGCTGGAGAGCACGGGTGAGGGCTATTAATTCAGCCTTTTGAGCCGAGGTTCCTATGGGGAGTGGTCCTGATTCAATGACTTTATCCAATGTTACCACAGCATAGCCTGCTAGGCGTTTTCCCTGCTGATTTATGTAACTGCTGCCATCAGTAAAGTATTGGGCGTCTGGATCGGGCCATGGCTGATCCTTAAGGTCGGGACACGCAGAGAACACCTGGTCTATGGTTTCAATGCAGTCATGCACATTCTCCTGATCTGCTTCTGGCAGCAGGGTAGCTGGGTTTAAAGTGGTAACAGTCTTGACTTTAATGCGGGGATTTTCACACAAGAGACCCTGGTACCTTAGCATCCGCTGATTAGTAAACCAGTGATGTCCCTTGTATTCCATTAAGGTTGTTACCGCATGGGGAACATGCACTGTCAGGTCTTGTCCCAATGATAGCTTGTCCGCCTCAGTCACCAATAAGGCGGTGGCGGCAATGGCCCTTAAACATGGGGGCCACCCACGGGCCACAGGGTCAATTTGCTTTGACAGATAGGCGACTGGCCTTTTTCAGGATCCCACTTCTTGGGTCAGGACTCCCACTGCTATCCCACAGCTTTCGTGGACGTAGAGCTGAAAGGGCTTCTCTGTGTCTGGCAGTCCTAAAGCAGGGGTTGACATTAACTCCCTTTTAAGGGTCTGGAAAGCTTGTTCCTGTTCCTTTTCCCAGATGAAGGGGTCCCTTTCTCCCCCCTTTGTTGCCTCATAGAGGGGACGGGCCAGGGTAACAAAATTAGGGATCCAGATTCTACAGTATCCTGCAGCTCCCAAAAATTCCCGTACCTTTCTGCAGCTATCAGGCGTTGGGATGGCACACACTGCTTCCTTTCTTTCTGGTCCCAATTCACGGCTACCCTGCGATATGTGGAATTCCAAGTATTTAACTTGTTCTTGGCAAATTTGGGCCTTTTTTCTAGACACCCGGTACCCTTTGTTATACAGCAGCTGGAGCAAGACATTTGTTCCCTGAATGCATTCCTGTCTAGTGACTGTGGCTATCATCAGGTCGTCTACATATTGGAGTAGCACGCACCGGTTCTGTACTGAGGGGAATTCTTGCAAATCCTGGGCCAAAGCGGTACCAAATAGAGTGGGTGAGTTCTTCCATCCTTGGGGCAGTCTTTGCCACATTAGTTGGGACTTGTACCCGGTGACGGGATCTTCCCACTGGAAGGCAAATATTGGTTGGCTTTGAGGTGCCAGGGGGATGCAGAAGAACGCATCTTTTAAGTCTAGAATTGTAAACCAGGCTGCCTCATGAGGGACTAGTCCCAACAGGATGTATGGATTCAGGACACAAGGGTGGATTGTCACTGTGACTTGATTTACCGCCCTCAAATCTCGTACCGGCCGGTACTCATTTGTTCCTGGTTTCTTAACTGGCAACAGTGGGGTATTGCATGGTGAAACACAGTGGGTCAGGATCCCATAGGTTACTAGGCGATCTAGATGGGGTTTCATCCCTTCCAATGCCAGGCGGGGGATCGGATACTGGTGCTGGGACACTGGCCTAGTTCCTGGATGAAGTTCTACGATCACAGGTGGCTGGTGGATGGCCAGCCCTGGGGGGTTTCCTTCAGCCCAAACCCCTTCTATGCTTTCGATGGCTGGGGGTAATTCTTGTTCTGCCATCAAGCTTGAATAAAGTCTCCATTTTTCCTTCACCGGACAAATTAACATTAGTGCTTTGGCCAGCTTTTTTGATTGAGGCAGGCTGAGCTTTATTTTTCCATCTGGCTGAAAAGCGATTTGAGCCTTGAGCTTTTGGAGCATGTCTCTTCCTAATAAGGGAATAGGGCAGTCAGGCATATATAGGAATTGGTGGTTTACTCTCCGGGGCCCCAGGCTGCAAGGCTTCTTGTTTAAAAAGGGCCTTTCCACGACTTGTCCTGTTGCCCCTATTATGTTGACAGTGTGTTTTGTAGGTTTACTTATGGGGGTTGTTACTACGGAGTGTTGCGCTCCGGTGTCAATCAGAAAATTTATCCGTTGGCCCCCCACTTCCATAGTGACCACGGGCTCCTGGGGGCCTAAAATGAATGAGCCCGGTCTGTCCTATGCTTCCTCCACTTCTTCCCATCCGGCCCCAAGGAAGTCGCCAACCTCCTGCCCTGTCACTACAGGAAGGGCACGGTCCTGTTGTTCGTAGGGGATTCTCTGATATTTTCCTTGGTTTATTCCTCCGCTGGGCTGCCCCCCTCCTCTGCCTCGTCCTCTTCCTCCAGCTCCTTCTACCTGTTTAGGGCATTCTCCCTTCCAGTGTCCTTCTTCCTTACAATAAACACACTGGTTTGGGCCCAGTCGGGTCCCAATTCCAGCTTGTCCTCCTCCTCTTCTCCCTCTATCCGCTCCTCGCCCTCTTCCTTTCTGACCAAAGTCCCCTCTGAGGGCGGCTGCCAGCATCTTACATTCTCTGACTTTCTTTCGGTCTGCCTCTGCATCTCGGTTTAAGAAAACTCAGTTGGCAATTTCCATCAATTGGGCTGTATTCATCCCAGCAAATCCCTCATTCTTTTGTAGCTTTTTCCTTATGTCCCCGGCTGCCTGACTCACAAAAGCTGCATTTACCATAGTTTGATTTTCGCGAGCCTCAGGGTCGAAGAGAGTGTACATTCGATAAGCCTCATACAGTCTTTCCAAAAAAGCAACTGGGCTTTCATCTGGTTTCTGTACTACTTCAGTTATCTTAATCATATTAATGGGCTTTCGGCCAGCTGCTTTAAGTCTGTTCAGCAAAGCTGTACGATACCCTTCTAGGCTCGCCTGTCCCTCCGGAGTATTGGGGTCCCACCCAGGGTTCTCAAGAGGCATTACCCTCTGGATATAAACATCAACGTCAGGGGTATTTGGAGGGGGGGAATTTTTTAGCACTTTTCTTGCTGATTCCACAATTCGGCCCCGCTCTTCGGTACTGAAAAGAGCCAGGAGCAACTGCTGACAATCCCCCCAAGTAGGCAGATGGGTGTGCATTATAGATGATAAGAGATCAATCATGGCCTGTGGCTTGTCTGTAAATGAGGGGGTATGGCTTTTCCAATTCAAAAGATCAGTGGTGGTGAAGGGGGCATAAACATACGATATGGGGCCAGCCTCTGGGTTGCTATCCACATATTGGGGGGGTCCCAGTGTCTGTCGTAGGGGAAATACTTTCCCAATGGGTTTTAAGCTTTTTGACCTTAGCCGCCTGGGTGTGGGTCTGTCTTCCACTCTCCTAGTGAGCGTGCGGCCCCTCCGGGAGCCTCCGGAGTCCTCTTGGGAATCAGGAAGGGAGGGGCTGGAGGCCGTCTGGGCAGACTGAGCTGATGATTCTCCTTCTGACTCGCCTCCCTCGGATTCTTCATGTTCACGTCCCTGTTCATCCTCCCTGTGATAAGGTGGAGGGGGAGGTGGATAGATTACAGCCAGCTCCTCCGGGGCTGATGGTTCTGTGTCGAGAATTGGGGGGTTTTCTGGCTTGGGCTTCTGCTTCAAGGGAGTTGATTTTTTATCCCTGTGTCTATAGCTCTTAAATTCATAGTTGCATGTAATGCAGCCTGATGTTCAATACAGTTTCTCACCTAACGGGGTTTGCTTCTGACCAATGAGAGCCAGGAGTCTATGTAGGGAAACTGATCAGGACGGCCTGGGCCCCCCACTATGACTCTATATACTGCTTGCACCGCTGCCAGATCTAAACTCCCTGCACTGGGCCACCCCACCTTAAAAGCAGTCCACTCTAGTTCACACAATGTTCTGAGTCTCTCCGGGGTCAACTTGACCCCATAATCACCTGAGAATCCCTTTTTGAAATTTTTCAACATACATTCCAGAGGGGTATACTGGGATTGAGTTCCCCCCATGATTTAATGAATTCTTATTCTAACACTAGATAGCAAAGGGAGAGGAACTCCGTGCGCGAAAGGACAAAGTGCGCCACCCAGGACTTTTGCGTTAACGATCGCGAGGGATCAACGCACGGCTGCACTCGTGCAACAGGAGGCCCAGTTTGGAGTTCCTCTAGAGATTTTACAAAACAGACAACACTGAACAGATAATTCAAACCGGGATCCCACCCACAACAATAGCTAATCAAGACAGACACAGGAGGAAAAAGGGGTGGCGGCCGGACGGTAAGGGGTCCGTCCGGCCAAGATTTTTAGGGTACCAATAACAATGCTGCCTCTTCGGAATGACCCAGACGCGGTCAGAGGACCTCACTCGGGCCCCAAGGGGGGCTTCACTCATTCATGTGGTAACAAAGGGTTAAAAAAACTTTTTAGTTCATCTATTTTCCACGTCTTAGACAGGCGGGGGGAGCTTGGAGGAGAGAGGGAAAAAAGTATCTCTTATCTTATTCACTTTCCCTAATTTATGACTCTGTCAGTTTTACAACTTGAAATGAGACTTTCTATTCCTTGCTTAAAACAGTGGATTTTCTAAAGAGATTAATTCCTAAGACACCCACTTGCAAACACACATTTATACAACTTAGGTTTGACTTATTGAGGAATCCGCACCGTTTCAATTTCAGCTCGTAATACTGACGAGGTGAATGAATCCGATAACGGAACGCTTATTTAGCGGGAGGGGGGGAGGAAAGGCAAACAAACAGATACAGGAGGGGTCCTTTGAAGTCACAGAAGCTCTACTGAGCAACGGAGCTACAAAGGCTCATGAGTTAGGAAGGGGAAAGGGTTGCCTTGCGGCTGCAGTCACTCCGCCTGTCCGTTGGGTCACTAGGTTCAGACAGGCCCCCCTTGCTATTCACCCGATCAACTTGTGGACAGATGAGGGCGGCTGAAGCCTGTCTTAGTCCAAGACCTGGTCAACGGCTCATAAATCTATCATTCATTTATACAATAACACACATTTTATACCCAATCTAAATCTACTATTTACTAGGGAATTTTATCTTACCACAAATTATTTTTTCTTATTCTTTTACAGATTTTTAACACACAAATAAAACTTAAAAAAACCACAAAGTACAAAGTACACAAAACAGTTACCCCAAGAGTTACAGCAACAATTACCCCTGGGATACGAGTAGAATTTTTACTAATGGCCGAACTCAGCTGCAGCAACAAAAAAACAAATATACCATGGCCAGGTTACTATATTTTACTACCTCTTAACAGACCTGGGTCGGCGGTTTCGAACTCCCCTCTGGAGTCTACTAGGGCCGCCCCGGGGCGTGATCAGAGCCCCCTTCCTCTCATCGGAGAGGGTCTAACCCAAACAAACCAAATAATCAGCTTCGCCCTGTTTCCAGGGGTCTCACCTGATCCTGATGTGGAGCTCCACCTCTCTGGTTCCTCAATCGGTGTGGGTCCGTGGCCGAGATGGTAGGGTTGTCTCCACGGTCTCCCCGCACAGAACCAATCGAAGGTAGAACTTCTACCTCGGCGCCGACCGATGGTCAGTGGGAGGCGACCGTAGGAGTCCCCTCCACTGGCCAGATGGCGTACAACGCCCCAATCCCGGACGAGCCCCCAGAAAGTGTAGCAAGATCTCAGGAACACGCTACGAGACGGACACCGAAGTGAGGAAACAGCAGTTTATTGATTGGCGCCAACCGGCCCAGCGGAATCATTTCCAAAGGCTGAGCCCCAATTATACTGGGGCACTGCCTTATATACCCTTATTGATTACATGAATATTCATACATAACATTACATTATACATAGCATGATTGGCTCGTTATGACTTAACAACATTCGCACCTCCCTATGGGAGGGGGCCTTAACTTGGTTTTAATTAGTTATTGGCACTCTGAACAAATATACTGATTTTGAGATTAATATGGGGAGGTTAATAAGGGGCTTTCCGAGAAGATACTGACCTCAGGCCAAGATGGGGAATTGTGAAAGTGCTGAGGTAGTGTTAATGAGGGGAAATTGGGAAATCACTGGACAGGTGTTAGTCTAGGAAGTTAAGGAGTTTTAGCAGCCTTTTGAAGTTGTTAGTAATGGGAACGTTAAGCCAAAAACAAATGCGGGGCCTGGCGGCTCTAATCACAGGGCCTGCCTGACCATACACTTAGCATAATCAATTAAAAGCACAAAGTTATCCATAAGTGATTTTATAAGAGTCGGGGTTTTGGGGCGCTTGCCTCAATATTACCTCACCTACCTTCTCTCTCTCACATCCTGCGGCCAACCCGGCTACAACTACGCTGCAAGGAAGACCCCAGTCTATCTTTTCACGTGATATGATTTTTATTCAGCATAGTCTTTAATTACATTGGCCGTTAAAATGTAACTTTCATTTCACTTGTGGTAATGGAGGGAAAAACTGCTACTGAAGCTTACCGTCCATTGTGAGGCAGAGGGCAAGATCGCTCTTCTGCATCTGGGTGGGTAATAGGGAACTGTAGGGCAGGACAGAAGGGCCTTTATACTACTTGGCATGTAAAGATGGGCCTTTTCTTCCTGGTAAACTCTGTGCTTTAGCATATTTCCTTAGCATCAGGTCTGTTCCTGTTTGGGGCTAGGCAGTACCTAGGAGGAGGCAGCAGCAGCAATGTGCACAGATGGAGCTTTGCTACAGGCTACCTATCCGACCTTGCAAGGGTGCAGCACCCTCCGGGATTGTTTTCAGTGCTGCATTAACTCAAGGTGTAACTCGAGTGTTCGGGGTCTTTTCTATTTACTTTCTGGTTTTTGAGCCATTCAGAAGTGCTCAGGTCCTGTTTTCAAGCTTCTCTGCGATCAGAGAGTATGAGAACACAGCAGCTGGGCACACACTTCCCAGCGGGGCTCGGCAGACACTCACTACCTCTGCTTGCATTAGCAGTACCGTGATCAAAATAACTATGTGGCTGCAACAGCATAGGTAGCAGTTCAGGGAGCTGGGCAGCTGTGATTGTACTCAGGCATCTGCCACATTGCCACCATGGCTAAATTGCTATTTTAACACACTAGCTAGCCTCTGTGCTGAGAAGCTTATTCCCAGCTGCTATGTACAACACACTTTAAGGCAGGGATCTCGCTCTATTTTTTTTTTTAAATTAAAGCCGAGATTCTTGTGTAAGCGCTTGACTCTAGGTGGTGGGGATTTAAGAAAAACAATAGTGTGAGCTTGCCCAAAAAACTCACTAGCGTTTGCAATAGTGCTCTTAAAGCTGTAATGCAACCCTCATAAATAATCTTTTGGCACATTTACAATTTGGGAAAGAAGGAAGAAGAAAGGCCTCATCTACAGAGTTTTGTCATCAAAACAGTGCTACTGTATACGCTACAATCACCACCCCGCCCCTACCCACCAACACAACTGCCCTTTTTTTTGGCACAAAAAAAAAAAAAAAAAACCCTCACCTCGACGAGAGGTGTCAGGCTTTTATCAACAGATCTAGGGCGACGCAGTGTCAGCCTAGATGTTGCATCCTCGTGCAGCGATGGAGGGGGCTGTCATTCTTGTCAATTTTGCTGCAAATTGGCTGGGAGCAGGGCGAGAAGTCCTGGTTGCTGCAAGCTGAAGACAGCTGGTTCTCAGCTGCAAACCAAAACCGGGCAAGCCGTGGGCTGTTGTAGCTCCTGGCTAGGACCAGGGAGGGGAGAAGTCCCCAAGCAGCTGGCTCCCGGCTGGGACTGGGAAGCGGGGGATAGCCCACAGGGAAACCGGGCGCCAGTGGGCTTCGGGCAGGGAGCTGACAGATGGGGCTCTCAACTCCCCACACTGCCCCTTGGAGGCGGGCAGAAGCGCTCCTGGTGAGGACACTCTCCACTGATCCAAGCGGAGCCATGTGGACATCAGCCACCGCTGTAATTATAGAGGGGCTGAAAGTCGACATATCTTCTGTCATCAAATTTTTTTCACTGTTTAAAATGTGAAATGTATATATATTAACTTGTCCACAATAAATCATTAACAATTGTGTGTGCTCAAGAACATTTTGTATTGACAGAATCAACACAGATCAAGGACTTCATTAACGTCCAGAATAACCTCAATTCAGTTGCTTTACAATTCAGATTTCTTAACAGCACCCACGCTTCATGTGATCATTTTGAATGTCTACTGGCTTACATAAGAACAAAAAATTCTTACAGATAGTGTCTGAAATTGAGTTCTAATCTGAACTCCATTGTTGTGAGTGGTAGATAGGCTGGAGGGCAGGGATAGGATACAGAGTGACTTAGACAAATTAGCGGATTGCGCCAAAAGAAAACTGATGAGGTTCAGCAAGAACAAGTGCCGAGTCCTGCTCTTAGGATGGAAGAATCCCATTCACTTCTTTGAGCAGGGAGGTGGATGAGATGACCTCCTGAGGTCTCTTACAACCCTAATCTTCTCTGATAAGACATTTGATAGCCCTGAAGACTTGAAATAATAAATGAGCTCTTTAGCAGAGCAATGCATCAACCACGATTTTGTTTGGACTTGTCAAAGTACAATTACCCATGGAATGCTATGTGCAAACAAAAGCATTGTTAGAAAGGGAGTCCTATTTAGATATTAAACTGAAAGTCTTTTTCATGGGAATCAAGCTAGAACCTTAAAACTAATTTAACACTTTCTTTACAAGTATTCTACAGGTTTAAACAAATCCAAATGTTAGAATGTCTGCAAATGATTCTTTATAGAATCCAACCAGTTCCTTTACTGCCATGCAATTCTTCCCCACTCACTATCATTCCATGTGACTTACACTGATTACCCAAACTAACCTTGTACGGCTAACATTTGCCAACACATATACAGAAATCAGAATAGCAAATTACTAGGCAATAAATGGAAGTGGATTTGTTAAACAGAAAATTGGATTTTATCATTTCTTACAGGCATCACTGAACTGGGGTGTGTCAGAGCTGCATAGCCACTTCCAAGAGGCACCAAATGTCCTGCGTACCCTCTCATATTTCAGAACCTCAGAGTGTGCTTAGAATTCAAAGTGTGCCATTTACTTATAGTTCTTTTTTCACATATCTTAAATACTCTGGAAGAAATGGAAGATGAGAGAAATCCTGTGTTGTTATTTGAAAGTGGTGATTCAAGTTCTAGGAACTTACTATACGCTTCAATTCATTTTAATCTGGATCACTCCAAATAGGTTTTTGTGTTGTGACAAGTTAGAACTAATGTTTAATTTTCTACATGACTTTCTGTAAGAGTTATGCCTAAATGAAGGACCCAATGTTTAGATTCTTAAGGTATTTAGGTGCCTAACTCCCACAGAGGATCTGGGCCCAAATCAGTTTTTTGACCTCTATCTTATTTCTAGTGGCATGATCTTTGCAAAAAATCTCAGGGTCAGAAGTGTTTTGAAATGAAAAACAAAGACATAAAATGAGGATGAGAATCATCTTGCTCCCTCCCATGTTTGACTGTAAACAGACAATAAAACTGGTAGTTCAGAATTTGTGAGGAAAAAGACAAGGAGCCTGGTGGAAAATGCATGTAAAACAGAAGACTAGAAAATTGTGTTCTAATGGATCACAACCAACCGAGCTGTTTGGATGAGGTCATTGTTCCCTGGATCACTCTAAAGAACAAAACTGATTGAAATGAGTAATAAAGCATTTTGGGCAATTTAACAGCTTTGAATTTCCTGACCCTCATCACTGTCTGAGGTCAGTGGGCGCTACAAAAGCTGTTGTGCAGAGGCCTATATTCTAAGTTGTCCAATGTAACAAAAATCCAGCTCAGCTTGTTAATAAAAAATTGTTTGTAAAAAAAACTGGTAGATAAGTAAAGTGGTACAAACTGGATTAAAGAAAAAACAAAAACAAACCCTGAACCCTGCAATTAAGAGTTTGCAAGGCTCCTGGTAAAGTCCTGGGTTGACAGGACAGCAAGCTGAAAGATTCTAGTAATGGGAGAAAATGTTTATAGTTGAAGTCACTAAAAATATGTTTTAATTGATCATTTAAACAGGATGAGATGGTCACCCTTTCTTGGGCACTGTTTGTCCGCAGTTCACTAACCGGAAGCGGGGGGACGGGTGGGCTTGAAGCAGCAAGGTTCATCATGATGAGTGACACGCCCACCGTCTCCTGGAGCCATCCACTGTTGGTCCTTCATATCCTGAGCTTAACAGGCATGCTGATCAGGCCAGCCAGGCCAGAGGGAAGAAGCCAGATGACACTGCCACCCTGACAGACTTCATCTAAATCCTGAACAACACCTGGAACATGAGCCCAGGGTTCCTGTTTTTCCCTCATCTTTTGTTTTCATTCCCCACCTGATTTCTCCTCTTTCCTATCTCTCTGCTTTCATCTTCTGTCCAGTAAGTCTGGCTTAGCTGCCAAGACAACTCCACCTTAACGTTGCTGTGGGCTAATATGACCCGAAGCAAGTGAAAGCAACTCCTTTAACAACCCGACAGGGGTAAAACTTTGCCAGGTCTTCAAGTGGCTCATAAATAAAGTTGCCACCTTTTCCTCCGGCAGCAAGATGGCACCAGAAACACAAACTGCATTTTAAAAATCTTTGTTATCCTTTCCCCCCCCCCCCGCCTTTGGTATGGGTTTGTCTTGTTCTATCTTAAAGAAAACAGGACTGGACTTCAACATCATCTCAAGACCATCTAAACTCTTCCCGCACCCTCCTCCCCCAACCCAAAGGACAGTTAATACCACCCTTAAGTCAGCAAAAAGACATTAAGCAGGTGTTTATCCCTATAAAAGACTCTATGCAGCCACAGGGAGAATGTATAAGGGATATTGTTAAAAGGAAAGATTTACTTAATATTTCACCTTTCAAAAGCTTTAACAGTTTTCCCCTTGTTTTCTGTATCTTCAATAAAAGACTTTTAACAATGTTTGGTACAGTGGGAACAAGCCAGTTAAAACTTGACCTGAAACCCCAAGTCTCACTCACTTAACTGCTTAATGTTGTAACAATGAACAAAGGGTCATGAATGCCTTTCTCTCTTCTTGGGCCCAAAACACTCCCTGATCAGCAGAATAGTGTTCAACATCTCTGAAAACCAGTTCCTTTATTTAGGAATCTGAATATGGGTTTAGGCACCTAATTATGGCCTTGAGTAAGGGAGGGAAAATACTGCCCTCGCCTCAAACGGAAGAAAGCAAATGAACCTCTGTGAGTGCAATCTTACTTCTGATCCGCCTCTCAGTTATACCTGTCTTACATGAGCATAACTCAATTGATTTCAATAGAGATCAATGGAATCACATGCCCTAAAACTGGAATAATGCACAGCAGAATAAGGCCCTCAGAGCTTTCTGCCTCCTAGCTGAACGTGGCCAGCATAGGGGACGGTATATATTTTTTCAAAGGTTCTACCAAGCTCCCTGTTCCACCCCAGGATATCAGTGTCCGCCACGTGGCTTCGATGATTTTGAATTTCCACTTAACACCTTGCAGGAGACATTCAGCACCTTACACTGGATCAAGACACTAGATAAGCAACTCTCGGTTAATACTGCACTAGCCTCTGGACACAAATTGAACACCATCTTACATCTGTTGGTCACATACCATGGTACCAGTGTGTCCAACAACTTCAAAGGAATAGTCCACACCACTCCCGGTCAGCTCCATCCGCACCTCTTCAATGGGCTTTTTGAAGTCCTGAGGGTTGATGCACTCGGTGGCTCCTAGCTCTTTAGCCTTGGCAAATTTGTCTTTGTTGATGTCAACCCCAATGATCCGGGAAGCCCCAGCTGCTTTACAGCCCATGACAACAGAGAGGCCAACTCCTCCCAAACCAAAGATGGCACAAGTTGAACCGCGTTCCACCTGCATAATCGTAAGAACACGGGCCTCTCTTAGAATTCCAGTGATGTGTAGTGATTTAGCTGCATTAGTTATCTTGTGCATATTTTCATGTGAGACACTGCTTGTATCCGATACTACACCTGTAAATTGATTGAAAGCATTTTTGCTATGCATAGAAAAGATTTCCATTATTGGATTACACCTGGATAAAACCTACCAAAGCCTACATTTGCGAATAGGTTTTTATTAGAAATGTTACCACGTCACAAAATGTGGTTTTAGATCCAGATTGCTCATGCCCCCACTGCCAAGTTTCGGGGAGTTCAAATCTGGGCTTTGGGCTCAGCCTATTCTGGAGATGAGGCCAGCAGTAAAAATCAGCTCTCACGTGCATTTGGATTCTGAATCCTCCATGTAAACTTTAGAGGCTGTTCGCATCCATGGCTGTGGCTGGAGTCTCTCTCGAGTTTTCATTAAATACACTCAAAAAAGAATCTTGAAAGCTGTTTCCACAGAAATCCGTCAAGTTCTAAAGAACTCCATGCTTACAGGGAACCAATGATTTCATAGCCAGCCTTTATTTATGTAATATAAATTAAAGGAAATCTTTGCAGTTCAGTAAATGCAAGATTATTTACTCCTAAAAATGAGACTAAAAAGGAGCTAAGTAAATAAAAACTAACACACTGACAGAGAAAATATTGCCTGTGATAGTAATACTTAGCTTTTGTATATAGTTTTCATCTGCAGAACTCAAAGCACCTTACGGATGGGGAAATTGAGGGAAGCACAGAGACGTGATTATTTGTTGCCCACGGTCAAACAGCGCTCCTGACTCGCAGGCTGACGCCCTCTCTGCTAGACCACAGAAATAATCATCGCTGCCCCAATAACAGAGTTTGTTCTTTAAACACACACTATAATCCTCACCTTGGCAGTGTTGATGGCAGCCCCGTAACCAGTGGAAAATCCACAGCCGATCAGACACACCTTTTCCAGAGGAGCAACTGCATCAATTTTGGCAACTGCTGTCTCGTGCACTACTGTGTATTCAGTGAAGGTGCTTGTTGTAATGAAATGATGTATCTGTTTTCCTTTACAGGTAAACCTACTGGTGCCATCCATCATTAATCCACGGGCTGGACGAAGGCTATTCAAAAGACACCCAGAATTAAGGGTAAATTAGATATTGTAAATCTGATTGGTTTTGTATGAATAATATCATATTACTTAGGATAAATCATCAGTGAAACTCACTCGTTATTAAGGCACAGATTGCCCTTGGAGCTTACGCAAAAGCTACACTCACCACACTGTGGAACAAAGAGCGGGATGACGTGGTCTCCTAGTAATAGAACAGATCAGTTATGAAAATTTCAGTAATACTGAAGAGCATGTAAGTAAAAGACTGTAACAGGTACACACAGTTATTACACATACACATTTACAGTAAGAGCACAAGGGTTGCCAATAGTCAGTAAAAAAGTGTGTACAATTTTAACACTGTCCGTAAATAAATGAAAATGTCCGTAAAATTGGGTAGAAATAAAACTTATTGTATTTTGACATTGATTGTCATCGTTCAGAATCACTCCTTGTATCATAAAACTACACTGACCATGCCTTGATCAATTTCCTGTTTTCTATTATTGCAGATGCCCAAAAATCCAACTGATTGATTAAGTGCAGCTAAAACAATTGCATAATTCTGAATTCCTGTGTATAGAACATTTGTGAGTGAGTACACACTTTTGTGACATTATTGTATTGTTTATGGTATTTTTAGTGATGTCAGTAAAAAGTTTACCATGTCAGTAAAAAAAAAAAAAAAAAAAATCATCAACTTCAGATCTCTATGTCAGTAAAAATTAAAATGCAAGGTTGGCAACCCTGGAACTTCTCACTACCTCAGTTTCAAATGGAATATCTAGTAAGTACTAACATTTTTTCTCTTATCAAGAATCCACATCCCGGCTCTGGGCTGCCCCCCCCCCCAAGTCCTTCTGGCCCTGCCCTCCCCTGAGATTGCGCTCCCTGTTCCCGAGCTGGTCCACTGCTACCTGTCATAGGTGCAGTGGGTAAGGGTTCTGATCATGGTGTCAGCACCGTCCCCGATTAGCCCATAGAAACCAGGCTTTCAACACAGCTAGAGGGACCTTCAGGCACCGGGTGGGATTTAGGTCCCACCCCCATTCAGGTCCCCCAGCTCCCTCATGTTCTGGGGGAGCACAGAAAGAGAAAGAAATGGAAGCTTGGACACAGGGGTCCCATTCCCTACCACCCCCACCCCAGGAGCTGCAGAACTCCTAGGAGAGGCATCCCAGGTGCCTGGGTCCTATTTCCTCCCCATGGAGCTGGCAGCACTGTGGTTCTGCCATTATGGGAGTCACACCAGATGCTTGGGTCCCATTCCTTCCCTGTGGGGCCTGAGGGAACAGGGGAGAGGAGTGTTCAGAGCCATCACAGGAAAGAGGGTGGGCCCCGGGGGGGGGAAGGGAGGAAGGACCACAAAGGGTGGATGGGAAAGGGAACATGGAGCATTAGGGAGCTTGGTGGAGTGGAGGAAGAAAAAAGACTGAGGGGGTCATGGGGTGGTGGGGGCACTTTGGGCTTGGAGTACTGCAGGAAAGGTAGTTAGGTCTGATTCATTGCTGAGTCAGCTGCTGGGACATGGGTCCATTTGAGTAGCAGATCCCAGAACTTTAAAGGGAGAGAAAAGTCTGGGCAGTGCAAGAGCCCCCTCCCTAGGCCCAAGAGAACCTGGGAGTCCTGGCTCCCAGCCCCCCAGCTCTAACCCCCTAGACCCAATTCCCCTCCCAGAGGTGGGGAGGGAACACAGGCGTCCTGGTTTATAGCTCACCTGATGAGCTGCGGTGCATTCTCCAGCTCTGGTCGGGTTTAAATCAAGATGGGCTGTTTTCTTAAGAGATCTGCTCCGGTTCAAGCCAGGATTAATTCAAGGCCTGGGTCAGACAGGACAGCTGAGATGATTACAGGGATCCCTTCCGGCTTTGGGTTCTGTGAGACCCTTGAGTTACCAGCAGCCATCCAGGGCAGCTCATTGTAAGGGCTGACAGTGCAGTCATCGTCAGCTGTGGGTGCTTTGGAAGGAGGCGGAGCCAGGCTAATCTCCAGGTGGACAGAGTTTCACCACCTGCAGATGATCAGTGGATAAAGCAGGGTCAGGAAGTTTATTTAAGGGCCAGATCTAGGCCCGGCTTCTGCCTTAGGAGAGGGCTATGATAGAATTCCATTCAGAAACCATTTCAGGTGGCATGGGGGTTTTCCTGACCCTTTTTTCTCTGCTAGTTGGAACCTTCTTCTTATTTCTGGCCTCAGCTGAGCCCTGCTGAGTTTATCCCCATTGGTTCTTGGGTCAACATTGTCCTTTAGCATTACTAGTTTTTTCCCCTTCCTGATGTACTGATAGAGAGCAACCAAACTCCTCCAGTCTCCTCTCGGTCTCCTGTCTCTTCCTCCTAGTCTGGCTCTTTCCCTGAGCATTGTCGTTGTCCTGCTGTGTCTTAGTTTGCATTTCTGTTTGGGACTCTGAAGTGGACCTAGAATACCCATTGAGGCCTGGGCCACAGCATGGAAATAGCTCCATCTCTCCTGGACACACAGTGACTGGTGCATCCGCTGAGCATGCCCCGACAAGGACAACAGAAGGACTGCCCCGAGGACTCCCAAGGAGGGGTGAGTGGAGATTTGGAGGGGGAAGCAGATGGGCTTTGCCTGTTTTACTTGAATATCTGTGACTCTTGTGTGCATTGAGGGTAAAAGTTACTGTGGTTAAACACCTCTTGCTTTGCCTGTTGTACAGTGCCTGATGGGTTAAATTATAAACCAGAGTGCCCATAGGGGAGTATAAAGGGTCCTTGCACCCCACCCCAGAGGCAGCTGCATCTCAGTGTGAGGCAAGGGGTCCCTGTATAAACAGCCTAGAGGTATGAAGATTCATACCCCACCCCAGAATAGCTGGGCATTAACGGTGGTTATGCTGGAAGGCGTTCGTGTCTCTTTGATCTCTAGATAGTCCCAGACCCGGGTGCGTGAAGAGCCTTTCTCTCCAGCTAAGTGGAAGGGGCATCAAATGCCCTTTTGTGTTGTGACAGCTGTAAGCAATGGGGAGCCACCAGTGGAGACACTGGGCCACAGGGCACAGCCGATCAGAAGCTGAGCCATTTGGCCTGAGGGGGTCTCTCTGGGACTGGTGGCAGAGGCTGGGGGATTGGGTGCGTGTTGGGCAGAAAATCAGCAGACAGTAAACGAAGCAGTGAAACAAATCCTTTGGGCTCGGGATTGGCTGGAGAAGCAGGCTTGGGTTTTGGAGCAAGGAAAGAGCCTGGGTGGTTTGATTCCGTCCAGGAACAGGGCTCTGTGATCTCGGTGAATAACTCGGATTGTGCCAGCCTCCAGCCTCATGGGATCACGTCCTCTGCCAGCTGGAAAAGCTCAGCACAGCCCCAAGTAACAGCAAACCACACGGGCCAAAGGGGCTACCATAATGCTGCCCATAACGTGTCCTTCATAATTCTCCCACCCCCTGGTGCTACCATGATGTAGCTGAGAACATACACCATAAAAAAGGGTGGGGAGGGCTGGTACTGTAATGTTTTCTGATAATGTCTGCTTCATAATAGCCCCTGCTGTGTGCTACTGTACTGCTGCTGTTAAAGTGCATGTCATGTTGCCCCCTGCCAGGCGCTCTGGTAACATGCACTTTGTTCTGGAGAAGGTGCTCCCATACTGTGGGCTCCCCCTAGCACTATAAAAAGGGGAGCCTGTAGGTGCTGGTGTAGTGCTGCCGATAATGTGCACTTCATAACGACCCTTCTCGCCTCCCCTCCATCCTCCCTGGTTCTACCACAGTGCTGCTGATAACGTGCGTGTCATCAAGCCCCCTTCTTGGTTTTGGGCCTCTATATGCTACCGTAATACTGCTAATAATGCACATGGCATAAGTAATGTTCCCAGGTGGCTCAGCTGTGCTGGCTCCTAGCTGTTGCTGCCCCCAGCCTTTTAACTTTCTCTCCTATTGCCGATGATCTCGCATCAGCACTCTGTTGTTTCAGGAGACCACGAGTCATGTCACCTGAAGCGCAGGCCCGGTGGTATTACTGCTGGAGTCACTAGACCAGAAAAGACTGAAGGTTGCAGTGAGGTGTCGCTCCCTCAGAAAGTCCAGCAGCTGTTTGAACCTGGGCTGGAGTCTGCTTTTAGTATCAAATGCCAGGAGAAAGAAGGCCCTTATTTAAGGCCACGAGGGTGGGGAGAAGCAAAGGTCAAGTTTACTTCAGCAGGGAATGTACCAACCATGTAAGGCCAATGTCCCAGTGTAGGTGGCTGGTCTGGCTAGCTTCTTGAAGAGGTGCCAGGGCCTGGTTTACCCAGGATGGGCTTTTTTAAGAAGGAGCCCACCTGTAAATAACCACTGGTGGGCAGTGTTGATAAATTGTAGTCAATTGCTTGGCTGTGGTTTGGTTTGCTATGAAATGCACGGAAGAGCGCAAATAACCAATATCAGTCTGGTTTATTACTTAAAGTTCAAAAGAGCAAAGAACAGCGAGGAAAATTCAACAAGAGACTGTGATGGAACACACCCCTGTATTCACACCCAACATGCTACTGTAAAAATCTTTGTACAGAACATGCCTTGTGAGGTATCATTTGAAAACTAATACTTGCTGGTTAATGATATCATGTAAAATGTTTGTAGCAACATTTGTGTGTAAAGTTATGCACATAAGCTGAAATCATGGCTGACGTGTTGACCAGACGTGTCTGGGGAGAGGGTAAACCTGTTTCCCAAATACAAGGGACAAGCTGATGCCCCAGCCAGTGGACTGGGGCAACGTACCTAGATGTCTGGAAAGTGCAGAACAGACATTTCTGTGACAAATCTGGGACTGGGAGTGCATTGGGGTCACCCTGAACGTGGTAATGAAGGCTGCTGGAAGCCAGAGCGTGGCTGGTGTTTGCTAACAGACTGCTGGGGTCAGGATTGCTGGACCAGGGCTGTGGCTATACATAAATGCTCAGGGTGTGACCTGTGTGCTGCTGGCGAGGGGCCCAGTTTGGGAGCCACACTAGCAAGGCATCGTGAGGCACCCCATGTCGGAGGGCAGGTTGTGATGCAGCCCCTCACTGGCCAGGATTGCACCCCACAATGTCATAGCTTCCAGTTTCTGGGAAGCCGTTTCGTGCAGCATTGGTGAACCCACCTTACACTGAAGGTTTGCTCCCAAAATTTCACAGTTCAGCTAGTGGTATTTCTAGGGTGATTTTACAAATGACAAAACTTGTTGTGTGTCACTAAAATCCAACTCATAAGTTGGTCCCAATTCTTTCACTTGATCGGTATCTTTCCTTCTCTTTGTTCTGGATACCAGCATTCCAGGTACGGCCCCAGAAGGTACCTCCGTCATTTGTACCAGGGCAAAGTATAAATGTCTTGATTTTTTACACGTTTCCTGTCTGCTCATGCCAAATGCCAAGCGGTGCCGTTGCAGTGTCTTGTGGGACACATCTTAGGCGCTGTGGCTCCGTGGGCACTGGGACCAGCCTGCCTTCTGGTGAGAACTCAGAGCCACCCCAGGGCTGCTGCAATTCACCCATGTCTCCTAAGGGTTGGGAACCAGGGGGTTATTTGTTTGACGGGCTGGAGGAAAGTCATAAAGCCCTGTGTTGGCTCATGTCCCCTGCTGCGTGAGACACAAGAATCTTTGAATGCCGACTGCCAGGAGGGGCTGCAGCGACCTCCCGAGGCTGGCATGGACCCCCTGGGGCTCCGGTGTGGTCTCGGAGAAAAGCTGGGGCCAGCCTGGCCGCTCACACTGCGGGCAGACGGGTGCACAGCTACGATGCAGGGCGTGGCGCGTGTACGCTGCAAACGGCCCTCCGCCAGTCACCAGCAGCGGGATAACCGGTGTTCCCTGCGGGCAGCGGGTAAGGACGGCGCGGATGGAGGCTAGCGCGAGGGGTGCCCGGCGTGACGGACGAGCTGCGAGGTGAACCGCTGCGCCCGCCCTCCCAGCATCTCCTCGGCCCGGCCGCAGCGTGGGCGCATGCGCATTGGGTGCCGGAGCCCGGCGCGCGTCATTGGCCGGGCGTGGCATAAAGCCGGAAGCGGCTCCCGCGTGGGGAGCGGCGGTTGCTACAGCATCCAGAGCAGGGAAGAGGAGGGAGCGGCGTCAACTCGGCGCGCGCCCCACGCTGGGGCCGCTTGGCCGGCGGGATGGGCCGCAGCGGCTGCCGGGCCGGGCCGGGCCCCAGGCCAGTATCGGGAGGGACAGGGAACTGGTACCGGTACCGGGACAGGGAACTGGTACCGGGGCGGGCGCATAGGCAGGGCCTAGGCCAGCCGGGCCCGCCTGTTACTCCAACCGCTCCCTGTGAAAGTTCGTTGGCAGGCACGTGGCCTTGTTCCGTGGGGTGTGCGCAGCGCGCGAGTGAGGGTGGGTAACAGCTGTCCTTCTGTTAGTGTCTCCTTCCAGTTGTTCGACCCAATGGTGGCTACCGTACAAAACGCAGCAGTAGCCAGCGTACAGCACCGTCTGCATGTAGTAGCATCTTACTCTTTATTCTTATGAGAGACGACATGAAGGACGTTTAAGGTGAGTGCTACACGTCCTGCAGGAAACTTACTTTATACTTATATTTACTAGCTTATGTGGGATTTGGCCTTCTTCCCTGTGGGTGAAACCAACCTTATTAAAAGGAGTTATTTAGAGGCAGGTGCGGTGCTTAACTGTATATTAGCTGCCTTTGCAGGATTAGTTTCAGCTGTAAAAGAAACTCCTCACTTATACTGTTCTGCCCCAAGAGAAAGCTGTGTAGTGTAAAGTTACTGCTGAAGGTGAAAAGGGTTAACCTTTCAAAGGAGACTGCCCCACTCTCACTACTTTAAAAAAATAATTTAAAAAAATAAATTTCCAGGCCTGTCTGAAAAGTGCTTGCCTGTTGAGCATGAGCAAACAAAGGCTGCTAAATGCAAATAAATCAGTTACTTGACTTGTAAACACAGCACAGTGAACTAAGAAGGGAAATGCAGCTAACTTGCTTGCCTGTTGAGCAAACAAAGGCTGCTAGCAACAGTCCCTAATGGGTGACAGAACTTAATCTGTAATATGCTTTGTTCACTGGCTAGAAAGGGGCTGGTGGGGGGGAAACAGGCAGATTGATTGTGAAACCAAAAGACCATAAAAATGTGAGGGGGGCCAAGAAGGACAAACAAATACAGACAGATTTTGAAAAACAAAAAAATCAAAATAATTATTCTCTAACTTGATCGGATTGTTTTGTAATTGCATGCAGACCAGTGTGACCAAACAACCCACCTCAACAAGAGCTGTCTGTCAGGCTTAAGGCTCTTACCTAGGTAACTCACTGAAACCTTCATAAATGCAGCAGGGTTGAAAAGCATTTTATTTGAATAAAAACAAACTGTGTCTTTTGTTTAGTTTATTAACATACATTGATTGCAAGTATTTAGATTTGTGACTCAGTTAAGGTTTCAGAAACAGAAAATTTAAATCAACTGAGAGCTATTTGGTAGGTAAATACAATACCATAACTTGAAAGAGTTCTCATTTGCTTATAAGTGTAATTAAAGGATTTGGATTTAAAGAAATCACTTTTGCAGGATACCCAGATAGGCAGAGGTAGAGAAATGTGTCTTTATTTAGTGATTACATGCCATGCTATAGAAATTGCAGGGAGGAGATAGATGTGGCTTGATGATGATCCTGATCCACATGCCTCCTAGCATTCAGGTATTCTAATACTTCAGAACAGTGCGGATACTGAATGAGAATGAAATAGAAAATGACAGGTTAATAATTTTACAAACACAGTTTCTACTTGTGTCACATAGGTACATTTTGATTTTGTAGTGAGTGAGGATGAGGGTTAAATTCTCAGAGTCCACTGCCACTCTGTCAGTACTCTTTTTTATTTAGTTATTAAACTCCATTCCATATCTGCACTGATAATATGATAAACAAACGAATCTCACCTCTTCCCTGTCCGCAGTAGTTCAAATCCTTCATTGATTTTATCAAAAGGCAAAGTGTGGGTTATTAACGCATCCAGGTTGAATTTTCTCCCCATGTAGTCTGCAACTAGTTTAGGGACTGAATCTTTGCCCTTCCAGCCTGAAAGACAGTAGAGATAATGTAGGACTCTTACCTATTTATTCTTTTTTTTCAGTGACAGTGAGTGTATTGATTAAGAAGCAATGTCTAGTTAACAGTAACTTGTAATAGCCCCAGCCTCAAAGAGAGAGACTCAAAATAATAAATAGAATCAGATGAGCGCTTTTGTTGTTTAGACTTCTACTGGTTTTTTTATGTTTCTGTGCCGCAGTGCTCCAGGGGAAAAAGTTCCAGAAACCAGTGCATGGTGGCATGCACAGAACATTCTTCAGAACCTGAGAGTGTGTTTAGGAACTTACTATATGCTTCAATTCTTTTTAACCTGGATCACTCTGAATAGGTTTTTGTGTTTGCTTTTCAAAATCAAAGTCATAACAATAACATGAGGATGAGAATCAGCTTGCTCCCTCCCATCCATGTTTAACTGTAAACAGACAAGGAGCCTGGTGGAAAATACATGTAATAATTTGGATGAGGTCATTGTTCCCTAAATCACTCTAAAAACTGATAGAAATGAGTGATAAAGCATTAGCATTAACAGCTTTGAATTTCCTGACCCTCATCACTGCTGGTAAAAACTGGATTAAAGAAAATTCCTATCTATCCTATCTCTCTCCACCTTGACACAAGTAGCTCATAAATAAATAAAGTTGCCACCTTTTCAAAATAAATCTTTCCCTATCCTTCCTCCCCCCCCCCCCCTTTGTGGGTTTGTCTTAAAGAAAACAGGATTAGACTTCACCAACATCTCAAGATGACTTTGACAAACACACATACAAGAGTTTGGCCATACCTCCAAAAACAGACCCTTTCCAGGTGCGTCCAGTGAAGAGCATCATAGGATTGTAGGAGATTTCAGATAAGGAAGGAGGCACTCCCACAATCACACTGGTTCCATAGTTCATGTTGCAGGATGCCAGGGCAGCTGTCTGATTGAAAATGAAAACAAAGAAACACCCTGTCATCAGACAAAGAGAGCTGTCTAGTAGTTTGTGTGATGTGGAAACGAAACAAATGATGACAGGTAAAAGAGGTCAAAGAGGGTAGTGCTGTCTCTTTGGGTAATGGTGATGCATGATGCCAATCTGCCAAGCCTCTCCATGAAGGTGAAGAAGTTGAAGGTTGATGCTGATCCTGTCAGCATCATCTTACCCCTCTATGCAGTGGTACAATGTTTTTGTACAGATTAGGAAGAGTTGCTGGATTCAGGGTGAACCCCTGTGTGGGGGAGGGGGGGGGAACTGCCCTCACCTCATTCTGATCTGCCACTCAGTTATACCCATCTTACATGAGCGTAACTCAATTGATTTCAATGGAATCACATGCCCTAAAACTGGAATAATGCACAGCAGAATCAGAATAAGGCCCTCAGAGTTTTCTGCCTCCTAGCTGAACGTAGACATAGCCAGCATAGGGGACGGTTCAAAGGTTTTACCGAGCTCCACTGCTCCACCCCAGGATATCAGTGTCTCAGCACCTCACACTGGATCTGGATCAAGACACTAGATAAACAACTCTCGGTTAATACTGCACTAGCCTCGACACGAATTGAACACCATCTTACATCTGTTGGTCACATACCATGGTATCAATGCGTCCAACAACTTCAAAGGAGTAGTCCACACCACTCCCGGTCAGCTCCATCAGCACCTCTTCAATGGGCTTTTTGAAGTCCTGAGGGTTGATGCACTCGGTGGCTCCTAGCTCTTTAGCCTTGACAAATTTGTCTTTGTTGATGTCAACCCCAATGATCCGGGAAGCCCCAGCTGCTTTACAGCCCATGACAACAGAGAGGCCAACTCCTCCCAAACCAAAGATGGCACAAGTTGAACCGCGTTCCACCTGCATAATCGTAAGAACACGGGCCTCTCTTAGAATTCCAGTGATGTGTAGTGATTTAGCTGCATTAGTTATCTTGTGCATATTTTCATGTTAGACACTGCTTGTATCCGACACTACACCCGTAAATTGATTGAAAGTATTTTTGCTATGCAAAGAAAAGATTTCCATTATTGGATTACACCTGGATAAAACCTACGTTCCCATGTCACAAAATGTGGTTTTAGATCCAGATTGCTCATGCGCTGCCCCCCCCCAAATTTGAGGGAGTTCAAATCAGGGCTTTGGGCTCATCCTATTCTGGAGATCAGGCCAGCTGTAAAATTCAGCTCTCATGTGGATCTGTATTCTGAATCCTCTATGTAAACATTAGAGGCTGTTCGTATCCATGGCTGTGGCTGGAGCCTCTCGAGTTTTCATTAAATACATTCAAAAAAAAAAAAAAAAAAAAAAAAAAAAAAATTGAAGTGCCCCAATTTTGCAGCCTGAGAGCTGTTTCCACAGAAATCCGTCAAGTTCTAAAGAACTCCATGCTTACAGGGAACCAATGATTTCATAGCCAGCCTTTATTTATGTAATATAAATTAAAGAAAATCTTTCTTTGCAGTTCAGTAAGTGCAAGATTATTTACTCCTAATAGTGAGACTAAAAAGGAGCTAAATAAATAAAAACTAACAGACTGACAGGGAAAATATTGCCTGTGATAGTAATACTTAGCTTTTGTATATAGTTTTCATCTGCAGAACTCAAAGCACCTTACGGATGGGGAAATTGAGGGAAGCACAGAGACGTGATTATTTGTTGCCCATGGTCAAACAGCGCTCCTGACTCGCAGGTTGATGCCCTCTCTGCTAGACCACACAAATAATCATCGCTGCCCCAATAACAGAGTTTGTTCTTTAAACACACACTATAATCCTCACCTTGGCAGTGTTGATGGCAGCCCCGTAACCAGTGGAAAATCCACAGCCGATCAGACACACCTTTTCCAGAGGAGCAACTGCATCAATTTTGGCAACTGCTGTCTCGTGCACTACTGTGTATTCGGTGAAGGTGCTTGTTGTAATGAAATGATGTATTTGTTTTCCTTTACAGGTAAATCTACTGGTGCCATCCATCATTAATCCACGGGCTGGACGAAGGCTATTCAAAAGACACCCAGAATTAAGGGTAAATTAGATATTGTAAATCTGATTGGTTTTGTATGAATAATATCATATTACTTAGGATAATCATCAATGAAACTCACTCGTTATTAAGGCACAGATTGCCCTTGGAGCTTACGCAAAAGCTACACTCACCACACTGTGGAACAAAGAGCGGGATGACGTGGTCTCCTAGTAATAGAACAGATCAGTTATGAAAATTTCAATACTGAAGAGCATGTAAGTAAAAGACTGTAACAGGTACAGACAGTTATTACACGAACACATGTGCAGTCAGAGCACAAGGGCTGCCAATAGTCAGTAAAAAAATGTGTACAACTATAACACTGTCTGTAAATAAATGAAAATGTCCATAAAATTGGGTAGAAATAAAACTTATTGTATTTTGACATTGATTGTCATCATCCAGAATCACTCCTTGTATAGTAAAACTATACTGACCATGCTTTTATCAATTTCCTGTTTTCTATTATTGCACATGCCCAAAGAATCCAATTGATCGACTACCTGCAGCTAAAACAATTCCGAATTCCTGTGTATAGAATATTGTGATTGAATACACACTTTTGTGACATTATTGTATTGTTTATGGTATTTTTAGTGATGTGAGTAAACAGTGTTACCGTGTCAGTAAAAAAAAAAAAAAAAAAAAAAAAAAAAATCAGCTTCAGATCTTCATGTCAGTAAAAACTATAATGCAAGGTTGGCAACCCTAGAACTTCTAACTACATCCATTTCAAATGGAATATCTAGTAAGTACTGACATTTTTTCTCTTATCAAGACTCATAATTCACTGCAAAATATATTAGCACAAAGTTCTGACTGGGAATTCCAACACAAAACCGTTAGGAAATCCCAACAGATGGAATCTATAAGCTTCTGTAAATGTGGTGGATATGTGCTATGTGACAAAGATTTGCTGCCTGGTCATAATTTGTGATGCTGTTTTTGAAAAATGTAATAAATCATCTACCGCATTTCCCATTTCTCAAAGGGGGAGGATGAAGTGTTGTTAGAGTGGAGCATGGATTTAAAACCTGGGAGTCTCAGAAAAGCATTCAGTGGGTCCTTTATTTACAGCTAGATAGGAGGGTGGTCATGAATCTTTAAAAATATTAAGGTAAAGTTATAATAGAACAATAACATACTACAGCACACATTGAAAATTAACCTGATGCTAAATAAGTAAAGAACCTGGCTGAAGATTCTGGCTTGCTGACTGGGGAGCCCTCCTCCTCTGAGTATGCTACAAACGGTGACCAAATGTCTAAATATCTATCCTCTTTCCATCTCTTCTCTTGTGTCCATACTTGGTGTGAAAGCTTTTCCATTACAAAGACAGTCCATATTTTACAGTGTCAAAATTCCAGAGGAAGAGGAATCATATATCCAGTAATGTGCAAGATAAAGTCTAGCTGCTAACAATAAGAAATAAGGTCATTTGTTGTTCTGTTTAAAATGAAAATCCTTTACTAGCGCACTAAATACGCATGTCAGGGAATATCCAGGAAGCCAGCATTTTGTCGTAAGTTGAATCTTGTTATTAATTCTCTCCCACACACGTTAAACATAACTCCATTCTGTTGCAACATGGATCATGGTATGGAAAAGGTTGAGAACTACTGGTATGGGGGCTGAGAGATGCTAAATTAAATAGGCCTGTATAGGATCTTTTATAATTCCATACAAAAGACCTGTACTAACAGGAAAGGAAGCATTCATTTATCACCATCCTTGCGTCTTGACTCTCTGTTCCATTTCTAGTCCTGCTGTTGCAGCATGCAGGTGCAGATAGGTAAGCAACTCCCAGAAGATCATAGGAGGAGAATATGTGTGTGAGTATTGGCTTGTCTACACATACAGCATTGTAGCGGCGCAGCTGGAGCGCATCTGGGAGATGCTTCTTCTGCCAATTCCACACCAGTGCTTATGTTAGTGTAACTTATGTTGATGAGGGAGGTGATTTATTCACCCCCCCTCCCCAGTGGTATAAATTATGCTGACAAGCTGTAATGTAGACATAGCCAAATGTTCTTGGGAAAACACTAAAACATTTGTAGTTATGTAATATGCTAACAAAAGAAAAAAACCCACTCACACCACAAACAAAGAAAGCAAACAGGCCACTTATCAACTCAAAAACTGCCCCAGGAAAAAACCAAACATCCATTTTAGCATCCTTTTATAAACTTCTCAGAACTTCAAATTCAACCAATACAAACAATCCACGATGGAACCAAGATTATAACCCATTTATCATTTTACTGAGACTTATTCAAGAACGGAAGGTAGTCAAAAATCTATCCTTGTCAAAATTAAATTTCTTAATATCGCATTATCTCTCAGCACCATAAAAGGGTAGTTAAATACATGTGGCTTAGAACTCCTGGTTTCTTCTTTTTCCAGCTCAAGGAACTTTCTTTTCTGCTTAGGGAATAGTTAAGGCCATCAGTTGGTCTTACTGTTCAATCAAATTAAATTTCAGCAGCTTCAGACTGGCACATAAATTTGCCTTTAATATTTAAAAATGTTCAGCAGCTCTTTCTTAATTGGTAGGTTAGGGTTTTATGGTCTTAGTCAACCATAAAGGTAGTTCATTACCTGAGGATCTGAACTCTGTCTTCTCTTTCCCAACGTGGGAAACTTTCCCTCGAACCACAGAGAACCTGAAACTTGATGAATGAGCCTCTCTGTCATTCATAAAACTCAACAGCTTCAGACTGGTCCAAAATTTGCCTTTAACTGTTAACCCCCACCCTGCCTATGCTATATATTTATTTAACAATGGTATTCTAGGCCCTGGTCTACACTTATCTGGAAATTCGGCGGCAGTCTACAGGAGTTACACAAGTTATGTAGAGTAGTTTGCATAATTCCTGACGACTGCTGTGCTTCCCTTCTGCGCACCATCTTCACTGCACTACGCCGATGGGAACCATGTTCCCATCGACACAGTGATACACCACTTGAGGGGGTGGATTTATTGCATCGACTTCCTGATCCATTGAGTGGGTCTACACTGACCGCTCAATCAATCCAGAAAGATCGATCTGACAGCGGCGACTTTGCCGCCATCAGTATAGACATACCCTAGGAATCCTTGCTATGGAAGCAATGACGTGTGCAAGTCTGGCCTATACGTGCAATCATACCATTGTACTAAAGAAACGTGAGACCCTTTGCAGAACAAAACATGAACTTCTTAATGCAACTGTAATTATGGTATAGCTGCCACAGTGCTATAGTCATGGCAAAGTCAGAACCTGTAGCTTCATTGCTGACAAGTAATGGCATGGTGATTCTTAAAAATTCTGCTAATTTTCTTTAATAAGGTAACACAAAGCTAGCTCAAAAGTGGAGAAATACGCTATGGAACCTCAGCAAATAACATCCTAATGTTCCATACAGGCTACCAAAAAAAGCGATTGCCTGTTTTACTGCAGGTTCTCACAAAAGACTAAAAAATTTTCCCTCAGGGTGATGGATTTTGGAAGACCACAGCTACCTTTCTCAGCCCAGTCTCAATGGGCAAACAACAAAAAGTCATTTGGACAAACAAACGCCACATAACGCCTAACTTTAAATGGAAGCTGTCAGGGCTTTCTAGTGCCAGATTATCTAAGGAAATGAATTATAGAGAATTAGAAGACAGAGAAGGGAAAAAGCAACACATTTGAGAGAATTGTGACATAGGCGTGGTAATATAAGACTGCTGAAAGAAATGTTCCAGTTTTTGTTGTTACAACCTTCTGGAATAGGTTGTCGATAGATCTCATAGACTCATAGACTCATAGGTCAGAAGGGACCAATAT
>ML675617.1:12232084-12249356 GCA_007922155.1 Mesoclemmys tuberculata | reverse complement strand
TCTCCCTCCCTAACGTTAATCCCCCTGATATATTTATATAGAGCTCATATCCAACTGCCCTCTGAACTGCAGTTAGCAGACACTTTCCTTTCTTCCTTTGTCTCACTGTCCACACCACTGGTCTATGTGGCCAAGGCAACAACGGAATTCCCAAGTAAAAATCATTTTGATGATTTGCCCAAAGTATAGCCTGACCCCAATGAAATTACATGGTAGTTAGAATTAAAAGCACTATGTTTATATTAATTCTCTGGGCCAAATAATGTCACATTCTCTACTCCAGGCTCAAAAGAAAAGGTATTTATCTGCAGTCAAGACTTGTCCAAAAATTTGCATGCTTATCTGAAGCTTGTCCAAAGCTATTTGATCTGGAAATCTAATAGGAATAAGCTCTCTTGGAAGATTTCCAGTCCTTTCTAATTCTACTAAGCAAAGAATGGATTTTTTTGCATTACTGAAGCACTTTCATTACCGAGATAGCCAGGAGGTACAGAAACAGGGTGGGGTGGGAAAGGTAACTAAATATTTTAATCTTTAAAAAATGGTTTGGATGCAGTTCAAGATTTTGACACAGATTTGGTTCATTTCACATTTTAGCTTAAAATACTGTGCTTATCCCTACTCAGAGTTCAGAATTACTGGGAAAAGAGTACAGGAATTGGTGACTCAGTGTGCAGAGGAAGATAATAAACTCCTCATGGGGTTTATCAGCTCTATGATGAAGATAATATTGTGAAAGGAACAGTAAACAATGAAATCTTGTTCTCTGAGAGAACAGGCAGAGGAAAAAGATGAATTAAGGACATGGATTAAGACGCTTTCTGTGCTAAATACATGGATTAAGACACTTTCTGTGCTAGTGTCACTCAAATGCTAAGCCTGAGGTAAAGTGTGAACGTCAGTACCATCGAAGTCTGATGACCTGGGCCCTGATTTAGCAAGGTACCTAAGCACATGCCTAACTAAGTCATCACTTTGAAGTAAATGGGACTGTTTACATGCATAAAGCCAGGTGTATGTTTAAATTCCTTGCTGAATTGGAACCCTCTTGAGGATCTGAAGTCAAAATGGCAGCTCACATCCGGTTCCCTTTGAGTGAAATACAAGTAAGCACCCGTTTCAAATGCTGGGGTAAGAGGAGCACTTCACAGTCCCATGAAGGGTTTGGTTGCCTCTGACAAAACTAGAAGTGAACAGGCTACAACTTTTGAAATAGGAAAGATCACTTGGGAGTATAGCAAGAAAGACTTAACCAACATATTTTGCCTCCAAAATATCCTTGACAAGGCCCTGTGAAGGTTGAAATGTTGGATTACTCGTTTCCTCCGCAATAAAGGAACTCATACATGTCAGTGTCTTTGATATTGGAGCAGGTGTGTGAATGTGATGTGAGAACGACTTTTCATTGGTTTGGGCTTGATGCTTTCTCATACCTGGTTCCACATAAGTCACTCCTTCTCCAACACTCTCTACAACACCAGCTGCTTCATGGCCAAGAATGATTGGAAAAGGCTCAGTTAATGCACCACTCATAACATGGTCATCTGAGCGACAGATCCCTGAGGCCAAAATCTGTATGGAAAGCAAAGAATAGTTCTACATAAAAGGAACCAATATTTCAAATTTTACCTGTGTGACATGATGTAGATGTGAAATTACATTTTGTATTTAGAGAAGTTCCATGTTTCTATCAAAAAAGCATAATAAACCTCAGACAGTGATCCCTAAAACTACTTATTTATCACAACCATGACTTTTAGTGTTTTTGCATAGCAAATAATGGCCTTTGTAATCTGCCACAAAAATCTCTTCCATGCATGGTTACTCTTCTTCAGGTCTGTGTAGCTTGAAAGCTTGTCTCTTTCACCAACAGAAGGTGGTCCAATAAAAAAATATTACCTCACCCACCTTGTACTTAATATTCTGGAACCAACACAGCTTCAACAACATTGCAGAAATGAACGTTTACTGTGTGTTATATAAATGCACAGGAAGACATAGTTCTTGTTTTGAAGACCTAACAATCTAGGAACAGAAGTGATTCATGTGGAATAGGAGATGGGGGGAATCAATTACACACAATCTTTACATATGCATTATGTACAACTTATTAAAAAATTAAAAGAAGCTAAAATCTATACCTGACTGCCCCTCATTCAATCCCTTTTCTGGTTTCATAAATGAAGTGGTTCTTTTGAGCAAAGTAAAATACATATCCATAACTTTTGCATTTTCCCATGCAAATGTATGACTGATGTTTTGTCAGAGACAAAATGCATCTTTTCCCCAGCTTTTGCCATAACTACCAGCCATCCGTAGTGGTTTCTGTAATAAAGCTATGTGACAAACAGAAGTGCTGGGAAGACAGATTATCTTTATTTTGCGCCCCCCCCCCCAATCAGATAGTAGGGGACAGTCTCCTCTCAGCCTACCAGCTATTAAAGTTACTATTACAAAAATAAATGTTTTACAATAATCACCACAAAGAGGTCTTTGAAATTTCACTATTGCCATATACGTAGAGCACAACATAATTAGGTTATATGAGATATCATTGTATGGTACCTGCTGGCAAGGGATGATTTACTATTGGTGGCCACTGTGAAAAATAAAAGTTATCTGACTGCAGCTATTTCACTAGATGCTGGGTGACTGGGATTAATTATCCTACGTATAGGATTAAACCAATTGTAAATTTGGACCTACATTGTGTAAATGTACAATTCAGCTATGATGCACAAGGCCCTCCATCCCATGTAAGGCCCACAAACAAATCTATGGAGAGACCAACTGGGCAGGTGAAAGAAAAATCTCTGTGACAGAGCAACGTGTGAGTGCTCTTCTCCTCTTAACTGATGCAGCTGTAACCCACATGCCTAATAGGGAGATACATATTTTTAGAAATCTATGGCCAAGGGGTAGTTAAGAATTAGCTGTGCCTGTGTCATTATTGCTAGACAGATACAAAATTAGCACTCCACACGCAGAGGTTTCTGGAATTGGGTGTGGAAGTTGGGCACACTCAATAGGGTCTCTGTAGCTGGATTCAGACTCCATTGAGGGCAGATAGTCAGGTTAGTGACTTTACAAAAGGCCATGCGACCTGTCTAGGTTGGGAGAAGCTGAGCCATGGAGCAGAAAGCTGGTTGCCCTTCCACTCCCAGCATTTTGCAAGTCAATGATATTGTTAATCTTCCAACAGGGAAGCCTTGGCAATGTTCGTTATAGAAAGGGGAAATTTGGAGGGGACACTAATTTCTTTTATTTTAACTGTTTACTTCAAATGTTATTTGATTCTAGCCAAACTGTTTTAGTTCAATTATCTCCACTAGTATGATTCACCAACTTTTCTCATATTTAAATGTGATGATGGGGAAAATCATTTATATTGTGCTATTCTCCGCTTTGTATTTTTCTTCTACCTGAGTTTTTTTTTCCCTTTATATACTTAATCTGAGTAGTTGGTTAATTAGTTAGCTAACTAACTGTGATTTCAGCAGAGAATGTTTCTGCAAGCAAGAGGCAGGAAGATGATGTTGTAGTTCTTTTGACTCAGCAGTCTGTATAGATTTTGGTGATCAAAGACTGTAACTGAAATTCTCTTCAACTCAACCTAAGCTTTTTGGAACTGAGAGTTACTTCTCACTGTGTTTCTGTGGAGACTGACCGGTTTAGATTTAATAGGTTTTCTTTATGTTTACGTATAACTGTGAAGATAACGTATGTGGTTATAAAGTAGCCATGTTATGTAGTAGAAATTAATTTCTTATTATGTTTCTTTATCATTATAAGATTTTATAAAGTTGGTACTTAAGGACTAAGTTAATTCCTTTTGTTCTTTTGGACTTGGTTGTGAGGAGGTTCACCTTGTGCAATCCTTGCCAAAAATCCCCAGAGACTGAATTCTGGATCTCCATTTACTTTTTTTTTGGTTGAGTTTATTTAGGCACTAGGGAAGTAAACTCTAGCATACCCAAAGTTTACCCAGGTGTTCTGAAAACAAAATGGCTGCTGAATTAACAAAGAGCGAAAGTTCCTAAGAATGTAAATACAGAGGGGAAAAAAGTAATTACATCTTCAGAGGTACATAACACTACGCCCTAATTCAATATGAGTTCATTGGGTAGTAAGCATTCTGGCAGATAACATTTGTAAGACTGGGCCCTGCATTTCTATACCATTAACAGAACAGGCACCGATGCAGAATGTAATTGGCAATGTTCATTTCTTTCCCTACCTTAATGCGAACTTCATGAGCCTTTGGTGGGGCAACTTCCACCTCCTCAATGGAAAATGGTTTCTTAGGCTCCCATGCAACAGCTGCTTTGCATTTAATGACCTATGGAAACAGCAAGGAAAACAAAATGGCATTTGTGTATGCACTTCCCCCAAGGACAGGTCTGGCTCAAAGCTACTTAAAGCAGCTTCTCCCCTCTACTCACCAGGGCTGGGTCCTCCGTGCTTTTTGTATGACACCTGGTGCTTCCACTTGTCCCTTTGGAAAATGAGTAATGCTACTATTATAGCTTTGTAACCCCTGTACAGAACCCCTGTAACCCATGTAACCCCTTTGCTTTTAGAGGGCACAGCCCCTTTAAAACCTTGTCCGGAAGCAGAGGAAGTGCTATTGTTCCAAGAACAGAAAGTGCTGGTTGTCCGAGTGGGAGGAGGTTGAGCGAGGGGGGCAGGGATATCTGGGTGTCTGCAGCTCCAGACGAGGGCCTACCACAAGCCAGCCCTGACATAGTGAGGCAGCCAAGAACCAGCCCGCAGCCTGCGAGAGACAGAGCAGCTGACTGGGGATGTCCCAGGATGGGAGCCAGGAGGCATCACCCGAGAAGGACAAATCAGTCTCGCCCTAGTATCACTGTTCTCCAGAACTGTCTGGGGCCAGGAGTACTGAGGTTTGTGACTTTACCCTGGGAATAAGGAGACAGTTAAGTGGGGCGGCTGTCACCCTGTGGAGAGAGCAGCAGAAGGCACCAGAAGATTGTTGGGGGAAAGTTTATTGGTGCTGAAGATGACCAGGAGCACCCAAGACTCACTGCTGGACTTGAACTCTGTGTCTAGAGGCAGTGCGCAGCATCCCTGGAGGGACTGTTATTGACAAGGCGCCCATGGAACAAGGAATGTGGCGAGTTAGGTTGGAAGCAACTCAGCCACATAGACAAGAGTGGTGCCAGGGGATATATTAAAATTCCACTTGTTCAACTTAGCACGCGCTCACCTGGGTTCTTTGCTAGCGGAACACCGTGTCAGCGTCGGGGCTGAGAGTTCTCTGCCGCACAGCATGAGCCACAGAACGAGCTCTGAGCCCCTGATTTTACAGAGGCAGATCATCCCGGGGACGGACCCGGCCGAAGGAGGAGTTTGAGCTGTACACAGTCCTGGCTGTGCAGGAGGATGGCAACAGCAGGAAAGTAAAAAGGTTACTTTACCTTATTGGGAAACAAGGCAGAGGAGATCTATAGCAGTCTGAAGCTCACCCCTTGCTCAGGCCTCACAACAGTTCTAGGAGCACTGGGGAACTATTGTTCCCCCACAGCAGAACAAAAATGTGGAACAGCAGATTTTCCACAAAGACCAATATGAGAGGCCCAGGATAGATTCCTTATGTTACTGCCTTATGCACAATGGCTGCTTCATGTCATTTTGGGGAACTTGATAGAGTCCTGGATTTGGGACAGGATAATCTGCGGCACTTGAGATCACCATCTCTGGGAACAGCTGCTCCCGAGAGGTGATCTCACATGAGGCAGTCACTACGGTAATATATGCCCACATTAGATTTGTGTGAATTATGATTTTAAATTGAATTGGGATATTAGCATGAACCACAGGCCCAAAGCACATGACCTGAAAGGCTGAGATCACAAGAAAGAAGAGTTGTTGTATTAAACTTGTAGTGACCCTTTTAAATCCAGTGTTACTGTATTTAAGGTTTGGGCTATAGAAATGGGAAATAAAACTCAGTTATTTGGGTGCCAGGTGCAGCAAATAATTCGCTCTATAAGAAACTCCTTCATTGGGCCTTAGCTAAGGCAGTGACATCACTCGTTTGTTAAAAGGTATAAAACCAAAACTCTTAAAGGGCTCGTTGTTAATACCCGCCTGACCAATTTGGAGCCTATCACCAGGGGTCTAAACACCCACGGCTTTAGTCTATTTGTAATTATCTTTATCAAATGCTTAATGCTTTGTTACTGTTTGGATTAGAAAATTGCTTATTATTTAGGCTTTTTAGAGGAATTTTATAAATACCATTTATCCTCTGGATTTAATAAAGGCACTTATGATTAAATTAGTAATGTGGTAATATCCTGGATAAAGAATAATTCCAACAGACGCATAGACCTGGGGAGTACAGCTTCAAGAGACAGGATAAAAACCTTATGAGGCACGACAGCCATAGAAGTATGTGCAGTGAGACAGTCACTCCTGGGGGGTCACCTGTCGAGAAAACCAAACTATCTCAAAGATGATGGAATCAGCTGAGTCCGTGGTAAAGATGAGCCTGCAGCTCGGCTGGGGATGTCCACAATATCCAACTAAAAGGACATGGAATAGGCGTCTGAACATCAATTCTTTGTAACTTTTATATTACAATGTTTGTAAAATAGAGAAGATGTAGCATTATTGGTGCATCTGGCATCACTGATGGTTAGGTTGCTATAGCACTTGAGCAGTTCACACTTCTTGCTTGGTTTGTGAAATCTCAGTATAGAACTCACAACCAATTTGGGGTTTGAGCCCTGCTTGATAGTCTGCTGGGAGGTTGGCACTCATGGTTTGAGCTACCCTGGAGAGCTTAAGAAATACAAAAGAACTTTATCATCAGGGCTGTGAGGAAAATACCAATTTTTGCTTAACAAAAATACAAAATAAGAACATTTCCAATTGGTAATAAACCCTGTTAGCAGAACAAAACATTTAGTTATACAAAATAATAGAGGCGTGAAACAAAATAGTCCAGGCCCAGCACCCTGATGCATGATGGGAATGACTGTAATCCTTTATAAAGACAAACTTAATAAAAATGTGCCATGAAGTCTGCAAGTTCACATATGTATGCACAACACCAATTTACAGCTGAGGTCAAAGAGCACATTTTAAAGAGAGAAACAGGGCACCTAGTGAAAAGACCTTTGGTCTTTCATAGTATTCAATTGATGATGTGGCGATACAGATTTCTCAACCTGCCAAAGGCAAAGTCCCTGCAAAGTTTATGAACAGAAATGTAGCCAAAACCTACAAACTATGAATTACACATAATTCCCAAAACAAAAAATATACTTGAACCCAATTCTTTCTTTGTTAGTACACCAGGCTCCCTCTGAAGTCCCCCTGAGTTTGGTGGGAGCCCCGTGCAGCCTCTGAGGCCAAACGTTCACCCATTTTGATCATTGTAGGAACTATTAGAGTCTCCCAGCACCAACTGGGGTCACACAATCAAGATGCTTCAGAATGTCTCCTACTTTTTAAAAGTCTTGAGGCTAAATTTCTGTTGCAATGTAGTAACCATTCTTTATACACAATTTGTCTGGACCTACAGTAACAAAATATAATCTCAACAGAACTTTCTTAATGAGTGTTTCAGTGAGGTATGTTGTTCCTTTAGGTGTTTCATCTAGCAGAGCTCATGGTTCATCTATGAAAATCCAATGTTCTTATATCAAGGTATTTTAGTGCCCTTTATTAAATGTAGGAAACCAAATCTATTAATGACATCAACAACAGTATGGAGACTACCAGACCTTAGTAAAGGTGTACATATTCATTTTTATTAATCTTTGGTGACATTCTAAGTTTTACAAAATTAATATAGAACAGGAAAATATTAAATAAATGATTTTAATAGGATAGATAATATATACACTAAGTTTCTCAAAGCAACCATAATTCAGCCCTATCGTGGACATGGTATATTGCAGTATATGTTGTTCATTGTTTATTTAAGGTATGTACACAACATCGTCAAGTTACAAGTGCTGTGAACTTGGATTCTGAATGTCTTAACTTTTCTACAGTTACATTAGCAACCTCAAGACTATAAACTTAACCTTTATTTTTTGTATTTAGTATTTTTTTAAAAGGAAGATAAAATAGAAAAACACTATCCATATGTTTGCAGCTTAAAGCACTTTGGAATCTTTCAGGATGAAAGTGCTATACTGCATACATGTATTGTTTAATAAGTGCTTAATAAAAAGTGAACATGAATTCATTCAGTTAACCAATCAGATCTGAAAATAAATGCACAAATGATTGTTGATACTGGACACTTAATGATTAGTGTGAATACCAGTGAGCCATGGTGCGCCCGATTTGCAAATTAATAAGGCTTAATGTGCAAGGTTTTTTATAGTTGAATACAAAACCTAAAATTAACTACAATATATTATACTTACTAAGCCTGGAGAGCTAAGCAGTTACTTAGAAGGCTGTATATTCTGTAATTTTTTTAGGGGCCACTCCAGGGAGTTAGCGGATTTTTTGGTTTGACTGGCAGCAACTTTTGCGGAGTTAGATATTGATGGAGCGGGCCCCTTTGTTTAAGTAGTGACTTTTTATATCCTTTATAAACACTTCTTACATAATTACCTTTTTACTTATTATTATATATACTAATTACCTACACTGGGTGTTTGCCCTTAATTACATTTTATTTTTGCCAAGATAATTGGGATTGTCAAAACAACATTTGGTGATAGGAGGAGAGGTGTAGAAATATGCCCCGTGGCAATGGAAAAAGTGTACTCCAGATGCTTAAAGATAACTTCTTGTTCCCATCATGGCTATCTATGTGCAGCTGCAAGCATGCATGTTGTGTATTTTGTCTTATGTGCTGTGATATGCAAAAATTAACACCTCTGCAAGATTACTCAGTAGTCCTATTCATCTCGGCCAACTGAAAAACATCATGCTACAGGGGTCAGAATAGCCAAACAAGCAACTAAAGCTATGCTAGGCTTGTAGGACAGTGGTCAGGCAACTCAAATTGCACTGGGTCTCCAACGACGATGGGGTTTTATTTTGACTTAGCTGCTATGTCTTGCTAGGGTGTGTTTAAAAAGGAAAGTTCTGCATTTAAGCTTTATTGCCTATTCTCACCTTAGTGCTTATTTTCTTAGGTAGTGAAGCAAACACTCCATAATTGCAGTTACACCAACCATTATTTAAGATTTCTCTGAATTATTCAAATAGTAAGAGCCACAAATTTTAAAAAACCAATTCTGTACCCGTTTCTTTATCATCTGCAAATGGGAACTTTCTAAAATGAATTGCTTGTTTACTTACTTTTCCTGAAGTGCTCATGCTGCCTGCCTCTTTCACAGCTTGCTAACTCTGGTTTCTTGCTCCAAAAGTTCAGTAGGTTGCCAAGGATTCCTTGGATACTCTGTGTTGCTGGAAAAATAGATTAGAAGTTGCTGCTCTTGCAAGTTTTTTCTATAGATATGTGAAGTGAAGCCTTTTAGCAAGCCTACTCGTTCCCTAACCCCACCCCATAAACATCCAAAGCACTGAAAAGACAAACTAAACCACTCCTCTCGTGACACCCTGCTCTCTGTTGGGCTTTCGTAACATTTCAGAATTAGAACTTGGCTGATGTGGTTGTCTGTTCCATTACAGCGTGCTTATATAATGCCACAAACGCCCCTGGCAAGATACAATATATTGGGCACGCCAAATACAGAACAATGTGCCTGTCCTCATAAGGGTGAGGCAGATGTAAGTCCAGTGAAGGACAAGGCATGCAGCTCCAGAGGGGAAAATCAGAATTCAGATCTCTCATACATTTCTCATTGCATAGGCTAGCAAAGGCTTCAATGGCTTCAGCAAGGCAACACACTCATCACTCATCTTCTTACAGGGATGCAATGAACTAGGAAAAGGAAAGCAGGCATTGCTCTCAAGCAACTCACTCTGGCTCCAAGAATGGTAATTCAGTTAAGAGGAATTGTTCCTGGAGACATCTGTGTTTGAGACAGAAATTTAAATTGCTCCATTTATTGCAATGATATTGAGTCCTTTTTCATTTGCACTTGCCTTGGATTAGTCTGACTTGACCTGCAGAAATCAAGCCCTGTGGAGAAAAGGCATGGCCACAGAATCCTCGACAATGGCTAAAGCAGCAGTAGTAGCTTTCCTGCTGTCATTACAAAATATCACCTGATTGTTTCACTGTTATCCTGTTCTCCCTCTTGCTGTCTCATGTCATATACAAATACTGTGAGATCTTTGGGGCAGAAACTGTCCTAATCACACATGTGCAGTGCTTAACACAATGGGACCCTGATCAGGACCTTTAGGTACCATCATGACCCCAACAATAATAATCCTTTACTATACCAGTGATGGGCCCCTACTAGGGTAGACCTTTTAAATAATATCAACCCTTGCAGTACAGCCACCTACTCCCTACTTTTTAAACCCTAGTGGTTGTAGCTGTGCAGTGGCAAAGAGTAGACTTCTTAAAGTCCAAACTGTAAGTTACTAAATTACACAGGGTTTAAAAAGTGTTCCTCGCTCCAAGTCTCGTGGCCCAACCATTAAAATGTCAGTTAGTTGCGATACTTGTCATAGATTGATGTCTACCTTTTATGAAAAGTGTGCTGTGCATAAAAGACATGGGAGGGCAGTTAAGGTTGTTTGGAGTTCCTTAAAAGAGCTGTGTGAATAATGGATTTTTTGTTTCACTGGCAATTCTGAAGGGGGAAAAAATCATTTGGGGTCAGCCGCAAATGTTTTTCTGAATTGTCCACAAATCAAAACAATTGGGGAAAAATCCACAACATTTCGGGTTGAGCAAGTTGTTTGAACCAAAATTGAATGTTTTGTTTTAGTTTTGACCATTTTTAACTATTTTCTATTTTTAAAATAAAAGGCAATCTGAAAACAAAATGGTTTCAAGCCAAAAAATGGAAACGTTTTCTTTCAATATTTTTAATGATGTTTGTTTCGTTTTTTTTACACAAACAATTTGGTGATACTGGCATTCATTTGTGAAATGTTTCAAAGTCACCAAATCTGCATTTTTCCCCGGAAAAAAAAGTTCCAGCCAAAAAAATGTCATCCAGCACTACTCCTTAACTGTGTATTTACTTTCTCATACCCACCAGTATCTATGTAATCAGTAGCTTCTCACCTGTTCTTGTGGGAGTCCCCCTTGACATAAGTATATCCCCTGTCTCCCCTGATGCCATCATCTCCTTTCCCTTTGTTTTTTCTCTCTCTCCCTTTTCTTCCTTGCTTGTTACTTACTTCCTCTGTATTTCTGTCTATTTCTCTTTAAATTCCCCTCACCATGTTTTTCTCCTTCCTCCTCCTCCTCCTGAATTTATGATTGATCTGAACTTTACAAGAGCAGAGAAAAAGCTTAGGCTTTAGAATATACATTCTGAGCCTTATAACTATGTTCATGTAAACTGGCTCGTGGGGCTTACTACACTATGCGGTGTAATAGAAGTAAGGCGGAAAAGTTTAAGACACCAGCTACTGCTTCAATTCACAGCAGCAGAGGCACACAAAGATAGAAGCAGGGTGGACTTGGGATCATGCAACATTTCCTGCCCTGAATCTGCTTTTTTCATTCAGCTTTTCTGATGCTTCTTTGGGGGCCCATCCCACAGGTTAGGATATACTGGCTTATGGACTATTTAATTAATATATATCTCAAATCAGCATTGTCAGCCTGCTGAAATATAAAACTCATCATCTGCTAGCTTTATGACATTCATTAACTTATGGACTGGCCTCTAAGTAAACAGTAAATGAATGATTAAGCCAGAGGTGCCTTGAACCAGCAGGATTTTCTAATTACCCAAAGCGATTCATGAAGCTCAATAATGCTGTTCACTAATCCCATAGTTTCTGTCTTCACATTTCAGGAATAATTTTGTGATACATGTGAACAAGTTTGGAATGTAAGTGAAAAAGTTGGCTCCCTAATTAAAAAAAATATATAATCTATTCACACTCCAATGTGTTGGTGACAGAAATGGAGCTGCTCAGTAATGTCTAAGAAGAATGAGATGCAATCATTTTTATCAAAGACTGCAACCTGATCAATGAAGTAAAGTTACTGTATAACTTTGGTGGGTTATTAGAATTTCCTATAAGACTACATCAGCCTACCTCAGTGGTTCCTAAACTTTTTGGCTCGAGGGCCACAGATATCATTTTTACAACCCTGAAGGGCCACCAGTCTCCGCCAGCAGCCCTCTTCTCTTCCCACTGCAAACAGACAGACAGGAGTTCAGTGAGAAGATCAGTGCTCCCCTCGCTCTGGCTCCAGCAGGGACCCCAGCGCCTAGGGACCCAGGCAGAGCACTTTGCCATGCTCCCTGCCACAGCTGGGGAGGGGAGCACTGATCTCCCATCCCCTTGACTGCAGCAAGGAGAATGCACCCATCTTGTAGCCCTGCAGAAATGTGCTCTGCCTGGGTCCTTAGGCTGCAGGTCCCTTCTGCAGCCAGCAAGAAAGGAGCCGCAGGCCACTTTGAAAGGCCCTGCGGGCCACTTTTGGCCCACAGGCCACAGGTTGGGAACCACTGGCCTAACTTAATAGGGGGCTGTGGGAAGAGCAAACATGAAAGCAACATACTAGATCTAGATAAGAAGGATCAGGCATGGACTTGAAAGTCAGTGAGGCAAGATGTTCGCTTCAAAGCTTGTCTCCAACAAGTTGCAAGCCTTGTTCAGCCAATGTTGGGAATGAAGAGGTCAAAAGAACACTGAACAGTTAAAAACCACTCCTCACAAGAAGGGGGAAATGTCACTGATCAAAAGCTGTCAAGAGACGTTGTGGGAAAAATGTAAAGAAGCTGGGCTTGCCCAGATCCAGAGGATGGATTAGAGAAAACCCCTAGATATGCAGATAGGTTCTTTCTTTAATGTTTTTGTTATAAATAAATAATACTTTGCTTTAAGGAGGCTGCTTGGTCACCCTATTAACCATGGTCATTGCTCCTGGTGAGCACGGCAGCAAAGATAAGACAGACCTGAGGAGCTAATCATGGATTAGAAATGCAACCCAGGCCTGGTCTGAGTGTGAGAATCATGTGATTCCATCCCAAGAGAGGTGACACCGCAAAGCCTGAGACCTGGAGGGAGGTGATTTAAGAGACCAGGAGAGGTCTGAGGGCCAGTTAACCCAGTAACTTTGACAATGCTGTTGGCACGTTGTCAAGTACCGTTTATGATGGTGTGGCTGGATTCATGCTGACCCAGTAAGTCAACCCATGCTGAGTGCTAAACAAGAACAGATGTGTTATTGTGCTTAACAGGTCCTTTATTTACCCTTTTTATTATCAGTCTATTTTGTGTGTGTGTGTGTAAATGATATGGTCCTTTGTGGCACTGATGAGATAGAGGGGGCCCTAGGTAACGCAGCTGGCATTTGGACTGTGCAAAAAAAAAAAAAAAAATGTGAGCACTTTTTCTTGGACAGCCCCGCAAAACCATGAATTGATACAAATCGGTTCTGAAGACTGAGAGAAGGACTATGCAGCTGAGCTCCAGGTCCACAGCAGAAGGCTAGAACTACTGAACATTTTTATATAAAATAAGCCAGGTTAGTTTGTGGTGCACCCCAACAAATTATGTCAATAGCCCTTCCAGGCTCAGGCATAGGTGGGTGAGAATCAAAGACAGAAACTGGTTACGTTTGGTGCAAGCGATAAAAAGATGGTTTGTAACCTGCCCCCAAATTCTAAGCTGCCTGTGCTTGTTAAAATGTTCAGCTCTCTCTGTTACAGCTGCTGCTAGAGGTGTCCCCACCAGCACATCTAGGTGCCAATGGTAGATGGTCCACCTAGTCCCTATGACTCTCGCCAGCTGGTCCAGCATCACATGAGGGAATGACAGGGGGTAGGCGGCTCTCTTCAACTGCGTAGGAGCCTGGTAGCCACTATAACCTGCCTTTCCTCCCAGACCCAGTGTGGAGTCTGAAGACAGGTCCTGGGAGGAAAGCTTAGAGCCAGGGGAGACCCAATCCTGTATCCTGCACACACCAGGGGAGGGAGAGCTCCAGCAATCTATGAGGTGTAACCTTGGTTTTTAAGTGTCCCCAATTAAATATTCAATTGTTAAAGTTAAGAATGCAATAAACCAAACAGTTTTCAGGTTCAAGCCTGGAGAGCGGTTACAGACAATTGAGTTTAGCAGGGGTCCCTGGATGACACTTTGAATGACAGAACCAAAACTTTGCTTAAATGATTACTTTTCTTTTGACTAAAGAGGCCTACAGTTACCATTTACACTGACACCGAAATGATATTCACATTCAAAAATGGAATGGTGTAGCAATGGATGATTAGCCCACTGACAACCAAATACTCCTATAGCCTAACAGTACCCTTTCGGTGTTAATTGGAGCTCTCTGCAATTTAGTAAGGCTACTCCTTTTATAACTATCATGAACATTAAGCCTACCCATTACCATATTCACATTTCTGCCACCTCTTCACTGGCTTTTCACATTACACATTATTAAAATAAACAGCTGCACCAATAGCCTTCCCATGCTATCCATATAAATAGCATTTTAATAAAACCTTCAAAATTCTCAAAAACGCTCTCTCAAAACCATGCTAAAATCGATTATAACCAAATCATAGCTGCAACGTTCTTGATAATATTTGTTTTTCCGTCTGACTGTCTCCAACATCACTCAGTTTTACTAGCAAACAATTCCCCATACTCCTCTACACTTAGCCTAACCACCTAATTTCCAATTAGCTCTTAACCTAACACATTTTTTGCAACTGAGGGGAGAGTTGTCCACCTCAAGAATCAAAGGGGAGCACCATTCCATAACCAATAACCCAGCCACCACCAGATGGACATCTACTCCCCATGTGACCAACCATCCCGCGGCCAGCAATGGCAGGACATCCTGCCAGCCCGTGGAATTGGAAATTTGAGGGAAACACTTTGCTGCTTGTGAACTCAAAAGAACCCATTTTATATTTTCAGAGTGATTCCTTTTATTTTAATAGGCCAGCTAATCAGAGGCAGGATCAAAGCTGATTGTTCAGAAATACCCACTTACAATACATCTAGCAGAAGAATTTGAAATTCTGTGGATTGCATTAGACAGACAAACCCCAGAATTAAAAAATGACAGACTCTAAAGAGAGAAAGAAGTGCTGAATGAAGCAATAAAGCCTTTACCTGTAAAACTAATTTAAAAAATATTGTTGTAATGCTGGCAGGCCAGGTGCCAGCTCATGCCAAGGTCTCCATGTCTCAAATGGACACTAGGAGAGTCATAGCAGGATTCTGTCTGGCTCACTTGGAGGTTAATATCAATAAAATCGTTATTAGAATGACAAGAAAGTGTTTAGTGCTTAGACTCTACTGAATGGTTCTGAGTTGCTATATGCATTAATTTGACTTGTAGTGTCTGTTCCTTATCGCACTGTAATATTGGAATGGTTGTACTGCGAGCCTCTGTGAATGCCTGAATTGCCATATAGGAGACAGACATTAAATAGTGTGAAGAGCTGCTCTTCTACTGAAATTGTTACGCCCTTCCCAAAAGAACAGACCTATCAATATCCGAGGTTGGATCTTACAACTGGAAACTACACATGCACTGAGGAGCTCTAGACAGAAGGACTTTATTTTTCTGCTTCCTCCCTGTGAAAATGAGTCATGGAAGTGGACTCCCATCAGCTCACAGCACATGGCAGGAGGGGGATAAAAATCCCAAACCAAAGGAACGAAGGATCATTATGCCGCTTGGACTTGAGGTAGGCGGGAGAGGAAAAGAGAGGATAGCAAGATGTTTCACGACACAAGGAAGAGATCCCCTGCTGCTTATCCTGGGTTAGCCCTCAAGGATAAACAGAGCTTGCTGATTGTAAAAGCCTTTGTAATGGAGAGGCACCCACATCGCAAGTGCGCCCTTGTTCAGATGTGCATCTGCACCTCTTTCAGACCTTGTCTGCACTTAAAAAAATAAGCTGACCTAATGTAGGTTGACTTACAGCCACTCCACACTGCCCTCCTGGGGTCAGTGCAGTGCATCCTCAGTGGGAGCACTTCCACCCACCTAAGGGTCAATGTGGGGAGCTGTCTCTCAGCCCCCTGCAGGGAGCCCACAGGCTCCTAGGCTCCTTGTGGGCTGCCCCCCACTCCTATAAGTAACACAAACTAAACGACTCCCTTCCAGGGTAGACAGTCCAACAGAGACCTATCGCGAGGCCTCTTAGTTTTTAAGCAGTCTCACAGTCCTCACACAGTCCTGACCTGGTATAGAGCTGTACCCCCAGGGCTTACTCCCTGGAGGGCCATGGTTTTGCCTTCTCTGAGCCTTTCAGGTCCCCATCTGGGGATTATCTCTGTGCAATTGTAGGCTGCTTCCCCAGTGTCCTATGAGGGGGGGACCCAGGTTCATCCACTCCTCTAGATTCCAACCCAGGGACCATAAGAATAGCAGCCACGTGCTGCCGCATCCCTTTAACAAAACTGCTTTCAGTTCTCTGGGCCACTTCCCTGAGGCCTTCACCGATGCTTCACCCTTACCTCAGGCTCTTCTGTGTTCAGGCCCATGTTCTGCTAATTGACGGGGTTTGGCAGAAAAGAACACAGACACCAGTAGAAAGAACAAGGTTTCTTTACTATCTCTTTCTAAGTATTACAGAAAATGAAATGATACATATATAACAGAATAAACTTATTATACTATAATACTAAACAATAGAAAGGAAAAGAAAAGGTAAAGCAATGCACCTGATCATTACTACATAAGATCAACTATAGTGATTAAGAAAGATACATCACCAATTGCCCTATTAATACATTACCATCATCCAGATCCACAGTCGCTGGGGAGCCCCGGTTGCAGCGAGGATTTGGAGAGCCCGTCCTGGCAATTGGGAAGTCCTACGCAGTGCGTCCACTCGTAGCTGAGGTCTCCAAATTCGCTGCAAGTGGGTCCAGCTTTTATAGAGTGGAACAAACAAGCATACGTGACTATGTGCCGATCATCTGATGGATATCTGGTTCTTATGCAAAGGGCTGTGACGGGAACCTGGCCAGGGCCCCCGTCCCAGACCCCGCATGTTCCTTTCTTATCTCTTTCAGGGCTTCATCAGCAGATGGAAACATTCTTACTCTATCAGCAGAGGGACAGACCCCTAGGGTAGGTATGATAGGTACGATAGTAACCAGATAGTGCCAGTTTGACCCACGGTCCTCCAGGTAACCATGAGAACATATCGCTCAGCCATTTCTTTCTCATGCTGCAGATGCTGTCTCTCTCTCC
>ML675617.1:12057863-12232074 GCA_007922155.1 Mesoclemmys tuberculata | reverse complement strand
GATATCTGGTTCTTATGCAAGGGGCTGTGACGGGAACCTGGCCAGGCCTCCCGTCCCAGACCCCGCATGTTCCTTTCTTATCTCTTTCAGGGCTTCATCAGCAGATGGAAACATTCTTATTCTATCAGCAGAGGGACAGACCCCTAGGGTAGGTATGATAGGTACGATAGTGACCTATCATTACGTATTGATACATTTGGAGTGAACAAGCACATACAATAGAAACATTTATGATACAAAGATTCATTGACATAAACAAATACGACTCCCACCAGGCAGAGGCCGATCCAACTAGACACAGATAATCCTTTCCTATCTGGCCCAGCAGCCACTCAGGAGCTTTTTCTGGCTCCCCAATACCAGCCGGCACTGAGCTGTCCATGGTGCTGCAGCCCTTGAGGACAGTGGTTCTCAACCAGAGGTACGTGTACCTGTGGGGGTGCGCAGAGGTCTTCTAGGGGATACACCAGCACGGCTAGATCTTTGCCTGGTTTTACAGCAGGCGACACTAGGGAAGTGAATACAAACCACAACGTTATATAGACAAAATGAGAACGTGAACCATTTTTCAGTAACAATGTGCTGGGACACTTTCGTATTTGATTTTTCCAGCAAGTAGTTTTTAAGTGAGGTGAAACTTGGGGGCCACAAGACAAATCAGATTCCTGGGAGGGGTACAGTAATCGGGAATAGTTGGGAACCACCGCTGTAGGAGCACCGTTTTCCCTCCCCAAGCTCCAAGCAGCAACTCTCTCTGGTCTGCATTACAACTCTTTTTATACTAGCCTGCAACCCTCTGATTGGCTAGCCCCTTTCAGCCTCTCCCTGATTGGCTGATTTCCTGAAGCCTCTCTAAGCCACTTGGAGGACTTAGTTTCACTACTCTTTTCCTGGGATGAGTGTGACAGGACTCTGAGGCCTCCAGCAGGGGCCTCTGGCCCTAGTCTGCCCCATCACAGCCTATTTTACCTTTTAAAACCTAAGACTAACTCATTTGCGTTTCTATGTTTGCTAGCTTAAACCTTGTAAATAACACTCTAATTTCCTTTTCCTATATAATAAAACTTCATATAGTGTAAAATACTATACTGTTTTACTGTAGTGTAAAACCTAAACTATACTGTTGTACTATAGCATAAAATCGAAAGCAAAATTGACTTAAGGTAAGTGACTGGCCCTTTGCGATTAACAACCTGAATATTGCTGTGATTCTTGGTGTAAGGGGCCATCTACCACAGAAATACGTTCACTAGGGTACTCCAATCTGTGACTCTTTGTTAAGGCTGTTAATGAAACCTGACGAGTTTGCACTTGGTGCAGTTAGTTGGTGAAGTCTAGGTTTCAAATTCACAACCAGTTTAGGGTTTGTGGCCTGGTTTTTAAACTGTTGATGGGATTCCCTCCAAGACCTCTTTCTACTCGGCTTCTGAAGAACTCAGTTTGACTGCAGCCTTCCCTTACCCGAGTGTATTTATTTGGCATTCAGTAATGCTACACCACATTAATTAAACTTAAACCCCTGGGGGATGAATGCAGGGTACGTCACAGTTCCAAAGTTACACAGAAATCTGCTCCCTTTATATACATCTCATGGCATCTACTATGCATTGCACCACACATTTCTGGATTGGATTGGTTACTTTGCGAGTACCAATCCCTATGCAGTGTGCACTGTCCACATGTTGTCCCTAGTTCGAATTCCTCTCTACCTCATCTCTACATTCCTAACTTATTTTGTCCCTTATTATCTAGGTCATAGTAAATCATTTCCTGAGCATTCCCCCTCAGGCCTATGCTACCACTTCAGTCGATTTAATTTACGTCACTCAGGGGTGTGAAAAAGACACCCTCCTGAGCAATGCAAGTTACAGTGAACTAAAGCTGTCCACACCAGCTCTATGTCAGTGGGAGACACTTCCGCCTCTCACGGAGGTGGAGTAATTATGCTGACAGGAGAGCGTTCTCTCATTGGCATAGGGTGTCTTCACCAGACACGCTACAGCCATGCAGCTGTGCCAGTGAAGTGGTTCTGCCCTTAGTCGGCTCAAATATTCTGTCCCTTTAACCTACCGACCTTATTTAGCACAAACATTCTGTTTTCAGCCTAATAATCTATTTACCTCCCTAAATCTATAGTCTAAGAAACGAGGCCTCCCTCCATGTGTTAATTACTCACATCTGGCCAGACCTCTGCTACAACAGTCTGCCCCGAGGTTCGTACTCAGGTTCCTCCGTCACTGTTGGGAGCATCACAAATGGTATTTATTTTACTTCTAGGCTTCCCAAAAGCTTTCAGTGTCAGCCACAATGAGGAACAAAAGTTTAACTTACTTTCTTTGAGATGAGAACAAGAGGGAAAGGGGTAGAAATATGAGCTGGTATTTTTATTATTTGTTTCCAGTAGTGCCCACAACGTGTTAGGTGATGTACTGTCAGAAATTTCATTTTGCTACCATCCAGCTTCTTAGCAGAGAGAAAGTCAAGCCATAAACTTCATAACAGAATTGTTTGGGGGGAAGCAGTTGTAGTCTATAGGACGAGCCTGTTTGGTTGCACATATATATTTTTCCTTATAGATTTAAGTATTGTTGTTTTATTATACTAGAGTCATAGATTCATATTAACATATTATAGCTCTAATGCAAGGTACCTTACAGGCCACATCCTGTATGAAAGCTAAGGCAGTTAGCATACATATGTTTGGGATCTTTGTCCCAGATAAATAATGATGAGTTAAAAGATAAGACATATATGATTATACTCTAGATAATTCAGGAGGCATCAAGATGGGGGTGAGGGGCGGCCTCAGTTTAAGCCCCCAGTAAACATCACAGATATGCCACAAAACCTACAGAAAGATCCAGAAATAACAAAGCTGAGATGAGAGAACCATATAGAAAGGATATGGATATGTCATTAATACGCACGAACCTGCCAGCCTAAAGAATAATTGTACCCTAATAATTTGGGGGTGAAGAAGCCAAGTTTGGACTTCGAAGGAGGACCCATATTGTTCAGGGTATAAAAAGGGGCAAACCACGTTACTTGGGCATGATTGACAGCTACTCCTTTAAGCTTCTTTTAGTTAGTGTTAGAATCTTTTGTTCTTAATTTATTCTTAGTATTATTTGTAGTCTTAGTCTTAGCCTTATAGCTCTTAGCTCTTGAGTATTGGCTAGCTCGCCACCCCTCCACTCCAGAATTGAGGAACCAAATACCTCTCTCAACCAGTTCATCAAGGAAGGGTTTAAGTATATTAATCCAAAGCATATCATATAATATATATATTGCTTGTGTCTTTAATAGAAGACTGTAACCCTGCCCTTTATCCATTTGATTATTCATTTTCTTTTAATATGTCATTTGCTTATCATTTTATGTTATCTTAATAGAAAGTTTATAAAATTATACTGATTTGGTTGTCAGTGTGAGCATTCCTGTTGTGCACCCCGGGGGTCCCTATAAAACTCTTCTGGAGCCTGATTCCCAAATTAGAACCTCATTGTTTGAAGGAAATGGAGTAATCGTTGAGTGATTGTAGATCATGTGTATTATTTCTTCTTTTGTTATTGAAGGGATGCCATCAGATTGAGAGTTAGAGATTTTAAAGTTTAGAATATAATGGTTATTACTATAGTGTTGGAAATCAGGCTAGCCAATAGAGTTTAAGGTTTCCATCTAAGTTTAAGTTTCGGAGTGTAAGTTTAAAGTTTAAGTTTTTATTTTGGATTTTGAGTAAGTCTATTTAGTGTTAAGAAGAGTGAAGCAAGAGCTACAGTCTGTGGGCACTGCTCATAGTACGGCTTTGGAAAACTTTGCCAGAAAATGCATTAAGGAACACAGAGGAGACTTAGTACAATTAAGAGACAGTCAAATTATCTCTGAGCATAGCAATTCATGGGGTTTTGAGAGCCAGGTTTTTGATCTGGAAGTAGAGCAAAAGAAAAGGAAGGCTAAAGAGGAATAAATTGAATAAGAAAATTGAAGAGGAAAAAAGAGTTACTTAGAAGAGCCCAGCAAACTTTGGAGGAGAAAGAGAAGACTATCCAAAAGTTAGTAAATCAGCTAAGTGAAGTTTCAGACGGCCAATTAGTCACTGTTAAAAAAGGACAGGAGTTGAAGAAAAAGATAGAGCAAGGTCGGTATCAGGTGCAAGAAGCAGACAAGAAAACTCAATGTTGGCAGGAATGGGCAGCTGCCAGTGTAAGATCGCTGGACGGCTAGCATGTCAATGATAACACTTCCTTGAAAGATGCACTGGCCTTACTGGCTAAAGCACATTCCCAGGGAGGCCTTAAATTAGGTTGGTGTGGGGCCACTGTTGCAAGGCTTCAGGAGCCACACACTCACCCCACTGTGAGGACTGAGGGGCCTTTGTGGACATCACCTCAAGGATTACACCAAGGCATTTCTAAATTCCCTGGATGCCAACGTTGGCAAAATGATTCTTACCCACATAATAATCCTGGACTTTCAAGTGGGTGTGCCCCTCAACAGGGTTATACATTCAGACCCCATGCGGGGCCCTGGAATCGTGCTCTTTTCTTTTCAGATATGGCCCAGAACCAATCATGGCTGCAGGGATCCTGATCACCATCTCCCTGCCAAAATGAGGATTTGGTCGTGACGATGCTTAAAGCAGTGCAGCACACTCTGGAAGCTCAACGCCAGGATATCCTAGAACTTCAGACATGCCTAACGGAGCTGAGGTTAGAAGGCCAAGACCCACTACCCTTGGACCAGCCAGTGGCTGCCATTGACTCATTTTCTTCTCTCCTGTAGACAGCTTCCCCTCCGACAGGGTTGGCTGCCCCCGAGGAGATGGACAGAGAGCCTGTAGACCACTTGTCTGCAGAATACTCAGCATGATGCCATCAGGCCCCGAGTGAAGTCCTAGCCCTTTTAAGCAGGGATGCAAGCGGGAAACCCACAGTATCTGCAGTGGTAGGGGGCCACCACATGAATTTTATTATAGATACTGGGGCAGAGATTAGCATTATCCATGTCAAAGACCCTAAATCCTCTCCTCTGTCTTCAGGGCATACAAAGACACAATCGGTGTCCAGATACTGCTCAACTGGATCAAAGTGGGGGGAGGTGAGAAAGCTTTTCCTACCCTTGATACAGGAAGCAGGTTCCTTCAAGGGGTACCATGTCTTTGTAGATGGCTCTAATTATGATCATGAAGGGAAACCTTATAGTGGGTTCAAAATCTATGCAATTCCACTGGAAGAAGGAGAACCTTGGGAGAAAGCATATTCACACACCCCACATTTGGCCCATTATGCTGAATTAGCAGCAGTACCTTGTGTATTGGAGTACTGCGTGCAGTTCTCCATCACCACTGCAAATTAAAACATCTGTCTGTTTTCAGACTCAGCATGGGCATGCAATTCTCTTACAAAGTTTCTACCATGTTGGGAAACTAATGGGTTCACATCTTCAGACGGGTCACCTATTAAGTATGCACCACTGTTAAAATACATCCAAAGGTTAGCAGAAAAACTCACTACTCCAGAAAGGACAATTAGAGAGAAAAAGATAAAGGACCCACTGTAAATTAGAACCCTATGCTATGGAAAATGGGAAGGCCGACATATTGACCCAAGAAGGAGCCCAATCAGGGAAATCCCAGAGTGAAAAAGACCAAGAGTATCTCAGTACTATCTCTGGTCCAGAGTGCCCAATAGCCACAACTAAGGTTGTAAAGACTAACATACGTGACTTAAGAGAGATGCAGAAATCAGATAAAGACATAGTGAGAGTATCCAAAGAGTTTTCCAAAGCAGAAGGAGAGTGGTCACTCACAAATCCCTTTTACAGAAGATACAGATAGTATTTGCAGGTGGTGGATGGAGTTCTGATGTATACAGGAGGTCCTTTCCCTGTGTGGGTAGTTTCAGTGCACATACAGAGGGAAATGATGCATAAGGTTCATGACACTCCAACAGAAGGACTTCAGGGAGTGGCCAAAACTGTCCAACGTCTTGCATCTGTGGGATGGTGGCCACTTGTGAGGATGGATGTGCAACAATATTGTGACAACTGTTTGGCATGTGCTCAAGCCAATCCTACTCCATCCAAAAGAAATGTGCCATTTATATCTCAGGTATATGGAGGCCCATGGGTGGCTTTGCAGAATGACTTCATAGGTCCTTTGCCAAGGACCCAGAGAGGCAACCAATATCTGCTGGTAGTTGTTGATCCTTTTTCTAAGTGGGTAGAGGCATTTCTTCTAAAAACTAATACTGCAAAAGCCACAGCCAGGGTCCTGGTAGAACATGTCTTCTCCCATCCCTGCAAAGGTGGAATCAGATCAGGGATCACACTTTACCAGACAGTTCTTTAAGGACTGCCTTAAATTGATGGGAGTCCCACAGAGACTACGCATCCCATACAGACTTCAGTGATCTGGGATGATGGAATGAACCAATCGGATTATAAAGATAATGTTGAGGAAACTGGTTGATGCCAATGGGCGTAACTGGGACACCCTCATGCCTTTAATTCTAATGGCATTGAGGGCAACACCTATTGCATTTACTGATAAAATAATCTTTGAGGTGATGACAGGCCGAAACATGCGATTACCAGAACATTTGATGTATCACATCAGTGGCACTCAACTAGAGGGAATAAAAATGGATACATATCTGCAAAATCTGCACCACCATCTGAATCAGGTCCTCATGCAGGTCGCTGTTAATTGGGAAAATCCAGATGACAGACAAAGGCCTACTTCGACACCAACCAGAGAGAGAATACTTAGGAGGTTGGCGACCAAGTAATGCTGTTAATGTACAAAGCATCAGAGCATGGACTGCATAACCGACGGATCGGACCCTCCCGAGTCATCGATGAACTCAGTTCAGCAATGCATAAAATTAGAGCAAGTGGAGGAGAATACTTCACTTTTAATCTTGATGAATCTGTGTGATGGCTACCAGAAACTTACCTCTATGTGATCATCTGCATCCGGTCATGCACTCAACTAATGATCTGTATGATATACTTGTTGTAAAACGATCAGGTAAATAATCATCCATTTAATGATTTTTATCTAACACCACCTTTAAGTAATTGCTACCTGATAGTCCTCAAAACCAGTGACAGACATTTCTATTGGTTAAGCACTGCAGGAGAAGTGATGGCCAATTAGCATAAGGAAAATGCTAAAGCTGTTTCAAAGAGGCAACAACCCCAAAAAGCATTAGGAAAATCTTTGAAAACATGAACAGAGGCATTTTAGAATCCCATGTCTGAAATTCTTTGTACACTTCTGCACAAATTTTCTAGGAAAAAACTTACCCTGGAAAGAGATGTGGCTAGGGACATTTGAGGCTGGTTGGTTTGTTTTTAGTGGAGTTAAAAAGCAAGAGGTTGAAAGACAGGCTTATGATAGAGAGCTAGATTCAGCCTTACAATGCAACCTGTGTAATTCTTCCACCACCAAATCACCCAAGACATCATCTGTTGATCATCTGTTGTGGAATGACAGATGCTCAGCACCTCTCAGGATCATGCCCATACATTTTTTCTTGTTTCTCAGATTATAAACTGAAGGGTGAAGCTTGTCTCTCTTCTTTTTCCTGTACAGCACAGAGCACACTATCGGCACTCAGCAAATATATTAATAATAACAACGGTCCTATCCTGTGATGCTCTATATTTTCTGTAGTTTCTTAAATATATAAAAACAAAATGTAAAGAATCTTCTAGAATCTGGCCTGATAACCACTGTCAGCACATGTTGTTGATTAACCTTTTAAACCTGTAGTTCAGAGGAGATTCTCCTGATTTGGCCAGAGCAGCCCTGACACTTGCAAGAGAGAGCTGAACTTAAAGAGGGGCAATTGCGTATCAGTATGAATATAAATTCCTGGTAAATATTAATGGGAGCTTCTAGAGAATATCAGACAAAACCCAAATATGTCATACCTCACTGAAAAAATGATACAAGAAACTGTGTGTCAGAGGAGCAAGCAAACTTACAGCTCTTTCCTTAGATAGCTTTTGGAACATATTACAGTATTGTACAAACTGATGTATATATCTTGCTAAAAGCTTAGTGGGCAAGATCCTCCTCCCCACTCCAGCTCTTTACACTGAGTAAAAAGGCTGGAGTGTTATCAAGGAGCCCTAAAAGCCACACTTCCAGCCCTCGAGCTGCGCTGTCTAAATTATGCCAGGAACCTCTCCACCTCCTGGAATAGCCCAGGGTCAGGAGGGCGCTAAGGTGGCTTAAAGCCTCTACCTTTTGAGCTATGGAGTTCTGTGCTGTGCCTCTTGGAGATGCAGGGTAGAATCTGACCCAGTGCTTTTACTCAGTTGCCATATAATGATTGTCCAAATGAGTTGACTGTCTCAGTCCAGATCCTGAGAACTTAGGACAATTCAAAAACCACCAACACAGTTACAACTCTTTGGCACTCTTGCAGACTGACTTATCAGCCAGGTCAAGAACTGGGAATTGGTCTGAAGACTCAACTCCTTTCAGACTCCTGAAGATGGTCCTTCTGAGTGATGGATGAGAAGCTTCCCTTTGACACCTAACTCTGCAGCACTTTTTGAGAGGTTAAACAGAGTAATCAGTTTCCAAAGCTTTCAGTTCAGCAGTTTTCATGGTCTCCAAAATCATTTTATATATATAAAAAAAATGCAGCTCCAAAATTACATAAACAGAAATATCAATCAATATCTGCCAATAGCTGCAAGCTTCACCCCTCCTACCACTCAAGCCCTAGATTAATCTTTTCATATTCCCAATGATTTTAGCCACCTCTGAAATCTTTGCATGGGTCACAAATGTCATGTTTAACTTTCAGAATCTTAAAGCACACACGTGTAAAACACGACACTTTTGTTAGAGCTGAGCAAAATAGGCGAAAGCATCTAATGCAGAGAGAGGAGTTATTGAACTTAAGCACCAATGTAGACATAAGAATAAACAGATATAAACTGGCCATCAGCAAGCTTAGGCTTTAAATGAGATGAAGGATTTTAACCATCAGAAGAGTGAAGTTCTGGAACAGCCTTCTTAGGGGAACAGTGAAGGCAAAAAAACCCCAAACCTTAACTGGCTTCAAGACGGAGCCAGATAAGTTTATAGAGGGGATAGTCTGAAGAGACTGCCTACAATGACATGTAGCTGATCTGCAACTGCTCGAAGCAAATATCCCAGTGACTGGTGCTGGGATATTAGATGGGGAGGGCTCTGAGTTACTACAGAGAATTTTTCCCCAGGTTTCTGGCTGGTGGGGTCTTGCCCACATGCTCAGGGTCTAAATGATCACTGTATTTGGAGAGTCAGAAAGAAATTTTCCCCTGGGTCAGATTGGCAGAGACCTTGGGGTTTTGTTTTGGTTCTTTTTGCCTTCCTCTGCAGCATAGGGCCTGGGTCACTCGCAGCTTTAAAGTAGTGTAAATGGCAGATTCTCTGTAACCTGAAGTCTTTAAATCGTGATTTGAGGACTTCAGTAACTCAGCCAAAGATAATGGGTCTATTACAGGAGTGGGTGAGGTTAGGAGGTTAGACAATCATGATGGTCCCTTCTGGCCTTGAAGTCTATGAATCTATCTGATACCATGTACTTGCAGCCTCTCAACCTAGCAGTTCAGAAAAAGATCCAGATCTTCAGATTTACACCAAGTGCCAACTAGTTAAACGCATTCAAACATGAAAGGATTGTAAACTTGCCCTCAAATGGGCTTTTAGCCATCGGTTTCCATTTGCTTTGTCATTGTGTGCAGTGTGCATATTTGTCAATTCAGTTTACATAACCACTTGGTACACATAAAATGCTTCAAGTCAGCAAAAGTGTGAGTTTGATCCAGAAACAAGAGGATATTTCCGCCAACATTTTTGAGCTTGTAAAGTATTGTGCTTTTTGCTCCTTGGACTAGAGCCAGATATTCTAGCTTTAGATCTCCTCTGGCATCCTTGTTCATGAATAGCATCTCTCTCTGCCCGAGGGATAGGGAGCCAGCTGTGCATGGACACACCATGCTGGAGCTCTTCTCACTGGGCCTCTCTCTACAGCACTATCCACATAGGGTTGTGAGTGAAGGGGACAGGGGAATACCTTACAGACTCACCTATCTGGGTAACTAGTCATCGCCCCCCATGATCTCAATCCATTTTCTAGATGCTCTTCTGTTCGCTCATAATAACTATAGTCCAGATGCCAATCATATGACTGTATTTAAATACCCAGCTCGTCAATGCCTGAACACGTGTTTTATACCTAACCACCCCATTAACCTCACCTGGTGTCTGTGCTCACATTTTTATGTCCAAAAATTTAGATTCTACAGACATAATTCATTGAAAATTAACCATGTAGTTGTGTTACTTGTGTGCCTGATTGCCACCCGGGCATCTCTTTGATTTTATATGTATCCCATAAAAATTCAGTTGTCATGCACATCACAAGATCATGGAGCTTTGAAAATCTAGCCCAAAGACATTGCTATGCATCATAACATGCCGTGTTCCCCAGTCTCAAAAAAAAAATTAGTTATTTCTGATTCAGTAGTGGGTTACGTCATTTTCCCCCATGGAAAAGAGGTATAATGGTATATAATAGAAAAAGGATATCCGCAGCACAGTATCTTTCATCTCTGGTAAGTATAAAATAACCACATGGCGTATTCCTTAATTAGGAACATTACAGCTGTGTGCAGCTAGAAGATGTCATAAAAGATGCACAGAACACTAGAGAGAAAAGATTCTAGAACTCGGACTTTCTGCAGGTCACAGGACACCTGTCTGCCTGTTACTAAGATGTTCAGTGTATCATAACAACCAAAGAGCCAAGCAGGATAAAAGACCAAAAAGAGGGAGTCAACTCAGATAAAATTAGCTAGTTAAAAAAAAAATGATTGTACTGTCCATTCAATTAAAATATTTAACCTAGAAAGGCAAAACCATCTAATACAACAGAGGAAAGCTTCGCTTACTGTAGAATTAGAAAGGCTCTACTGACCTGACATTCTGCTGCAAAGACCATCCTCTTGCAAGATTTTGCTTGTCAGGTATTTTCAGATTTCTTTACATTAAAGCATTTTAGCAAGTTTTCCAGATATAGGTTGATATGTAGATGGATAAATGTTTATTAAAATTATGGGGTTTTAATGTTACTGACAAGGTACGGGCACCAGAACACTTAACGAAAGCCTGTTATTTTAAGAGAAGCATCCAAATAGAAGATTACTGTTGGTACTAAATATTTTTTACACGTGTGCCCATTCACACATCCCAGTTCTTTCCTTAGACAAAGCGAGAATCATTGAACATTACACAATAGAATGGTAAGCAAACGAATTTGCAAACATATTGTTTACGTATGCCTCTTAATTAATTACTGAAATATTTTAAATAACTGGAGTCGTGATCTTAGGCTTATTTTAGGGTTCTTTTGTTTGCCTCATCAAAAAAGAAAATATATTAAATGATATAAAAAAGCCTACATCACTTTATTATATTGTTAGAGGACATGGTTTGACAGCGTTATTCCCTTGTAAGAAAAAGATCTAAAACATTACCAAATAATCATGTAATAGAGATGATTAAAATAGACTTGGAGAAAGCACTATTTCATACAAGTGATTTTATGGACAAGTTTTGTGAAAAAGGATCTGAAGTTAAAAACCTGACAGATTATCTATCACAAAATGTTATACCCTTTGAAAAGCAATGATTTTATAGGGCTTTTATAAAAGTCTCCTAACCAGAAGTTATATTTTGCCATTAACAAAACTCAACAATTCATTGACTAAAAGAAGAGCACTCACCACGTTACAGAAATAAGACATTTGCATGACGTAAGCTATTCTTCCACTAGACTACTAGGAATTCACATGGTCCAAAATGATCAACCCACTCTACAAATAAAATCTTCAGTGTTTCTAAATTACTGACATGAATTTGAATAGATAACTTCATAATAAAAGTGAAGAGTCTTTCACACTCCAGGAGCAAAGAGGAGGGTAACAGTTGTAAAGCTTGGACCAATTCCAGTGGACAGTATTCTTTACCTATACTTGTAGGAATAAGCCATAACGAGGCATTTTTGTAGTTTTAATTACTTCTTTTCTATCTGCTCATAGAATCTAATGGTCTCATTTTTAAATCTGCAGAACAATGAACTTTTTTGCTGCACTGTTGTGTTACTAGATTTCATTTAAAATCAGAGGAGTTGAAATCTAGGATGAGACACTATTATGATGTAGCCATATGAAGGTGCTTATTGATATTGCAGTAGCCTTTTCCCTTCTCTACAAAAGTTATTAGACAAAAATATGCTTGGATGGATTACATTCCAGTTGAAAATGTCTCCTATGTGGATTAGTATGCATTTAACATAGAAAAATGCTCCATAGGGAAGATACGTTTGAATTTCTTGCTCAAATGAATCACAAAAAGAACAAATAATTCAGTTGCTTTTGTGTGAAAGAGGAAAACTGGACTCACTCACCATTTCTAGCTCTGGAATAAAGACATCAGATTAAGAACATGTGTCATCCTGTACGTGCATTATAAGATTCACAGTGTAAATCTTTCCTGGAATATGTAAAATTGGTAAACCGGTAGGCTGCTTTGAACTGGTGCTATACTGCTAGATGTGCCATAGCACAATTTTTCTGAAGCTGGATTGTCTTAATCCAAAAGGATAAAAATAAGTGTCTAGGTAGAATTTTTTTTTTAAATCCGCACTTGGACATTAGCATCAAAGCATACACTTAGACAAGTATAGTATTCAGCACAAATGAACACAATGCTGAACATTTTAAAATAGCAAATCTGAGGGAAAGCATTTTTAAAAAGAATTAGAGTACAGCTCTATAATTTTTGCCAGAATAAAAATCGTAGGGTCTAGTTATCTCATGTAAATCAGGAGTAAATTAGTGGAATTACACCCATGTAAAATTGCTGTCAAGTGAGAAGAAAATCAGGACCATTTATTAGTTGTGGTCTCCGAGGTATTTTAGATGATCCCAGACATTTTACATAAAGAAAAAGGCTACAGAACCATTCCACAAGACAGTTTCTGCCTTGCATAATTTAAAAAATTGTTTCTCTCCTAGTCTGCCAATTTTGCAGTTCAGATCAGTTGGGACACTCAAGCTAAAAATCCCTAGATTTGTTTGTCTGGGGATAGGATGATCACCATGGAAGGCCTTCAACCCTGGAATTCACTTTCCCTTGTTATCAGGCAGATCCTGAGTTTGTTGACCCTCTCTCAGCACATTGCAAAAATCAGTTTATTCACTCATGCATTTCCCAAGGGGATGAGTAGAGTAAGAGAGCAACATTTCAACAGGGGGCTCCCTCAAAAGTGCTCTCTCTTAGTTGATAGTACATGTGAAATCTCCTGAGAAAATAATCTCTCCTCCCGCACACAGCAAAACAAATCAAATACATGTATTTCCTCAGTGCCCCAAACAAAAATGGCCCATTAATTCCACACTCTCTTTGTTCCCAAACAATCCACTATCCAAGCAGAACTGACCCATATACTCATTCCAGAATAAGAGTTTGTCCTCATGGGGAGGTATGCTGTTATAATTTATAATGGTATGCTTTCTCTGTTTAGGCAAGCAGAGAACAAGAGACTTCAGAGCAAATCTGAAGCTACATAAATGTAAACTTAGCACATTATAACTACTTAGTGCATTTTAACACGGTTTTAATTTTATATAGAATACATGTTCAGTCATCTTATAGCTGTCCCCAGAAAATATTTAGTCAAAGTAGATTGCGATAAAAGTCAAACTTGTGCTTTGATGCTGTACAACACACCACGGGTTTGGAGACTTTTTCTTGCAATCAAATCACAGTGGCCAAATTAACTATGGTGCAATTTAACAGTGAGACCTACTGAAATGAAACTGGCTAGCATGCTACGTAGGGCCCGGTCAAACTCCCATTTAAGTCAATGAGAGCTGGTTCAGGCATCCATTAAGACATGAGCATTAAGCAATATGTAACTCTTTGCCCAAAGCATTCCCCTTATAGTTCTTTAAAAGAAAAAAAGAAAAGAAACAAACCTGCACATTTTGGATTTAATGTTGCTATTTGCCATGCAACTTTCTCCTTTAAGAAAGTTTCGTTTTAATCAATGGACTTTCAGGAAGGGCAATGCATCCTAGGGAGATATTTATATAAACTAGCCAAGTATCTGTCCTGTGCAGACTTTTAGTTAGACGAGAGAGGCATAGTATGTAGACTGTTGCAACACTGTTTTAAGAAATTAAATATTGAAAAACCTTGCTCTTGGGAAAACATGCAAAAGGCTAGCATTGCCCAAGTTGCACTGGAAAGCATATGAAATTGGAATCTGACCCTTGGTCACAGAAAGTGCTATCTATGCACGTTGGACACCCATCAGTCACTGTGCAAGTAAAGGTGAAGCTTATTCAATTTCATCATCTGTAATAATTTCTCAGGAAAATGGATGGTGGGGTAGAACATATTTTAGGAGACTAGTAATAGAATAAGGAGCCTTTCACCTCTATGATGCCAGCTTAAATCAAGTGCAGGTCCTTGAATTAACAAGTTATTACTATCCAATGATAGCTGGTGGTCTATGTGCAATGAATTGTCAGCCTGAGACAAGGCGGCAACGGCTGAATAGGCATGGAGACTGAATTACCCTCCAGACTTTGAGGTGGTGTTTCTAGTGCAGAATTGAGGCACGTTCCTAAAATGGTGAAAGGAAGCGTACAGTGCCCTTTCTGTACTTGTTTTGTGGATAAACTCAGGACTATTAATGAAGCAGCAGCTACAGCTTCAGTAGTACAGATGGGTCTATAATATTGCTTGGAGATTCATCTGAAGGTTAACATGTGCAGCAACTTAAGTTTGTTTCTTTACAAAGATGTGTAACTGTCACCAAAAAGCAAACAAACAGTGGGCACCCTGAAAATATTGACATTTACCAGTTGCACGATATTTAAAGTTCCTGCTGTACTTCCCATTCTCTATCAAGGCTTGAAAACAGCCAGCACACATCCACACAACGTACTGGCACCTTTCTGAAGCCACTATCTTGTTCTCCCAAATCTCAGCTTTCATTATATATGAGGCTATACTTGAAGAAACCCTAAAGAATGTGAACTGAGGGTAACTGATACAGAGATGGCTATAGAATCGGCAAAGATCCTGGAACAATAGCTCTGACCAGAAATGCTCCATTCTTCTTGGTCAGGGTTAACTCAGAAGCCCAATGCTGATTTTTTCTGTCAGCATTGTTCTATCTGGACAGTCTACTTTGCGTGGCACCTCGTTTTGGTGACTCACATGGGTGGAGCTTATTTTGGGGGTGGAACTTGGAAAATTACAAGGGGTCTGGTGGTAATAAACACTGTACTTAAATTCTTCAGCCATTACTCAGGGACAACTTGCAGGACTAGTCCCATTTAATCAACAGTGCTACATGCCTGAGTAGGTACTCCAAAATTACATTGTAATAAATACTAAAGCTCAAATAGTCAGATCCCTAACTGACCATAAGTCACCCATCCGACTTCTTTTGTGAGTTTTCTTCTACCAAGGACCTCAGCATTTGGCTTTAAGATTGCAACAGAGCCCACCATAATTTCCACAAACATTATGGGCCCAAACCTGTACCTAACTCCAGGCACAGTACCCTCACTTCCATCTGCTATGCCATCCATCACCACATCATGTCAGCTTCTTGTCATCACTTCGTAACAGCTCTCTGTAACTGTGCCCCGTCCTACTTAGTCTACTTTACTGAGATTAATATTGCCTCTTGCTCCGTCAACTCTACCAGCGTTGCCACCCTTGCCTGCCAGCCTCTTCCAAAGTCACTTTGCGGCCATCTTCCTCAGCATGATACAACCCCCCTAAAGTTACCCACAAAGCTTGTACCATCTTCATATTTAAGGACTTTTTAAATATCCATTTCTGTAATGCAGCAAATCTAGGATGATTTATGTGAAAATTTCCATTTCCAGTTTGTTGTTCCGCTGCCTACTTACCCATATCTGCCCTTAGTTTATGAGCTTTTTGTGGTAGGGACTGTGCCTTCTCATATCTCTGGAAAAAACCTACCATCTTGTGCATGCTATTGTAAGCAAACAGTTGTTGAAAGCAATAAGAGTCCTGAGAACACTGGAAAACCAAAGTTAAATACCCATTGCATTAGTATGTTTAAGTAAAAATGTTATCCCTTCCTACAGACAGTTTAATTAAAATGTTGTTATTATAATTATCTTCTGGGAACCCAGCAAAATCCATCTTGCTACTGTACTGATCTGGATTAGCTATAAACTAACGAAAAGTTCATAATCCATAGATGTCACAATGCTGTTGGTTTACTGCATTAGTTAGCTGACAGCTAATGCCAATTTCTAATTAGGAAAGCACTTTGCGCAACTTACCTAAGAACAGGTGTTACTGGCAAAGCCCACTGTAAACTGCTGGCTTGTCTCTACGGCCCAGGAAAGAACCAGTGACACCCCCAGAATCTGCAGGCATTTTCTTCAAGGAAACACTTTTTGGTGGCACCCATAATTCCAGTAACCCTCCCCCCAAATAAAACCCTTCACCATAAATCCAACGGCTCAACACTTCCCCAGACGCAGGAGCTTCACTGCTAAATCCTCCCTGCCCTGGCAGCTCTTACCCAGTCCCCACGATCAGTCAGTCTGCCCCAGAGCCTGCCACAAACACCAACGTGCTTCCCCTAGCTCCCCTCTTTAACTGTGCTGTCAGCCTTTGGGGGAATCAGCTGCTCATCAAGCAATCATCTGACCCACGCCAGCTGAGTCTGAAAATCTCCTCTACCAAGCCCTAACACCTGTTCTTAAAGGGGTTCTCTTCAGAACAGGCCTGGCTGGCTCTAGTAGTGTTTACAAACAGGAATTTTCTAATGATGCCTTCATTTCATTTCCTTCTTTGGGTGAAAAGAGAATGAATTTGATTTGCTAATGATTAGCGTACTCTGAGCTGAAGTGTACTCTTAAATCGCAAATGAGGAGGTGGCACATTAACCCTGAAACATAAATGCCAGTACTAAATGCCAGGAAACATGCTGGTTCCAGAGAAGCCCAAAATCTGAAATCAGTCAGTGAGGCTGTTATGTTTGACTTCTAAAAGGGCACAAGAGCTTTCACCTTGTCTTATGAATTTTCAATCTCCTGTAAAATGACTTGGCAATAGGAAAAAGAAAAAATTAGTAAAGGTCAGCCAGGCAAATATGGCTGAACAGAAAAACTCCCATGTTTTACTCCTTTTGCAAGTTGGGGGGAAAAAACGCACACACACACACACAACAGGAGGAAAAATAATTTCTCTTGATACACATTCAAAGAGGTATAAGTGAGAACATTTTTTATGGTGTAAATATATAAATTGCATAAAACAACTCAAACATACTTAGGATGCTTCTTTAGGGTTGGTGGTCCTAAATATATCTTGTCCAACGTGGTAAATTCAGGCTGAGAAAGACAGACAGCGTGAAAGTACTATTATAATTGGGGAAATTCGGGAGGAACGAGCTAGTGAGTCATATATACCTAAAGCTAACGGTAGTGAGTCATAAGTATATCCACCACACCATCTGAGTTTTAGGCAATAGCAAACTGTGGATGGTAAAATACCGATCTAATCACAATGCCACCTAGTATTAACAAACACATCAAAACCCCAAGGAAAGAAAGCCTTTGTGTCCCACCTCTTCTTCACCCATTACAACCTGCCCTCTTCTTCCCACACAACTCAACAACATACCCTGTCTCCCATCTATGTCATTTCCTCCCAAAAAGAGGTGTCCTTGTTTCTGCCCACTTGTGTGCAGCAATGAATGGTGGACCATGTAGGCAGAGACTTTTCACGTGTAGAAGAGCAGGCTGGCAGTAAATGACCAAAATGGTCTCAAGACGGCTATGCCATCCTCTTAGAAGTGGAGACCACCTAAGGCAGCCTATGGAGTCTGTGCCTTCCTCAGGCTGTCCCAGAAGGAATACTGAAGAGACAGTAACAAAAATGTAAAACAGTTACAAGAAAAAAAAGTAGGAATTAAAGTGTTCTGCTCCTTTCATGTCCACAACTATTGTTATTCTGTACTTCCAGCATTTGGCCACTGCCGATGAGCCATCATCAGGACCCACTACCTCAACAGCCCCGGTGGGGAGAATAGCCAAGTTACAGCATGAATATCAATTTCAAACAACAGCCTGAGCCTGAGTTCAACCACAAAGTAATAACACAGAAAAGTCTGAGTGATTCTCCTTTTGGAAGAACAAGTGGGACTTATTTTCTCTCCAGACACATCCCGCATCCCAGGACAGTCTGCCATATTCAAGGTAAAGTATCCTGATAGAAACGCACAACTAGACTACATATCTAGCTTGATTTTCCTGAAAAGAAACGTATGTATTTTCTGTCTTTTTTTTAAAACACATGATCTCTCTCTCTCTCTCACACACACACACAAATTGTTCACAGGTTTGTTTTCAGTTTCACAAGAAAAAACATATCCAAAGTGTAACTCTAGGTACCAGAATGAGAGGAAAGGAGATGGCAATATTAGGAGATACTGAAGGATTGAAAGTCAGATCATTAAAAAAAGTCTTAGACTGGGTTTTCAGGCCAGGCATTTGGAATTTGGCCTTGCAGTTGGAACTTAATTAACAAATCTGTGACTGATTCATGAACCCAGCTCATTCCTCTATAGTACTCGAGAGACAATACAACTAACAGGAGTTAGTTTTTGTTTTGTTTTTTAAAAATCTGTAAAGTCAAGAGGGTGGCGTGGTATGACTCTGAATTAGCACTGGTCAGAAACTTGCAGCAAAAATTAAATAATTTTGGAACATGTTGCAATGCTCCCCCATCTTCTCTTCAGACCAGCTCCATTTTTGCACACACCCGGGGAGCAACTTGTTGAGTAAAAAGGTGTCATTTTTACATGATCCAGTCTTCAAAGTTAGCCTTTTTTAGAGTGAGATTCTGTCATTAGTTAACAGTGTGATAAACTGCTGATCCAGGACTGACATTCTAGGGCATCTGCTTCCCATTTATAAAGTTATCTTACAACTTGTTCAAGTGGGTAAAGGTTAACTTAAGAGAGAGATTGTCAAAGGCACAAATGGCAATTAAGTGCCTATCTCCCATTGTCCCTATTAACGAAGAAGAAATGGATTAGCTTTGTACAACAGAAAGAAACTGTAGATAGAATAAGCCCGATAAAGGAAAAATTGATTTTAATCAGGCAAAACCACTGATGCCCCAATAGCCTTTGCTGGAGAGGAATGTACCACTGCATGTTCTATAGCACAGTTGGAAAGGAATTCCGGTCTCCTAATATGCGGTAATGAAGACCTGAGCCGTCAGATCCATTTTTCCAGATTGATTGTGCGGCAGTGAAGACATGCTCAATCAATCCGGAAGTCGATCTATTAAAACCACTTCCAAAAAAAGCATATTGCTGCATCAACGGAAACGCATTTCCCATCAGCGCAGCACAGTGGAGACGGCGCGCTAAAGGGAAGTAATGAAGTCGACGGGAGTTACACAAGCTACGCAAAGTAGCTTGCGTAACTCCCGTCAACTGCTGCCGAATTTTGCCAGCGGTGTTGACCTTCCCTAAGTCTTCACTGGAGAGTTAACCCTGGCTCTTTACCTGGATTTTAATCCAAACCTCTCGACTGTCCACACTGAAAAACCTTTTACCCACACTACAAGGTGCTTTAAACCTGGGTTAGTTTACCCAGCTATGGTACAGATAAGAGCCTGGGATGTGGGATCCACTTTTACTGGGGATGGAACCCACCAGTTTTGCAGCAAAGATGCAGGATAAATCAGTCACTTGAGTACTGATAGTCCTCCAGTGCCTCTTCACAACCCTCCTCATAGGACAGACAAGTTCTCTCACAACTGATTGGGAAACAATCCTAGAGCATCTCAGCACAAAGAAGTGTGGGATATGCCGCAGAAGTCCTAGTGACACACACAGAGGGGTGCAGCACCAGTGAGGATGCAGTAACTCAAGTATGGCTTTGCAGTGGGGATGCTCAAACCCAGGATAGGCTAAACTTGGTGCCGGTCAGGCTATGTTTACACGGCAATACCAAAACCAACAACCCGAAGAACATGGCAGCGAGTCTCAGAGTCTGGCTCATCTGACTCAATCTGGAAAAAGCTGTCAGAATTTGCCAGACTGCCTGCTCCAGTTGTCAGCTCCCACACCCTGAAGACAACATTCATTCCCTTAGAGCCAGGGTAACACACCACAATGTCTATACTGCTATTTTTAGCCCTGTAGCTATGCCCTTTGAGCCCATCATTTGACCCAGGCTCTGCTGCCTTGGCGTTTCTTTTCTGTTTGTTTGTTTGTTTTTGCATCATAGACATACCCTCATTGTGCAGTGAAGACATACTCTGAGTTTGAACATTCGACGCTACAGCTTTATTCAGAGAACAAAAATTAAAAGGTCTCTCCTGTAAATAGACCAGCATATGCAGACTAAGGGCTAATTTCTGCTCTCAGCTACACTGGTGTAAATCTGGAATTAATTCCATTGCATTCTGTAGAAGGCAAATTTACAGCTGTGTAACTGACAGCAGAATTTGGACTGAACTATTTTACCTTCCTATTCCGTTTTACTATTCTCTCTGAAGAAGAAAACATTACAAACGCCTTTGATTTTTAAAAACAAGTTACCAAGCACAATTCAAATGTACATGAGCAGGCAACAATACATGACAGGTGTGAGCACCCACCCACGATAGCCTGGGTGTAACATGATTACTGTGGAACAAGATAAGACATTGGTTCTGACAAATCACACTTAGGAAGCCTGAGACACAACACAACAGACTGAGAAAAAAATGCCCTTACACAACATGACTACCAAGTGTCATAGCTACCTGCCATTGTTTAAGTAACTTACTTTCACCCTTCCTCAATAGCAGCCATATGTTTCAGTATAGTTTGTAATGCCAGCGCAGTGCTCTAAAGATAGTGCTCTACACTGCCACACATGACCCATGGGTTTGCTTATCATTCCCACTCCTTTCTTTCCCAAATCAGCAGATACAGGGAAGGGAGCCCCCAGAGACCATGAGAAAGGCAGGGCCCTATATCACTCAGCAAATTAAGGAACTAGCTCTGTGCTGCACAATTTAGGTCCAGATATAAAACTTCCTTGAAGTTTAGGAGCAGCTGAATCTGGAGGGTTTGTTTATTATCCTGTCCACTTGATACTTGATTGGTGAAATCAAAGCATAGAACTTTACAACCACTTTGGGGTTTGTGCCCTGCTTCTTAACAGTCTGCCCTGAGGTTGGTACTCATTCTCTTGTGCCACTGCCAGAACAGCTGGACAGACAGACATGCACAAAGAGGGCGGCATAAGGTGACTTATGCCACCCTAACATTGTAGTATAGATCAGGCCAAAGGCAACCAGGTTCCTTTTATGCTTTCAAAAGCCTCCATTCCAGATACAAGAAATACCGTTACCTATTATGTATCTTCTAAACCAGTTCGGATCTGCTTCACCCTTCACTCCTCACTGCAAAAGATATGTAAGCCAAGTTCGAGGGACTGCCAATGAATAGAAGCTTCTATAATAGGCAAGTTCTATACGTCCTTTAGGCATAACCCTAGCCAAGCACTGGGGATCTTTTGATTATGCTTAGTAATTCCTGCTCCTCAGAGTTCAAGCAACATGAAGGATACAGTTTCTCCTTGTTAGGTCCTTTTATTCCTTCCCCCCTTTCTACTTCAAGTTGCAAGTTCAGCTATTGGGAAGAATGTTTCCACAAAGGTTTGTTGCATATTTCCACAATGGTTTGTTTGGTGTTGATGAGCCTTCTTTTGTTGGGCAGGAGATAACATCTCCTGTGGCAAACTAGTATTTCACGCTTTGTAAATCACCAGTCAGGAAAGAAGTATTACCCTTACAAAGCAAATGCTCAAATTTTACCTTATAACGTGGAATGCAGATATTGCAAGCGAGATTAGTGAATGCAGTAATTTACAAGCATTCCATAATGTCTAAACCAGTAGTAGTCAATAGGTGAACCAAAAGCCAAATCCAGATCCCCCGACGCTTTTGAATGGACTGTGAAATATTTTTATTATTATTGTTGTTTTATTATTACACATTCCTTGGTCTAAGCCAGACTGGGTTTACGGATTGCTTGCCAAACATTTTAGGAACATAATTCTAGCACATACTCATAACTCTTCATACACACTCTGTGCATGCATCTTGCAAGAATATTAATGCTCAGCAAGTTATTAGTTTTCCATTGGTATCTCACGCACCACCTTTTAGATAGAGATGATGACAACAGTGTGTTAAGCGTAGTGAGTGTGTTAGGCGTGAGAAGAGCTGCTAAAAGAGTAGTGAGCCACAAAGGGGCCTCTATGTCACACCCACCAACTATATTTTGTCCTCTTTTGCAGCCCATCCAGGGTCCAAATTGATGGGGGAGGTCCAAAATGATAGGCTAGTGTCCTCCACTGCCACTTCCTCCTCCTATTCCTGCTGAGGGGGCACAGACCTCCTGCAGCAGCATCCTCTGCCTTCCTCCCCCCGGGACAGAAGGCAATGCTGTAGGGTGAGTGTGGGATGGGGTCACTCTCCAATCACCCCCACCTCCAAGCTCTCCCCTCCAAACTGGTCAAGGGACCTATCTAGAACCCAGTGGGTTGTGACCCACTGCTTGAAAAACACCAGTGGAGGTCCATTACTGGACGAAGATGGTAAAATCATTATTCGCTATGCAGATAAAGCAGATGTATTCAATAAACATTTCTGTTCTGTTCTTGGAAAGAAGCAGGAGGACATTCTCTATCACGTGGTGCTGCTGCTGAAGTGCTTTCCAGCTAATAGCAAATAAGAAGGACGTTAGACAGCAGCTACTAAGGATAAACATCTTAAAGTTAGCAAGGCCAAATCACTTGGCCAATAACATCCCAGGTGGCTGAGGACATCACTAGCCCACTGACATTAATTTTTAATCAATCTTGGAATACTGGGGTCATTCCAGAAGACAGGAAGAATATTGATGCTGTGCCTATTCACAAAGGGCAAATGGGATGGCCCAAGTAATACAGGCTAATTAGCCTGACATCAATCCTGGGTATAATAATAGGAGAGCTGATATGGGAGTCAACTGATAAAGCATTAATTAATGCAAGCCAACATGATTTTATGGAAAATAGGTCTTGTCAAACAAACCTGATTTCATTTGATAAGGTTACAAGCTTGGTTGATGATGGTAACTGTGTAGATGTAATACACCACACAGACTTTCGTAAGACGTTTTACTTAGTACCACAAAATATTCAGATTAAAAAATTAGCACTATGCAATATCAATAAAACACATGTAAAATGGATTAAGAACTGGCTAACCAACAGATCTCAAAAAGCAGTTGTCAATAAGGAATCATAATTGAATGGGGGTTTTTCTAGCAGGGTTCCATAGTAACAAATACTAGGATTGACACTATCCAACATTTTCAATGATCTGAAAGTAAATATAAAATCACCACTGATAATATTTGTGGATGATACAAAGATGGGGGGGAGGGAAATGGGACAATTGATAACGATGAAAATATGGCAACTGTATAGTGATCTAGGTTGGTTGGGAAGCTGAACCCATTCAAACAAAATGTGTTTTGTTTTTGCCAAAGGCAAAGTTATACACCTGGGAACAAGGAATGCAGGCCAGACCTATGGGTTCAAGGCAGGGGTAAACTGAGTGAAATGTAATGATCTGTGGAATACAGGAGGTCAGACTAGATGATGTAATGGTCCCTTTTTGGCCCTAAACTCTAGGAATCTTCACAAAGATAAGCAGGATCCAAGTTATTTAAAATAATTTTATAAAAGCAAAATGAATTTGTCTGTGAGCATCTAAAAGACGAAAAATAGACCCATTAATTAGAAAGCCTTATGCTGTAATGTTTACATCCCCCATTCAAGGAGAGGAGGCCTGCAGGCAGGCCCACATTTGATACTTACCCGTCCTAACGTTTTCTAGCTATTAACCCCAGTTAAGTAAACTTGAATTGCTCTAGTGGACAGCTGTCCAGAGGGGAAAGAAAGAAAAGCCATTAGGACCTTATCATCACTTGTGTACCAAGTGAAAACTGTTTGCTGTAATAAACTGACTAGCCCCTATGTTCCTCTGCCCTCTACTGGAATAGATCATACCTTTTCTTCAAATGTTTAACAGTTAGTTCCCTCTGCCAGCGATGCTAGCAGAGCGGCTCCTTTAGCTAAATGAGCAGAGACTTGGTGTTTGAAGGTCACAGGCAGAGCTGTGGGAAACCTGTTGATTTAAGTTTGCCTGCTTTTGGGGAGCTAGAACAGGTGGTATCTGTTCACTCAAGCGTGGCCCTGAGGGGCTACACTTGCGGTTTTGATTTCATACAGACTTAAAAACGTAGGGGAACCCAAAGCAAACCTTGATGGGTTGTAAGGGCTTGTCTACATGAGGGGAAAAATTCTGCAGTAGCTAGTGTGGAGCACCTAGTGCACACTAGCTACTCTGTTCTAGCTAACCGTGTGGACACACTTACTGCTCACCTTCATACACTTTGGAAGTGCATTAATCGAAACCACCCAAGGGTGTGCTCAGTGTGCTTTAAATTCACACCCTCGTTTACTGGTGTGCTAACTTTTCCACAAAGACAAATGCCAAAGCGGCCTGCTAAGAGAAGCCCAGCGCAACATACAGAAATAATTGAGATGCAGAGGAAATTTGCACAGAACCTGCAAGCATTATCAAGCAATATACATAAAAATGTATCCTTTCTCCACCTCTAAAGGGCTAGATGCGCAATGTGTCAATGCTTCTCCCTTCAAGCATCAGCTACAAGGGTCATTTCTCAAATGACACGAGGTGTTCACTCCCCACAAGGGCTGTGTACACAGCTTCTGCAGCATTCTTGGTCTCTGCCAACATGGGGTGTGAAAGGCCAAACACAGAACCCAGAGTCATGACTAAGGCATATTGGATTAGCGCTAAGAGCCAGGCAGAAGGGGGTGTAACTCTTCTGCCTGTCAGAGTTGGCAGCAACAAGGGCCAGACTCAATATCTAGGGAATCCTTTTTAACAAAGCAACACAAAACCGGCTCGATCCTCCACCCAGTAACCTGGGACAATTACACATCACCCCTCGGGCGCCTCTATGGGAAGGCATAGAGTCAGTGTAGGACAGAAATGATTAATAAAAGGGGGAAAGTAACCTAGCATTAACTAGGGAAAATGTTGCAAGCAGGATTCACATGCATAAAACCATGAGCAAAACACCCACCCCAGTGTACAATGGGCAGTTCCCTTTTGCCTCAGGTTCTTAAGTCCAGTAACCAGAAGTTCCTCTGATGTGCCCTTCTCTTCACAGCACCCCACCCACAGTAGCTGTCCTTCGTTAGTGCAGACCCAGAGTTCAGCGATGCGGCTGCAGAATTCTCCTCCCACCCCGGCTGAAGGAGAGGGGAAGAAACACCTTGCTCGCTTCACTGCTCCGCCAACCGCCCTGTTGGCCACTCTGCTCCGCTGGCCACTCCCCCGACACCTGCTGGTCATTCTCTTGAGCCAGTGATTTCAGCTCTTAGGCCTGGTCTACACAAGACGATTTTGTCAACAAGTCAACATTTGGCGACAAAAGAAACTTGCTGGTGTACACACTGCAATCGTCCCCTCCCCTACGCTGACAAAACTGCTCTGCTATTTCAACACAATAAACCCAGCTTGACAAGAGGTGCAGGGCGCATGTCGGCTTAGATGTGGCGACACAGTGTCAGTGTAGACACTGTGTCCCTCTTACCTCAGCAGTGGGGCTGTCATTCTTGTTAAGCTCATGGCAAAAAACCCCAGCCAATCCTGGGGTTGGCTCCCAGTGTGGAATGGGGAGTGAGGGGGGCCAGCCTACCGGGAGCCCAGGAGCCTGTGGGGCTCTTGGCAGGGAGCTGACAGATGGGGCTTTCAGCTCCCCACACTGCCCCATAGGTGCGTGGAAGTGGTCCTGGTGAGGATGCACTCCATTGACCCAAGGAGAGCCGTGTGGACATCAGCCACTGCTGTAACTATAATTATTTTTCTAGGGTAGACAAGGCCTTAGTGGTGGTCAGTTCTTAGTGGGTGAACCTCAGTTCTGAAGCTGGGCAGAAATGCCGTCCCACAACAAGTGATATCAGCTCTAACGATCACTTAACAAAACATGCCTAATATTGCCTTAATGAGCAAAATCTTTGAACGGCGGGGAGGGGCAGATGCAGTCCCACATGCCTAGGATTCTTAGACAGAGCCCCATCTCCCTGTCCCAGCAGGGCCACCTAACCGCGCTCCTGTCTTTCACCGGGGTCTGGTATCTGACCTGCTTATCAAGTTCTGTTCAGCTGATGGCGACCTGCTCAATCAGGACAGACTGAGCACAGTTCTGCTGTCCTTTGCGCATACAATGAAGATAAAGACATCTCATTGCCCCTGCTTTCAAGTGAAAGGAATTTGTAAAGTGATTTGTAACCCAACGCCAGCCAAAGTTGATCACTTTGACGACACAGCTCTGGCTGCTGGATACCTGTGCAGAGGGGTGTTCATGTAAATACAATTTGGTTCTGAAGCCTCCTTCTCCCCAGCTTGCTCGGCAGGGGGCGCTCATTCAGATCCCGCTTACATCCGCACTCTCCTTTCTGCACAGCACCCGTTCTGGTACTCTATGCATTCGCCTTTCACAGGCACGGAATTCACGCCATACAAAAATTAACGAGTTTTGAAAACTGCCGTCCCCACCCACTCAGCCCTACCCTGTGAGCATTTGCAGATGTTTGCTGATAGTTTGCACCTGTGTTCTCCTCTCATCCAGGGTTAAATAATGCACCTATCTGCGTTGTGAGAGATGCAGGGAGTTTTTCAAGACCACACCAGGCTGCAAGCAAAATCCTAATCCCACAGCGAGAGCATGATCAGCAACCAGTGCTACCTGGACAAGGCCTGAGCATTGCGTCTCCGAGCAGCACTACGCTCAGTCTCCAGGCTTATCCGCACATTGGGAAAGGTCCATCACAGCCCGGTTCACGTGAGTAGCCGCAATTTTGCGTCCCCCCAAACTATTCAAATTGAATGTTACTGCCTTGATTTCAACATAAACTCTCTGAAAGCACATTTCTCGCTATTCATTTCCAGAGCCTGGGAGAGAAGAAGTTGCTGAGTTCTCCAAAAGGGCCAGAGACTCCCCCGCTCTACTGAAAAAGGTAAAGAACGATTTGCAGTTATTCATATCAGCTGTGTGTGCTCAGCACCCTCGGTACACCCACTCAGAGCTCTCACTCTGCCAGGGAGACCAAGTGTGAAACACAGACAGCAGCCTTTAAAATATTACCACCTCTCCAGCTGAGGGATCACAAGCATCAAATAAGTAGGGATGGAGCTTTGGAATGATATGGGATTCATTTCTATACTATAAACATTGCCTCACTTTTCATTAGTCAGCGTTTTTGGGTCAATAATTAAAATGAATTAAGAGTCCGAGCACCTGCTGTATTATATACAAGCCGCACTCAGTTATCTGGTATACAGCAGTTAACAATTCAAATAATTGTACTTTACACTTACAGGACCTTCCTTCTACGATCCCCAAAGCATTTTACAAACACAACATCCCGCTAAGTGCAGTATTGTACCTATTTTTTTTTAACTAATTGGTATCCTGAGGTACAGAGAAGTTGTAACTCATCCAGAAATATATCGTGTCAGAGCTGGGAACAGAACCCAGGAGCCCTGACATCCCGACACCAGTTCAATTAGAGTGTTTTCTTCTCCAAATCCCTGCTTTTTCCAGAGTTTATAACTCTCCCATAACAGGTGCTTGGAGGCAAAACTTTGCCCACAACAATTCACATCCACAGAGATTATTTTTAATAAGAAAAATCCAGATTAAAGGATTATGACTCAGATCCACAGAACTCGTTAGGCGTCTAATTGGGCACAAAATTCCCGCTTGGCTGCCTTCTAACTGTGCAGGCACTTACACTCACTCACTCATAGTCCCTGTGCATCTGGCTATGGCAACTACATCTGGGTTCACTAAACCAATTGTGACTAGTTATTGGAGGCTTAATTATTTGTGGCCTTGCTGCATGGAATCGCTAAGTTTTCAGGATGGTACTTCTGCTTCCATTGAAGCCAATGGTAAAATACTCATTGGCTTCTAGGGGAAGTGAGGTTGGGTACTTCTTTTTCATTTAACCTTCAATTGTGTAACTGGTATAATCCGTTCATACCTTGCCTTCTACTTAGGAAGATGCTTTGAAAAAACAACTAGCTCGTCCGCTGACTGCACTTGGCCGTGAGATCCATCCCTCGTCTCTTAGCCGCCCCTCTTCTCCAGCCCGTTTTATGCATTACAAGCCAGAAGTCAGAGAGAATATAAACTATGTTCCAAACTACCTGGATCAGGAAATAAAAGTAAGATTCAAGTACGGTAGTAAGTGGTTTTCTTTTGTGTTATAATTCAATTTCCCAGGAGGCGGCGCAGGGAGGTTTCAGTTCTTGCAGTCTGTGAGTACATCTGCACTGATGGCGGTAAAGTCTCTGCCATCAGATTGACCTATCTGGATCAACTGAGCAGTCAGTAAAGACCCGCTCAACCAATCCAGAAGTTAATCCACCCCCTCAAGTGGCGTAGTATTGTGTCGACGGAAACGTAGTTCCCATTGGCACAGTGCAGTGAAGACGGTGCGCAGAAGGGAAGCACAGCAGTTGATGAGAGTTATGAAAGCTACGCTGCGTAGATTGCCTAACTCCCGTCGACTGCTGCCAAATCGCCGGGTAAGTGTAGACCAAGCCTGTATCTGGCTGATCTGTTTAATTGGTATTCAGAGGTTGTTTTGGGAGCTCCTAGAGAGCTGCCCTGGCTGAACTGAAAACCTCCTATTCCTATTGGAAATGCTAGAAATTGAAGTAGCAGACTAGTAGATACCAAAGCTGCAATCAGTGCCCTCTGCAATGCTCTGTGCATGGTGCACACCCCAATGTTCCAGTTTCCCCGCAGTGCTGTATAGATGGTGCTTTCTCCTCATTGCTCAGTCTGAAAGTCTGTCTACTAGGGCTGCACAAAAGTCATTGAAATAAAAAAAGGCAATTTCGTTCTGGGCACTTTGCACAACTGTAAAATTTTGCACATTCAATTGCACAATATTGGGACTGAACTGAAACAGGCAAAAATTTTAAAGTTTAGTACTATAAACTTATCTGGCATATTTGTACCCCTTTTGAGTAATTTTTGTACTGCACCTCTTCCAGGTCCTGGAAAAGCTCCGTGACATTCTACAGACAGACTCCCTTGCAGAAATCCAAGAGTGGCTGTCAAGAGCAAGTATAAGAGGTAAAACGGGTGTGCGGGTTAAAACAACAATAGATGTGTCAGTTACCCAGCTAGCTGCACTACTGTCCTTTCTTAGGCCCGGTCTACACTTACCTTCTGGATTCGGCGGCAGTCGACGGGAGATACGTAAGTGACGTCAATCACTGGCATATCTCCCGTCGACTTTGCTGTGTCTGCTCCACGTGCCGTCCACACTGCTCTGCGCCACTTACCAGGATGGTTTTCCTGTGTCGCTTGCTTGATCGACTGAGTGGGTCTACACATTGTTTTACTTTTCCTGTTCAGTTCTGCAACAACCCCTTTACAGTCTCATCTGATTTAGCTCTATATATTCAGTAAGGTAGCAATAACAAATTGAACAGGGAAACGGAGTCACACAATATGAATAAGAAATAATACTCATATTGACCCACAAGGTCCTTTTACTTACACTTGTGCAATACCTTCAGTGTTCCCAATTAAATGAATTTAGTGAGATGGCGAAAATGAAGGCAGAATCTGGTCGAGTGTGGTTAGACTAGGTGTAGCAGTGTTGATTATTAGGGTATCATTGACCGAGTGCCCTTCCCACAGCAGCCTTGGTTGAATTATTCTTTTCAAAGGGTATGTCTTTCTTAAGGATCATATCTCAATGATGGCACTAGAAGCTGATCCTGGAAACACTGCTCAAAGCAAAATCACAGGCAAGTGTATATATTACACTGCTACCGTACCGATTCACAAGTGCTCAAAGCACTCGTTCTTTGGCTTTGACCTCAGAACCTACTTAAAGCACATCATTATGCCAGGATAATGACTACCAGTCATGTGTTATTACCTTCCTACGTGTAGTTACACTACCCATGGATGATCATGATACCATCCAACTTCTTTATTTAACCAACCCTGCTATAAATTGACTTCAGACCGTTTTTAGGGACTTCTCACCGGAAGCTGCCCACCCATGGAACTTGGCTAGGGCTGCTACCTAGAAGTAGGCCTGAACCGACATGCAAGTTTTTAGTAGAAAATTTAATTAATGAGCCTCCGCAGGGATTAGTTTACATTTCCAGGTCTACCTTGAGAAAGTTAGGTCTCCAGCAAGCATGCAGCTCACCAGAGCCAATGACCCCCTAGTGATGTCCCAAATTCAAATTAATAACAGATTTAATCAACTAATCTTCATTGTTGGGCAGTACAGCATGGGTTCTCAAAGAGACTTGACTGAGCTAGATGCCCAATGGCTCCTGGAAGGAAGCATTGGGGGGGAGGGAGGGAGAAGTTTGTGTCTAACTCCACTCAGCCCTTTGGAATATCACAGCCCACATCTCAAAAAGGGAAATTCAGTAAGCTACGCGTTTTAAAGAAACAAAACAGTAAGTGTTATAGTTATTGAACTCTGGTAAACATTTCCGCCTACTTCACGTTTTGTGGAAGAATTCTACCAAGCCAATTTGGAGGCAGATATGACTTAAGATTTTTAAATATGACTTTTTAAAATTGTAGGGAGACGAGGATAGGCAAAGTTTGATATACAATAGAAACTCAGTTACAATCTTAACCGCATAGCAACTACTGTCACTGTATAATTGGCAATCTCTTTTCAGCCTTTTTTTAAATTGAAAAAAAATCCATCAACATAGTTTTTGTTTATAAAAGCAGTCTAGCACTCATGAACTATCCAAAAATAAAGTTGTGCATCTTTACATGCAATTTAAGTTTCTATTAGATGTTATGCAATTGATTTAATATAGCCTTTAGTGAAATTTTGAATTTTTCTCCATTTGTTTTTAAAGCAACTTCTTTCAAAGAAAGTTTTTTCTAATGGATTTTCGTGTTTCAGAGAAGGAGTTTGTATCAAATTTGATTCGCTCAGAAATGACTAGCAGAGATTTGCTGAATTATCGGCAAAATACGCCAAAAGAAAGTGCAGTGGAGAACTTGAATTTCCATGATACACTGAAGTCTTACCATGGCCCTTGGACGGAATCAAGGGATGAAATGAACAAGTTCAGGTAAAGTCTGCTTTAATGTTGTAGGATCAAGGATTTGCTAAATTCAAAAGGTTAGGAGATCACGTTCATTTTAAGAGAGGAATCCAAATTTTGAATACTTTTCTGATGCTTATCTAAAGCACTGCAAACTGCCAAGTCTGCAAACTTAAGGTGGAAATCTCGAGAGAACAATTTCTCTCTTCCTTCTGATTTCAGGTGCTTCTCTGCTTCTAGTCTTGGCAGAAATCTAGCCAAGAAAAGCCTACGTGGCAATATTTAAATACTTCTGATTCTGGTATCAACTAGAAACAAAAGCCCGAGCCTGCAAACAATCATGCATGTGCTTAAACTCATGCACTTGGGTAGCTCCATTGAAGTCAGACTACTCACAGATAAAAAGTTACTTTTACAGGCAAGCATTTGCATGATTGGGGCCTAAAACAGTACACAAAAAGAACTCACAGATAATCAGGCATTTCAGAGCTGCCCCCAAAACATTCCGTTTGAATTTGGCTCCACACTAATTAAGATGGAGAAAACATGGTTTCATGTTGAGCAGAGGTGATTTTTTTTTTAAAAAACGCTTAATAGCTTCTGCAGCTTTTCCATTATTTGGCAAGGTACTTTTTGAAGCTCTGCAAGACGTATTTGAAATTGTACATGTTTTTATTTCAAAACTCCACCAAAACCAGAGATCATTTATGTCAGGGCAATGGATTATTATGCTTCTAAATCCTAAAAGTCTTTTTTTTTCTCATCATTGCCCAGAGTCATCAGTAAAAAATAAATGTGATGTTGGGGAAGAGATAGGCCTGTTACTACCAGAGATGAGCCTGGGCTACAAATCTTCAGTGTGTAATATGTTCTGTACATCTGTTGCTGTAAGACTATGCCTGTAGACCTATGAGCTGTTTTCTTTGTATTATTCAATTATTCTTTAAAGAAATTAACTCACCAAATCAGACTGGTTTTGGAAGGAAATTTTTCATGCAGGAAAGTTAGAGAATTTAGAATAGAAATGAAGAATGCAACTAAATATGTTTAAAAATTTAAATGGTGAAAATGTTGATTTTGTGATTGAAGCTTGTCAGCTACAGTTTGAATTGAAAATGTTGCTAGCTATGAGATTTCATTCTTGGGTCCAAAGTTATACAACTGAAGCAGCGCCATGCTTTACATGCATCAAAGAACCCTTTAAGCCATTGCTGACATAGCAGCTCACACAAGGTACCTACTGTTTCTTTTTTTATGGCTTTACAAGCTCTCCTTGTTCTATTCAGGCCTTCAAGTAAAGCATCAGAAGCAAGTAAAGGAATGGAACAAGGTAGGTGATGGAAATTCTAGGATATTATACAGCTGGAAATTTATTCAGTGCTATAGTGCAGAAGTATTGCACTTTGGGGTTTTGTATGTAAGATCCTTGGAATTTTTCAGCAGTACAGAGTCTATTTCTACATCAGGATGAAGAGAATTCAATGGCAGTATGAAAAATAAAGCAATGTGTCAAGTTCATTGGGAGTTAGATTTCTGAAAATCTCTACTTTTTATTATGATTACCACTGAATCAGCCTCTCTAGCTAGAGCATTGATGTACCACTTTTCCCAGTGACTGCGGCTCATTAACAAAGCAGTACAAAGTATACTTATTGGCAATTGTTGATAATCTTACTTCAACTGTCACCACCATCATGAGATTTGACCTTTTTGTAAATCTCCACGGTCTTCCTCTCCACAGTCAAAACCTCCTGCTATTCCTCAGACACGTGCCCAAACAGTTCCTGCCAACCAGCTTTTGGGTTCCACATGGCCTTGCACCATCAACCATCACATCCCCCTCTAGTCAGCTTGTCTCAGATACCAAATACCCATTTGCAGCCCTTTCCCAGACAGCTTCACCACACTCAGAACACACAGTCTTCCAGGTGTCAGACATTTGGAGCCCAAGAAGTGCAGTAAAGGTTAACAAAGCAGTGCAAGCCAACAAGCCCCCAACACCTCCAATAGGACACTACTCTTTCTACAACAAAGTGGCAGTCTGGGTTGTTTACATGATCATTAGACTGTGCTAGCAGTAACCTGTGCTTTTTACACACACCAGGATGTAGTGTGTTTGATACAAAAACAAGGGCCATGCTCTATTCACACTGGCTCGAAAGTACCACCATCATTCTATAGTGAGTGCAAGTACATAGTTTACAGTACCTGTGAGAGAGGGTGGGAGAATTTATATGGGAAGGATGAGGAGGGAAACAAGGGAAGGAATTTTGTAATTTCTCAGAGACCAACAATTCTCGCTTCTCAAAGAGTCATCCAGTTGGAGATCCTCCATGCTACTCTTTTCATAACACTACCAAGAACATGTGTTCAAAGTCAAACAAACGTTGAAAAACAAAGTTTAAGTTTAGTGTTGTATACAGCTTTTTTGTTCAAAAATCTTTTCCAGAAAGGGAGAGAGACAGTCAGTCCACAAGAGGGGAGAGAATTAGAATCCCCGTTTCTGAAAACTTACACCAATGCAGGTCCATCAGCTCCCGGGGAACAAGCCACAGCTCTGCCTTAGCACTCCAACAAAAGCCCCACCTACGCTACAGCAAGTTACCCACTGGTCAGAGACGTTTTACTGCCAGAGAATAACTCCCTCTTCAAAGCTTCTGAAACAGCACAATTGTTACCTTCAAATATTGCACTATGTACTATTAGCAACAATAAAAAACATTCTTAAATCTGGCTCCCCACCCCCCTTTAAAAAAACAAACAAACTTGTGTTCAGTTCATTTAGTCCCTGTGTGCATAAACAAAAACCACAGAAAAGTACATACTGGATGACTTCTCCAGAAACTTCTGGATATGCTCTTCATTAAAAATGCTATGTGAATAAGGTTAAGAGGACTGTAAATAAAAGATGTTTCCTCACCCCTGCAAAACTCTTAATTCAGGCTTTTCATCTTTAAGGAAACCTAGACTTTGCCATTAGCTTGGAACATCAAGTGAAGGAAGTATCCACTGATGTTATGCTTGCTATGTCTTTCTGAAATGATGCACTATACAGCAACTGAGCAGTATTCTATTACACCTTGATTACAACTAGCTATGCATGGAGTTGTAGCCCATAGAACTAATGCTTTTTTCTGCAGTCTAGAGAGTAGATCACATGACACTGCAAGGGAGCATAGTAAACTGAGCAAAGCAACAATTATATAGATCAGTTCCTCTCACATTAGCTGAGCAGTGTCATGTGTTTTAGCATTGTGGGTGGGGGCAAAGTGACGGAAAAGGGCGGATAAATCCCCAGCATAACCAACTAAATAAACCCCAGATCATAGAAATTGTGGCAAGCACAGGCTGTCTAAAACTGGAACCATCTACTGAAGCTCTAACTTAACCTACCCTTTTGGATATGTTTGGATAAGATAGGTCACACCTCTGCATTTGGTTTTGCAAAAAGCAAACCACAACCAACAAACTTCTGCAAAATGAAATTAAAAAGTGACCCTGCTTTTGGCCATCTCCAATGTATAGTTCCTCAGTAAGATTACTCAGCTATGCCTGAGGACATGATTCTTTATGAAGTGTGGCAATCTTAGAAGAATTTACTAGTGCTGTGCCATGCCATTCCAGGGAAATGTAAAGCTCAGAACTAACAATATTTAGAATTCTGTTCTGCAAGTTCTCATCCTGACCCAAAATCATTTTTAACCATTACGGTAGAATTGTGCCCATTCACATTTGTCAGACCAAAAAAAAGAGTATTAAGAACTAAGTTGCAACCTCAGTTCTATGTTCCTGTGTGGACATACTGTCAGCACGTAAAGGCCTGTTAGTTCACTACAAGATCTAGACCAGCGGTTCTCAACTTTTGGTCTGCGGCCCGCTGGTTAACAAAACAACTGAGAGCTGAATGATCACATGATGCTATCACTCCTTGCTTGCACACGCTAAGTCACACTGAAAAGAGATCATTTAAAATATTTTAAATTAATGCTAATTTTCCATGAAAGCGATTGCTATTGTTGCTCCAGGAGTATTATTCTACAGTGAATGGGACAATTGACCCTTGCAACTTAGTATTAAGATGCAGCACATAACCATGAAAAAGTTTCAGAACGGACAACAGGGCAAGTTAAGGATGCAGGGAAAATAACTGAAATCTCTTGATTGAGTTGATGGCTTATTTAATTACTTACCTGTGTATGTTTAAAGTAAATGATACCAAGTTAGTTTGAAGTACAGTCGTACAAGCCCAACTGGAGTATGAGAGTCATTACTGAACAAACAAACGATGGCAGCAATGCTAATGGGTCCTTTTAACAGCATGCTTAACTTTCCTCTGAAGCTGCTTGTGGTCCTGGTAGATTATTGAGCAAATGCATTAGAGCAGGAAGTGAGTTGGTTTATGAAAACAATTACAATCTACAACATTTTCTGGGGGTTTTTTTCCCACCACTGCCTGTAAATGACTGCATTTGCACAAGAACACAAAGCTAGTCTCTCCCCATTCTTTCTCACTGAAGATAAGTTGCAAGATGTGTACACTCACATATTTGGCATAAGTACTTCAATAAATATATTTAACAGGTCAAATAGTCCTTTAACATATGGAAGCTTTGATGACAAGCCACTGTACAACTCAATCTAATTTTGACTACTCCTAATAAAAATGCTGCATGATGAAATTTTCCTAAGAAAAATACTAAGAAGGTAAGAATAGTTTGTTTTTCACAAAGAAAAATGCTAAGAAGGTAAGAATAGTTTGTTTTTCACAACAGAAAATATTCTCGCCTTTTCACTGGTCTGGTACATATTAAACAAGAATTCAGTTTTTTAACCCAAAGCAGCTCTAAAACGAACACTTAAAAACATAATTTTCTGCAGATGATTTCAAAATTATCTTCATGTCTCTGTTTTAACATATAGCATAGTTTAAAATAATTTTTCTTAAGTTTTCCTCTCTAGTGTTAGCCACTATCTCATTTGGCTTCTGCCTCAATTTTTGGGTTGTCTTGTTTTATTTGCACTAACATACCATCGTGTCTTACTGTTTTAAATGTAGTGATTTGACTGTGTTTATAGAGCGCGTCATTACAATTTTTTAAATAATGAGGTTCCATAATGTAAATATCAGTCCTTTGCAAGCAGCAAACTCATGATCAATCAAATAGAACAACACGAATGAAATGTACATCTGTCGCAAGGAAAGTGACTTAGTTGGAGAGGGGATGTGACTCACTTAAAACTTTTCACAAACTTACATTTACACTTTTTAAGACAATCAACATAATTTTTCAGCTCAGTTGGCAGTCGTTGTAAGGCAAGGTCCATACATGAGCAGTGTAACTTGACTCCTTCTTCTGTCTCCCAATACATGAGATCTTCTCTGTCAAGATCGTAAAGTACATGCACTTTGGGCAGCAGTATCTTCATTTTGTTTCTTTTCCAAGGCTGAGTGTATTGTTGATGTTAAATCATAAGCAACATCAATTGAGTTGTGCAATCCTGATGCCTCTCAGAGGCAGTATCAAAGGGTGGCAAAAAGTAATCTCTCTTTTTTTTTTCTTCTCCAGATATTTTAAGTGCTATTTATCACAGGACACTATCTCCCACATTCATTTTGACATCAACTGTAACTTTAATTCACTGTTTACAGTCATCTCAATAGTTTTCAACATTATTCTTACTTATTTGTTACTCTTTTATCTGCTTCCCTCCTAACTGCTTATTGAAATTATTTTGAACTGCTTACTACACTTCAAGCAGAGCTCTGCTCAATTCTTTTTATGAAGAGTGCAGCTCTTGAAGACTTGTCTCTATTTAGTAAGGACAGTAAAAGGTATATAACTCATAGCTATTTGTGTTTATTGTGCATTGCAAGATTGTACCTTCAAGAAATGAGCCAAATCTCCAGTAACATGGGAACAGCTCCCCAGAGCTATGGAGTATAAATACTCTGGGGAATGTTAGATTGCAACCCGAGCACTTCATGAAGCGTTTAAATATGGTTGATGTGAATGTATGAGTCTTTTTAAACTAACATAATATCTGAGCCTTTTCAATCACAGCAGACAGGATCCTGAAGACTGCAAACTCAGCTGTTACTGTCCGGGACAGTGATAGTTTAAAGATGGGCCATCTTATTTTATTGTAGTCCGATGAACTGAGACTCTCTCTCAAGATAAGTCTTATGGGAGTCTCCATCACTGCTATATACTGCCTTTTTGTAGGGAAGCCAAGTAACTAAAAAAGCAGGTGCTCAAGGGCATAGAGTGAAAGGGGGAAGTGGAGGACATGCATACTTTCTTAGCACACTTAGTTCGGATCAATACAACAATGCAGCAGAACTGCTTTTCAGAGTTGTGGAATTAATTCCATATGAATAAATGGCAGCATTTAGTTTTAATGTGCTCAAGTCTGAGAAGAAAACAAGACATGTTAGAATTAGAGAACCTTACTGAAACTTCAGATGCTTAGATTAGATTTAATGAATACCACGTGCAGCAGTATGCAATATCTCATCTGTAGAACGCGCACACTGTGCATTTGTGTTTTACACATTTGTTTATTAACAGAGGAAACTGGTGCTGGCAAATGATTTACTTTGTTTATGCTGTACATTTCTTTGGCTCTTCAAACTAAACAAAACAATGCTTTTGTCCAAATGTTTCTCCAGGTTCAGGGACAAAATGTAACATATTTCTCTCTGGCATATGTACGCAATACACCCACCACAGTATTTTGGTTGAGCAACAAACTGATGTCCATGACCGATGGCAGATGAATCTTCACCATAGTTTATCAGATGACTGCCAAATGAGCTCTAGAAATGTATTTATATTTGTTTTAAAAAGCATAAAATGATCATACTCAACATGGCAAATCATAATTTGTGTGTTGCTAACCCATAAAACTACAAGCCATATGTACATCTACACTTACTCAGTTCAACTCCCAGTCTGAAAGTGGTAACAGTGGAGGGAGGACTGAATCTGGATACAGAGCCAATCACATCTATATCAACTGGTCAAAACCCACCCAGGTCACAAGCAATCAGAAATTGCTATCATCCTAATGCTCTTTGGGAGTCTATTGATGACTTCAGTCTTGCTCTTGGTAGACACTTCTCCACATCCCAAAAACCCCATTACAACTGGTTCCCTTCTGGGTAGCACCTGCAGAAAGACATGGGATATTGGCCACACAGGAGGGAAAGGGGACCTTCTGCCTCTAGGGCTGTCTTTTTGGCTCTCTTCAGTACTGAAAGGGCTAGTTGAAAAATTAAGTTAGAACAGGGAGCTTCAGTTCAAGAGGCCAGAAGAGTAATGTTTTTGAAGCAGAAATACTCATAACCCTGCCAGAGAAGTAGGATACTCATTTTATAGACAGGTCTGCTGTGACAGAAAATATTAACTGACTGGCTCAAAGGAGAGTTCATGGCTTCAAATGTTGTTTTCAGAGACTATAAGATCATGCTTTGCTCAGGAAAAAGCCCATTAACGATAAGTGGTTATACACACTTTGCAACAGGCATTGCTGGAAGAGGCTTTCAGATTCATTAAACCCTTGACATTCATTGCTTTTAAGAAAGAATATAGGGTAAGGTGGGTAGGGAAGAATAAGAAAATGCCAAGGATGAATATGCAAAACAGGGATAGTTCTGAAAATAAGATAAAACCGTTCTGCATGTATCAGAAGAAATATTTAAAAGGAAAATAAATATTAGCTTCCATAACAAAATAAGTTCTGCATTTGTCATTAATTTAGTTTATAAAAAGCTTTAAAAAAAAAGTATTTTCAAGGTAAAAACAACATTAATCTTTACCACTTCTGTCTAATAACGGTGCTACACGTAGCCATTTGAACAATTAAATGCCACTAGCGTCTCAGTTCTCAGGAGGTTTCATCCAACTCATGTCTCATTTCTATCCCTTGTACTGCATGCGCTTTTCATTCCTGCCCGCTTCCACAGTAGCCTAGTCGCTGTCCGAGTTATCATCTTCATCAGCTTCTTTTTCATGCAGCTCACATTTGGAGGAGTCGTTGGCTTCACCCAGTGGACTGGCCCCTTTCCGCTGTGGCAAGACACTGAAAAATGCTTCCTTCCAGTCTCTCTTCTTCAGGTAAGAGAGAATTATCTCAAACACTGCAACCAAGAGAGACCACCAGCTCTTCAATAGTGATATAATTGAATTTTTGACAGGAACAGAGACTAATCCTTAAAGAACACACATTTAAAAACCTAAGTCAGCTGTTGCAAGGACCTCCTTCTTCCCCCAACGCTGCAAAATAAAGCAAGCCCCTCTGGCGTAAACAGAAAATGAAGAGCTGCTGCAGCAGTCATAGTTCTTGTTTTTAGTTCTTATATGAGATTTCCCTTGGCCCCTCAGGATAAATATGCTTTGAAAATTATTTAGAACAGCCTTACAAAATCATGGAAACTCAACCAAGGCACAAAATATACTTGCTTCCTTGTACTATGCTAAAGAATGGTGACGAAAAGATAATTACCAAAGCAACCCCTCCTCCCACCAATCACACTCTGACACTAGTCAAATGGGAACACCACAGTTTTGCCGCACTGATTTAGTCGTGTGTATGTGTTTTTAAATAAAAGCTCAAGTTAATGTAGACCCTAAATTTGACCTGCTTTGTTATAATATTTAGTAATTACTCCATGTGTAGTATGCTTAATCTTCTTAGTGTTTTACAAGCAGTTAAATCTTCACAATGATCCTGCAAACAGATAAATATCTACATTTTACTGATGGGGAAATGGAGGAAAGTTGCTTAACCTTTCTGCCTTAATGCTGAAGAGGGACTCAGTGGCCAAGCCAGCAGTTCCCAGTTCACAGTCCTGTACTGAGGTCATTCTCTCTATCAGCAGCCAGAAATAGAGAGAATGCTTTAGTTCAGAAGTGGAGGAAAATTTAAAACAACATTTTCCAACAAAGCACTAGTCTTAGGATGTTGGGTTTAACTGAAGGTAACAAAGTTACTTATCCATATAATCCTCTCTTGGCTATGCTTGATATGGCATTTTAGAGATAGTATTTTATTTTATAATTAAGATCCCGTTAGATAAGAATCTTTTTAATCCTAAACCAAGTAAATGCAATTCAGAGGTTTAAGACACTGAATTGGGCATCGAAAGCTAGAAGCTAAAAATCCTCCATGAGACCTAATTATACCCCAAATCTAAATTTGACAATATTCTTGTCTATCTTTCACCACCAGGGGATGCAATTTAATAAAATTCTTGGGAGAATGACAACGCTAAGTAAAAAGTTTATAATATGGACCTATCCCTCCTCTGTCTGAGACAGTAGCAAGAGTGTCCAGCCTGTCTGGTCACCTTATCTGTTTGCCCCTAATACTGTACCTTTCCATTTCAAATTTTGTAGAACCAATCAGATGTTTCACCGTTAAATTGCACATAGAGAAATAAGAGCAACTATAATTTATAGTAAAAAGAGTTACATGAAAATATCCCTTACATTATATATACACATATATTATGCAGGGCTGCCCTATTCTGCCATCCTTATTCATGTCAAGTCATACTTTAGGTACAAGGATTTCTATTGAAGCTGGGACATATAACATTAAGGTTACAGAATGTGCAAGGAATTGCGTTACAATTGTTAAAGGCACCCTACATTTTGAATTTCCCGCCTTTTGTACCTAAAATCCTCAACAAGGATGTTGCATTCACATGGGATTTTAATAAAAGTACCTTATATATTTAGTACTTTTCAATTATTGTTCTCAAAATGCTTTGCAATGACAGATAAACATTTAAAAAACCCATTTTACAGCTAGATACAATGAGTCACAGAGGATAAATGACCTGCCCAAAAGCACACAGTGAATCAGCAGTAGAGGCAGGAACAGAACTGTGAGCTGACTCAGAGCCTAGAAGATAGCTCCCAAGAATGATACTAGAGGTCAGTATACAACCATTGAAGGGAAAGCTACCAGAACAGCCCCAGCTAATATGCTGCAGTTTTAAATGGATAATATGTGAAAACGTGTTCTCCACCTTGTGATATAATATTTAAAGCTACAGCTCTGTGTGTGAGGGAGAGAGAGAGAGATGATGTGCATCAACTTGCAATTCTGAGACTGGATGAATATGCCATTGCACACATCAACATCTGATAATATTTAAGAAAATAAATAGTTTTAGCAGCAAGAAAAAGGTCAGAACAAACAATAAAAACAAACGGACATTTTCGATAAAAAGACAAGATAGAATAAATTAAAATGATGCAAAATAAAGACTCATAAAATTGTAAAACCGAATTCAAACAAGGAAATGTTGAGCAGAAAACTTATTACATATGCTTATATTTAAATCTAATGAATCATTGAAAGATGCCAGGTATCAAAACTGAAAGACTAAGGGCTTTAAAAAAAAAGGGGGGGAGGCGGATTAGATACAGTGTGGTTGTATGCCTCAACCTATCAAACTCCAAAAACCAAGTTAACATATTTTAGGTTCTTGCTGAATGCCAACGCATGAGAATCAGAGAGAGAAAACCGAATATTGCTACCTGCAAGTTGAATAAATTGCGCAACTATCCATCATGTAACCAGTGCACACCAAAACTGTGAAGAAGAGCTAGTATTTCATCTCTTGCATTTATCTTTTAAAGGGAATAGAAACATCAGGGTAAAGCCCAACATTTTGGTCCATTTTCAAAGAGTGCTGGGAATTTAACCACCATGAGTAGGATTTTCAAAAGTGCCAGGTTTTCCATAGGACAACTCAATGGGACTTAAGATCCTAAATCACTTAGGCACAACTGGAAAAAATCTCACTTTTATACTGTATCATACCAAAAAAAAAACAAAAAACCCATTCTTAAAAAAAAAGACCCTAAAAGATACTGAAATAATAATTAGGTGTTCACGCTCTGATGTACTTTTGAAGATTCATGGTAATTTGATATTGCTGACACATTATGCAACATTTTCGTTTTTATTTTACAAGCTCATGACTTACCATGATTAACTGCCAATACTTTCCGGCTGTTCATTTTCACAAAATTTCCAAGAGGAAGTTGTGCATGTCCAATTCCTTGTTCTAGTGCTTTTTTGTAAGTAATTCCCTGCAGCCAAGATACCCCCCCCCCAAAAAAAGTTAACTCAAAATCACAATTTCTGATCAGACTGTACAATACAATGAGCTTTCTACCACTGTGAAAGAAAGACAAAAGGAATAAGGTAACTACTGTTTTCAGGCAGGGAATTTGCAAGCAGTTTGATATCATAGCAACTCAAGACAAAATGCAACTAAACTCTGTTTTCAGGTAGTTTTTGTGTTGAACAGAGTAAGGATTCATTCAAATCACTCAGATTTATATCTTGTTTAGCAAGCATTCAAACTCAAATTTACCTGCACTTTTTTTTTTTGTTTTAAAGGAGTTACAGAGTAGTTTGTGTTGTTTTTTTTAAATTCTAGTACTACTTTAATGCTTATGAAACAGTGAGAAATTGATACGGCAGTGACTACATCGTGCAGGCAAACAGAGCCCCCATTGGGCTCTCTGTCTTTGACAGTGGTTCAACCTACTTTATAGAGAAGAATCATTTGCCAAGACGCAAAATGTATCCTCTTATATATTTTAATGACAGATGAACAATTATTAAATAGGTCAAAGGGAAGTAGTTTGGTACACTATCCAAAGGAAAGCATTTTGGATAGTGCTCTAACCTTCCAGTAGTACTCTCACTGACATGCCAACTGCAGAGAGTACAACGTCACATCGAGGCGTGGAACTAGAACCCAGATGCACATGTGTTACTTGATTAGGTCATGCTGACAAACCAAGTTATTAAAGGAGGATGTCCAAGATCCATTGTGTGTACAGTCATGACGATTCTGTGTACACATGCAAGTGCATAACTGCATACTCCGAGACCGAAGACTTCTTTCAGAAAATCTGGCCTTCAGTGGGTATAACAGAGCATCAAATCTGTAGTGATCCATGCTTATATTTAAAATAAAAGATAAAATCAAAGCATCTATTTCCAAAAAAAAAAAAAAAAAATCAGCAAAAGGTCACTATGTATAACCACCTCCAGAACAACTTTTGGTTTTTGAGAATTTTACTGCATGAAATCCACCAATATGCTTTTTAAACAAGTATCCATTTTTGCTGATTTGCAGGAGTTCAGTAATAACATTGAATTAGATGCTGAAAGAGCAGCTTTAAAGAACATAGTATCCATCTACCTTGTGGTGATTGTGATCCACCAGACCTCCAATCACATAGGCTTTAGTCTCATCTACTTCACTCAGCACATCCGGGGAGTCTGATGTAAGATACACAAGGTCTTCCTTCTTCATTAGCTCATTATAATGCTCTGATGTAATATGGATATCCTTTGAAATACAAAGAAGTTCAAAGGTTACACATGCTATTGGCCAGGCTAAGCATCAGTAGGATAGCACTTGCAGAAGTACCAATGGAGCAGTTTGTCAATGCTGGCTGGCCATCCCATGCCACGTAGTTTTGTCCAATATCCCCATATGCACTGTAATGCTTTCTAGCTACCTATCCCACAGTTTCCAGCACAACTCTCTGAAGCAGTGGCTTGTGAAAAGTTTACAGTCTTCTGTAATTCCACTGGACTCTCAGAAGAAGAGGCCAAGCTCTTAGGGACTTTCCACGGGGAGTCACCAAGTCACTTTCAAGACCTTTTATCAAAAGGGAAGCCAGACCACATGCTCAGCTCTTGCTCCTTGCTTGCCACGAAAGATTTCTGCTGCAGCTTTTAAAAAGCAGTCATGAGGAACTGCTCTATAATTTATTAATTCAGTTTGTTTACCAAGTTATTGTATGAATATATTGGTTTAGTTTAATAGGTGCTGTAAGAAAAAACAAACAGAAAGGAAAGAATGGCTCAAGATATGCCTCTTTTCTGCAAACACTTCCGGGTTGGTAAGAGAAAATGCCAGGAATGGAAAAAGACCAAGCACAGAACTATCATGGGGTTTAAAAATGATCACTCTCAAGAGAGGGAGTAGTTGTGTGGGGGAACCAGACCAGACAGACACACACTGGGGATATCTGATGAAGTTAGGTCTACTTGGTTTGCCATCTGGGGATGGTAAGCCTCTAGGTAAGAGACACATACATGTAGACCATATATATTTTAAAACCCTTTTTTTCCTCAAAGATTGGTTCCTACTGTTAAAAAACAAACAATGCTTTCCTTTTAAGAAGGCTGTCTGGTCACTGTGTACCGCTTCCTAAACAGAAGAACCATAGATGTCAGAACTCAGTTGGATCTGCCAAGTAAATATGGTTGGACCATAGTTTACTGTAGCCCAGGGCCCAGTCTAAAAGTGGGAGAATTGTGCAAGTTTAAACAAGTAAAGGCAAGGCCCAACACCTGTGGGTGTGCAATCAGAGAGCCCAGAAAGGGGACAGAAGTGCAGCTGGCCCTGTAATCGTGATACTTTGTTGTATGGAACCTTACATGCTTTGATCTTTTCATGACACCACTTGCCATTCCAAGACACATCCATCAAAACTAGTCACTCAATGACCCAGGCTGGGTCTACACTGACGGTGGCAAATTCGCTGCCGTCAGATCGATTGCTCTGGATTGACTGAGCGGTCTGTGTAGACCCGCGCAGTCGATCCAGCAAGCAACGCAGGAAAACCACCCCGGTAAGTGGCACGGCGCTGCTCCCGTATCTCCCAGCGCGCATCTCCCATCGACTGCTACCAAATTGCAAAGGTAAGTGTAGACCGGGCCCAAGTGATCTCATCTGACTAGATGGTCACCAGTGCCCAGATGCTGACTGCAGATCAAGTAGAGCACACCGATACGAAAGTCTCTTCCAAGACTTGCTAGCAGCTGACAGAAAATTAAATAAATTCTTGCCAAATACGACAATTGCTGGGAAAACAGCAAACAAATGAGCTCCCTAATGTGTGCAATGCTTTTTAAAAACCACACAAAGTGACTGCTGGCACTTTTCAACTGGAGTACAGAAAGTAAACCAGACAAGTCACCTAGCAATGACTAGTGCTCCATGAATGGTGTTTTCACCATAGGGACTATTAAACCAACGACTTTGATGCCCTGATAAAATATAGTACCCAGAAAAGATACAAGGCAAAATAACTTTAGCAATTTTTAAATGAAAATTAAGATTGCATTTTCCTGAGAAATTTCTGAGTCACAGAATTGCTTAACTAGCTGTCATTACCTTCCAGTTGACCCATCCTTTGTCATTTTCATTCATGTTGTTCTTCAATTGGCCTCCATGGCTGGTCAAGTAAAACTTGAAACAAAGGAAAAAAACATGTTTAATATCCAAATTCAAAATACTGATTTGTCTCCACAACATGCTTTCTCATCAGACAAGCCTTTTTTCTGAAGTGTTAACAAACTCACTTTCATTATATACTAGAAGAATCTGGCACTAAGAACATGGTTAGTTACAAGGGTTAAGGACTAAGCATTTTTTGCCTTGTGTGCTGCAGAAAGAAAAGAGGACCTGAAAAAGGTATTTTGGAAGACACACTAGCATCTGGAAGTCTTTACATTGACACTCACATGCCTTTTCATCTATGGAGACATTTTTACAGTGCTCACTATCGGAAAGGTAGTGTTAGTGTTCCTTTAATACAGGAATGACAGAAATATGATCTAATTAAGTCATTTTTTCTTTTTACTAATACTATACCCTCTTTTGGGCAAGGACTCCGTCTTCCACATGCTCTGTATGGCCAGTGCTCAACAAATATAGGGAGTTTGTTGTAACATACCTGTACAGGATGTAATGCTTTACGGTTTTCTGCATAACATCTCTGAATTTGCTTGTGAAGCTTCTTGACATCCTGTATACAACACAATTTGTTTTTATACAGTCCTTCAGACAGATCATCATAAAATGCTTTACCAAGAGTCAGTCAGAAGCTAGAGAGAGAAAAAGGAAGCTTTTAACCAGCAAAATAGATTCCTGAGTGGGAGAACATCAGACCCTTCGAGAGAAAAGGAGAATAAACTGCTGTAAGGGAATTATGTACACACACAAATATATGCATCTCTCATAGGTCACATATTTAACCACTATTATGCAAACTGTGACTCAATTCACATTGTCCTAAGTAATTATAAGTCAACGAGTGACTGAATAACACACAATCTGTAACTCAACAGTAATGTGCGTAACTACTTCCAGGAATAGAATAGACTCCTTTATCATCATGCACATTTTAACTATAAACACCGTTTCCCACCTCCCACAAAACACCCCACGTTAATTATACTAATATTTTTAATTTCAAACAAATAATGGATATAAAGTTCATCAATACAATGTTTTTATTTTGGTTACATGAAAACAACATTTAGATTATCAAGCAAGGGACAAACAAAATAAACCACAACAGCCTCCGTCTAACCAACTGTACGATCAGACAATCCCTTAAATCTCCAGCCACTCCACCTATAATCCTTCAGCCTCCCTAACTACCTGAGAGAACATATTAAATATGGGCTCTGATACACCATGGAGGGAAGTGCAGTCTAGAGTCCAGGAAACTTTATGGAAAATGCCCTGCCAGCAGCTCCCTCTCATGTATCTCAAAGGAGCATCTCTGCTCTCAGTTGTGACAGTATGGCATAAAGAAGTACCTCGGGTAACTGGGTCCCAAACCATTTAGGACTTTACATAGGTTCAACAATCACTTTGAACTCTACCCGTAACCTACTAGACAATAGTGTCACTGAGTACTAGTGTTATATGCTCCCTGTGTTACACTTTAGCTGTCAGTGCATTCCACACTAGATTGAATTTGAATGTCTCAACGTGCAGCCTCACATGCAGTGTAATACAATGGTCTAGTCTTGGGACACTGCTCGGACTGTAAGTTCTTCAGGGCACAGACCATCTTTGTGGTCTGTATTTGTACAGCTCCAAGCACAATAGGGTCCTGGGCGATGGATTATGGTCCTAACTGTTATAGTAATATAAACAGCAAATACATAGATGATGGTAGGAAGGCTTGCATCAAAAAGAAAAGGGCACACTCTTCTAGCAGGATGTAAGTGAAACAAATTGCCTTTTTGGCTACAGCTGCTGTTTAGACAACCAGAAGTATACTTAAACTAAGACGGCATCTGGCTTACTAATGGTGGAAACACAACCTTGGAGTACTGAGGTTGCCCTTTCTGATTCTCCTTGTTACATACCCTTACACAGCAAAATCACTGCAATCTTTTCTTTATTAACCAGAAGCCAGCTCAACCTCATCCATCCTGAGATTTCATAAAGATTCTAAATTTCTTATTCTATTAGACCATTCAGCTCTGATGTGACTGAAACAGAGATGAGTATAACCATAAAGCTGAACACTCTGTATGCCATGGGCTCTCACTAACTCTCCCAGGCGTCTCAAACATATCTGGAACAGAAAGGGAGGAGGGGGAGAAGAGGAAGGACCTCCACAGTAACCCCAGCAGAGTGCTCTCAGAGCATGAGAGTGGCCCACAACTTAACAGCTGATACCAGGGACAAGGTTCTATTTTCTATTCTGGGATCAAGTCAATTTACAAGAACAGATCTCGAGGAAGATGAATGCTATTTTTGGCAAGTTTGTACAAAGGTAATCTTTTGAAATCTGACCAATTTAAGAAGCTAACATACAAGCTATTTCTCATGCACCAAGACAAACAGATTATTTCATTTGCCCATTAATTCTTCCACTCTCAGATCATGCCATATTAGTATCAGAGAATCCGTTTGCTTCTCGTAGCGAAGTTTAATTTACCTTTAATACCATTAAGTTGTCAAAACTGCAGTCTATAATAAGGCGAAGTGTACTAGGAACAACATCCCTACGTATACGCTTCCTGGAGCTCCCTTCATTGTTGGATTCCAACTGATGCTGACGTTCCAGTTTTCTTTTCTGGCGTTTCTCTTTTCGTTTCTGCCTAAAAAATTGAAAGTTAAATAATAAGCATTGCTAGGTCTGTGCAATTGGTTAGATATTCTGTATAGTGCAGATGTTAGGAGATAAACATACTTTACTGAAAAGTTCAAATAAGATATAGTATGAGACTGCCATTTCCTGGGTAGCAGTGAAGCACAATACAATACCTAGCAGTGGAGACAAGTTCAGAAGCAACCCAAGGCTCATCTTTCTCTGTTTGTAGAACAGTGAGAAAACCTGCAGCAACAGGTGTCTAATCGAGAGCTCACTAAAATCACTGGAAAGAATCTCAACCATTTCAATGGGCCTTCATATACTAATAACAATCACTTTGGCCAAAAGGGCAGAGAACTCTCACAATCTGGAAGGTAACATCACTAATAGGTACCTTGCCAGTGGCTAAAAAGTATGCTACAGTGTGCGAGATGGGAATAGTCAGCCCAAGATCAAGGCTGGAAACTAAGGCTCAAGAAATTCATTCTGAATAGCCACCGTCTTGGAAAGGTACCATTTGGTGAATGGCCAACATTCAGCTTAACCTAGAAGAGCCGATACTTTAATACCCCTTTCCCTACCACAAAAACAACAAAAACCCACCATCACATCATCCTAAAAGATCACGAGCTACCCTGGTGATGTGTGTGACAGCATCGTGCATTATTGAAGAGGAGACTCTCGCTGATTCCTGGTTCTAGCCTCACTCATCAGGCTACAGGGGCTGGCAGTGATACAGGAGCAGCACACAGAAAGCTCAGACAGTAGAAATAATGCCTCTCCATGCTCAGCAACAACCATTTTGACCAATTAGGGCAGGGTATTTCCAAGTTTGCCCTCCTGACATTCTCCATCTGCTAAGAACAGTTGCTGAATCACAGACATTGAGGAGGACATTTATCTAAAATAAGTTCTCCCTAGTAAGCTGACAGAGGAGCCCAGGGTGTGTCTCATACTCCACATATCAGCCAACACTGGCTTTAAGTCTTTTTTTTGCGGTACGTGAAGTTTATGTACGAATTCTGCTCACATACATCATCATTACTATTAAATACTGGATTGGAATCAGCACAAAGGAGACTCATAATTCAAATCATACCTGCGTAAATCTCTTTGTTCTTCCCATTGTTTCTGCTTTATTAGCTTTTTCATTTGCCTCTTTGACATAACTCCAGCACTCTCTGCCTGGCCTGATCCTGGCTCCCCTCTCTCGACTTCATTGTCATTTGAGTTCATGTTTTCTTCCACTTCAGGAACCTCTGTGGGTGATGGATTTTCTGTTGGCATTTCTGATGACATTTGCTTTCTGATGGCTTTACTGAATCTTGTCCAAAAAACCTTGAATTTGTAGAGTAGGTATTTCATAAAAAGCAAGTCTTTGTTTCCCCCAAGGCTATTTCTGCAAGAAACAGAAGACTGAATAGTACAAAAATACCACAAGAGGTCTAATTCAGATGAGTATCACTTTAAATATGAAAAAACAAACAAGAATTGTGGACAGGCTTTTTCCCTGTTCTAAGCCTTGTCTGTGCCTCTATAAGCAACTAATGCATAAGAGCAAGTAATAACAAATAACTGTAGTACTCAGTACTTTTCTAAAATTTCAGCTCTTAGTGTGGTATGTCATCTGTATCTATTTAATGGCTTATTTTAAGCTCAAAGGGGGACAGCCTATGCTGTGTTATGACTTGACTCATTTAAATTATGTGACCATCAGAGTCAAAATGAGTTCAAAATGATTCCCAAATGCATGTGCAGGAGAAGGAATATCAGGACGACAGAATTCTGAAAGCATGGCTCAGATATTGTTTTTAAATGAAGTTCTCTGCTGTTTAGACAGCCTATTTTCTGAAGATTTCCTAAAGCTATCTGTCATGCTAACCCAATTGGGGGGGCCCTTGAGGTGTATTCGGGAGCTCCGATTACTCCCTGCTACACCAGTCTCACGTTGGGGGTGTCATGTGGACTGGATTAGGAGGGGGGGCATTTGTGTTGTTTGACATTAATATGTCAAAATCCTAAGGATTAATGTAAGACATGCCATGTCAGGTACTGTCGGAAAGGTTATGATATGCTGAATAAGATGATACTATTTGTGTTCATGTGTAATATGTGTGGGGAAAGTTATGGAGATCTTTGATATACCTACATATCAAACTGTTCTGTAGAAGACACATCCCAGACAGAGAGGCCACAGGACAATAGCCCGCTTAATGGCCCATCAAGACCTTTACAGAAGCCAAAGGCCTAGGAAGAAACTAAAGGCATACCTGAAGAGTTACCAGGATTGGCCCATGTGACTCTGGACTCCATTCGGGTTCCTGTAAAGTTCCACAAGCCACATGGCCAGAGGCAGAGGGTATATAAGATCAAACCACAGAAACCATTTTGTCTTTGTTCCTGTCCAGCTGCGGACACACCTCTGGATCAACACATTTTGCAACTGAACTGAAGGACTTAAACCCATCCAGGTACTGGATGTACACCAGAGGAACTATACAAGCCTGCAACTCCACAATTGTTCTAGAAACCTGTTGTGTATGGATTTTCAAATAATTTGTATATATCTGATTGCTTTAAGTCTTTAACACTTCTCTTACTGTTTGTTTTTCTTTTACTAATAAACCTTTAGTTTTAGTTACTAAAGGATTGGCTGGCAGCGTGGTATTTCAGGTAAGATCCAAACTTATAGTGAACTGGTACTGTGGCTGATCCTTTGGGATCAGAGGGAATCTTTTAGTAAAGAGCATAGAGTTTAAATAACTGGTCTCTTTACTGGACCTAGTGTCAGTTTGGGAGCCAGAGACTGAAATGCAGTAAAGGGGGCTATGTGTATTTACACAGTGGCTTCTTGATAACCAGTGTGAAGGAATCAGAAGCACTGTTTGTGGCTGGTTGGGAAGTCTGACTGCAGTGTCACCCACCAGTGCTGGGAGAATTCGCTCTCTTTTTACAGCCTGCCCTGACCCTGGCATTATCAGTGGGCTACCCTGGGCATGGACGGGTCACACTATCACTTTCAATTAACAGCGTTACCCCTTAATTTATTTTTAAATGTAGTTGCATATAACACTTAGTTGGAAGTCTCTCACCATTTTTTGCGGTTTTCCAATCACATTAACCTAATTTTTTTTAATGTTTTTCTTTTTTCTTGCCCTGTTGCTGTGTAAATGCTGCAGGCAGAGGACTATACCCAGTGATGATATCCTAAATTTCCAATGACCGGTTCTATAAAGGCAGGTGAAATTTAAGAACCTATTCTGAACTTCAGACTACTCTCTGCCATGAAATTGACTCTGCCTTGTCAATTTCAGCGGCAGGGCACACTCTCCACCATGAAATTGACTCTGCCTTGTCAATTTCCGCGGCTGGGGGAGACTCAGCATCACAGCAGAGAATCTCCGCTGTGAAACTCGGCTCTCCCCTGTCAAATTCGAAACCCCACCAGTGCCCCGCAGAGCGCGACAGGGGAGGGCGCTAACTACCAGTTTGCTACATTTTTTTAATTTTAAGAACCAGTTGGCGCGAACCGGTTGGATATCATCACTGACTATACCAGATCAACTGTATAGGGAAAATAGTGAAATTAACTACCATGCACACACAGTACCCTCAAATGCACAAAGTAAAACAGAACAAATTAGAGAATATTTTTCTAAACTTTCAATTATAGTAATTTTAGAGGTTAATAATAAAAACAGAGACAGATGTGATTTGTAAGAGAATACATAGCATCCCTTTAAAACCAATCTTTGTACCTCACAACTTTAGAAGTTTATGTCGTAGTGTCAACTCAGTCAAAAAGCCTGCCCTTGGGGAAAAATGGGGCAAGCAGGGGGAGGAAGGGAATAACTGCTTATTTAGCAGAAAGCTCTGGATACAAATTAACTTTCTTTGCTCTAGTTATTGCCTCTCTTGTTCTTAAAATACGTCCAATGGTCTGTGATGGGATGGGTTCTGAGTTACTACAGAGAATTCCTTCCCAGGTGTCTGGCTGGTGAGTCTTGCCCACGTGTTCAGGGTTTAACTGATTGCCATATTTGGGCTCAGTAAGGAATTTTCCCTCAGTGCAGATTGGCAGAGGCCCTGAGGGTTTTTCACCTTCCTTTGCAGCATGGGGTACAGGTCACTTGCTGGGGGATTCTCTGAACCTTGAAGTCTTTAAACCATGATTTGAGGACTTCAATAACTCAGTCATAGGTTAAGAGTCTATTACAGAAGGCGTTGGGTGAGGGTCTGTGGCCTGCATCATACGGGAGGTCAGAGTAGATGATCATTATCATCCCTTATAGCCTTAAAGTCTATGAGAACTATGACTGAAAAGTTATTTAGCATTAGCAAAATCAAATGCTGATTTGTAATTTTCTAAACCAATGCTTTAGCAAAGCACAACGTATTTGCAGAATTAGGGCATAGGGCTGGCAGAAAGGAAAAATACTTTTTTCTTCCCTTACAACTGCAATTGCAGAAAAACATGGAGATCAAAGTCTTTGTTAGATCAGATACCTAACATTACCTACATCTATTTCACAGATATGGATTTTGAAATACAGACCTAAAAGTATGTATTGCTAAAAGATGTATTGTTCTGCAAAATAGCTGGGGAAACCTTGACCGGGAAAGATATGACATTTTTCCACCTCTCCACAAAACTGGCCTTAAAGGCAGAACATTTTCTTTCTAGAGCCTTGCATGTGTCTAACTGTTGAGGTCACAGATGAAAGGCAGTTACCAGCACCTCCCTCGCGTGTCAGAAAGCTTTGATATCCTCAGAGCCTTTATAAGCCTGCTCCCTCAGAGAAACACGTCTGTCCACAAGGCACAGACCGCGGCGCCGGTAAGGGACAGACAGACTTCCAGCGAGGGGGAAGCTGCATAACTGCGAGTCCAGCTACTCCTTCCCCCTTGACCCGGGGCCGCACTGATCTCCCCACATCTCTCAGCTGCCCGGTGCAACCGGCCAGTTCCGCCCCGCCGGCGGAGCAACAGGGAGGCCGGGCAGGACCGGGGCCCGCGGAGGGAGCTGGGTGTGACGCGGAAGGAGTTAAAAGGGGGAGGCGCCCCCCGCGGCCTCGGGTCGAGGCGGGAAGCGCGCACAGCCGCCCGCGGAGCTGGCGCGGGGCAGCCGGGCCCCCGGCCGTGGGGGTCGCGAGGGTAAGAGCGGCGCCACCGAGCGGAGCTCTGGCCCCGCCCCTGCGGGGAACCACAGGCCCCGGGACTCGCCGCGAAGGGGCCGGGCGCTCTCGCACCTACCCGCGCGCGGCTGCGGTCGCGGTTCCGGTGAGGGGCGGCTCCCGCCCCCACCGCCCGGCCCTGCCGCGAACCCGGAAACGCGTCACTCCGCCGTCTGACGTCATCGACTCGCGTCGCACCGACTTCGGGGCTGGGTGGGGGGCGACCCCCCCCGGGCCGCGCTCGCGCCTCAGTCAGAGGGGCGGGCGCGTGGCCGGGCCCCTCCCCCCCAGCGATGGCCCGCCTCGCCCACACGGGGGGGTTGGCTCGGGCAGCGCCCTGGGTGACTCGCCGCGCCGCGCCGCCAGCCCGGTGCTCTAGCGGCCCCGTGCGGTTCGGGCCGCTGCGCTTGCACCGGCTCGGGCGCGGCCGGGGGGCGCCCTGCGGGCAGGCAGGCCGCGGGCCCGATCCCCGCCGGGGGCAGCGCCGGGAAGACACTGCCGGGTGCCCGGCCGCGGGGCGGCTCGTTCAGCGTGCGTGTGACAGCACCGCTCCCGCTGCGGGGACAGCCGCGGGGCCGGCGCTTGGACGGGAAGCACGGCACAGTTCCTCTGCAAATCACCTCTTCAGTGTGGTGGGAAACACCAGACCAAGCAATGACCTGCTAATGGCTGGTGGAAGGGTAACGCTGCCTTGCGGGACGTCACCCTCCGCGGTCTCGGCTGCAACTGCTTTGTGGGCACTGGGAGATTTCCCAATGGCACGTTTGGCACTGACGTTTTCTTCATGCCAGTCATTTGACGGGTGGTTCTGGTCGAAGTAGCACATGGGCGGTTTCATATTTATTGTATTGCACTACGTGCTACTGAACTTCGAGTTTAAAAGTACATTATATGTGCAATATATATATATATATTTTCCTAACTACAAACCCATGCTGGAAGGTGAAAATCAAGCGCATGCATCACTCATAATGAGCATTGAGCAGGCTAAATTCTGCCTTGGGTTATGCCTCTGCAGCCCTTTTGTCATCACTGGGATCATAGCCGTGTTACCAAGGCCATGTCTACACTACAAAGTTATGTTTATGCAAATTATGTTGGCATAAAGCCACCACCATTAATATATGCTTGTATGCATGTAAACTTGGCTTCTTGTGTTGGCAGTGCACATCCTCACCAGGAGTGTTTATATTGATGCACAGTGTAGCACAACATGGGTAGGTATCCCACTATGCAACTTGCAACTATCCAGCACACTGGCTTTTGGGAAGTTTTGCAATGCAGTGATGTGCCTGCAGTAATAATAATATGGGGTCAACTTCCCAGTTTGCAGCTGTTTCCATCCATCATGTGAGTGGTATCCCATAATTTTTGCACCTTTTTTCAAAATCCTACAACCCCACATGGCCCTCCTCGCTGTCTGCCATCTTCAGTGCCTGCTGAAGCTGTCACTGGACTGGTGTGGGAAAGTGTCCTACTGTGGAGGAAGAAATAAGACAGCCATCCGTTGAACCTTTAGCAGAGGACTCCATAAAAGCTTCATTGAAATCTGTTACGATATTCCTCCGTACATAAACTGTTCTGCATGGTCCACTGCCTAACTCTAGAGGAGAATGAAAAGAAGATAGCAACTCTCTTGGTTGTACCACTGCCTCTTCTAGCATCAGTAAATGACTGAAAAGTCAAAAGCAGTGTTCTGCTATTTTGGGGGTGCCATCTATGTAATGGAAAATTTATCTACACACTTACCCAAGGTTCCTTCCCCTGCCTCTGGTTCACCTGTGCTTGACTGGTGGGACTCCATTGCAGTCAAAAACAAATCCTGGCTTGCCGTGCAGCCTGGCCCCCATCTTCCTTCTCACTGTTCATGACAAGAGCCTGGGACTTGGGATCCTTAAAGGTATACGCGGTGATGTGTAGGGTAGAAGTATGGTCTCCACCAAGATGGCATACAGCTTATTGTAAGAGCAGCCGGTCTGCAGCTCCGCACCAGATCGATTGTTGGCGTCCCTGGCTTGCTTGTTGCAGTGTGGCTTTCGTGCACTGTTGCTGCTGGTCCCTGCCATACTCCTTCTGCCTCCCTCACGCATTCTGCTCGCAGATGTCCACATTTCTACAGCTTGCTCAGAGCTGTGCCTGCACAGCGTCTTCTCTTCACACACCAGGAGACCTGGTATCTCCTTTGTACGTCAGGCATGAGTGTGTCTGGAGTATGTAATTGGCAGCACGACCAACTGGGTGGTTAAACTCCCCAGTGGAGAGCTGCTAGGTGGGCTTGCCAAACTAGACAATCAGGAAAAGGAATTTAAAAAAATCAGAGGGCTTTAAAGGTGTGGGGGGGAGCTTCTAGTTTACATGACCTCTGAGCAGTGGAGTTCACAACGGTGACCGTAGCAGTCAGTCTGGGTTATTGTGGGACAGTTGCTAGAGGACTGTTAGGGTCAACATAGGTAATGCAGTGTCTGTGCTCATGCTGTGTTGACCTTAGTCCATCAACCATGGCTCAGTGTCGTTCAGAGAGGTGACATTATGTTGACATAATGGAGCTCTTACATCCATGGGAGGCAAATTTAAGTGTAGACACATGTATGACTAGATCGATGCAAGGCACCTTACGTTGACATAACTCTGTAATGTAGTCCAGGCCTAAGGCCAGAACTGGACTCTGCAATTGCAATTTAGGTCCCACTCCCTGGAAACACTTACGCAAATGAGTAGTCCTACTGAAGTCAAGGGGACAACTCACAAGCGTAAGTGTTTGAAGGAGTTAACAATTTTGTTGAGAATGGGCAAGAAATAATAGAATTCAGTTTACTCTCTTAGCTGTGTTGGCTTTACAGGCTTAAGAGGGGTGAAAAGTAGGAATACTTTATTTTTATCTGTTGGTTCCAGTGACATGACTGAGTGCATACAGGGGGTAAGAAGATGCTATATTTGCATAGTCACATTCTCCAGAGAAGAACCATGGTTTAAAAAACTTATTCCATATCCATTTCACCCCTTTAAAAAGTGTTACAGTATTCACATTTCACATTCAATTGACATTATCACTTACTTCCTAAGACTGCAGTGCCGTTGCTCAATGGGAGTTGAAGTACACTGTGCAATTCTTATCTTTCCCAAACAGACAATCTGCTGGAAGAATGCTGCAATAGAACTGGAATTTATTCTGGAGTTCAGAGTGTGTGAAATGTGACAAATACACTTTCATGGAAATAAAGATGGTGATACTTGCCCAGCTCTGTTACTCAGACATGTGATGTTAGCAAACACATCAGTCTGTGGTACCATATTATTTTCATATATACTAATACATACCTCAAGTTTAACTGGTTCTAGATATACACTGCATTTCAGTCCTAATGTTGATTTCAGATTTACTTTTGCTATAGTAAAGTCACAAAACAGAGTGGCGTCTCCAGGGTAAGACATTTACTTTTGACTAGTACACAAATTCCTCCATACTTAGAAATTTTAATATTTGATTTCCTCAGGGACCACATATCCAGATTACTTTAAAAAAATCAGGATTTACAGTTGGTTATGCTACAGTGTCTATTTTCCACCTCCCCGTGTGCCTATTAATATCTAGATTTATCTCCTGGAATCACACAAGTTCAACTGCATCACAATCCCAGAAAAGGATCCTTCATTTTCACTTGGTCATTAGAAAGAAAGCAAAACTTGTTTTAAAAAGAAAAGGCAAAAAGCATTCAACCCTGTTTTTTTCTGAAGGGTGTGAATATCTTCAAATCTTCTGATTAGCATAATAGGTTTGTTTGTTTTGTTTTTTACTTTCCAATTTTCCAGAATGGCAGCATTGCGGATCCAAACCTATGTTTCTTTAAATGGCAGTGGTGGAGCAATGCAACTGTTCTGATCTAAAATCTCTCTCAATGCCAAGTGATGACAGGATAAACTGATGGCCCAAACAGTTGCAAATAACTCAAAAACAGCATTAGACTAAGTATTCCGATATAGTCCAATGTGAAACTTGAACATGTTCATTTAAAACGTGAGTTTGCATGAACAAAAGTACACAGAATACAAAATATACCACAACAAACAAAATAAAAAGACAAATTAAGAAAAACGTAAGAGGAAAACTAAACAAACATGAGCAGCGAAAAATCAACAACCCAATGATAATTTTATTTAATAAGAACATCTATAGAAAAGGTGATGTGGCAGGGCAAGTTGCAGAACAGTGAAGGAGAAACAATTGGAGGCTCAGGTTTGTACACAGAAATCAGTCTCTGGGTAAGGTTTGATTGCTGGAGTTCTTCTGGGTTATTCCACACTGAGAACAACAAAAGAGGAAAGTACAAATCAGCCATGTTTCCTCAAAGTTTCGTGCCCTGGATTCTGGTTGGCATAACCTCCTGCTTCTCCTCTGAAGCCTTGTGTACACTACAAAATTACCCATTATAACAGCCTTTGACATCAAGATATGCAGCTAAACCAGTGTGGTTTGTTCTTGGCTCCCTTTGCAACTACAATACGTTCAGTCAAACTAGTTCATTATTCTGACTAACAAGTAACTTACGTAGTGCAGAGAGGTTTTAGAATGACCCCCTTCTTTTAAGGTGTGACTGGGATAGATTAGGAAACATTAAAATGGCACTCCATCTTTTGTGAAGAACAGCGAGAATGTTTTATTGAACTCAAAGGAGCATAATTGGTTTTATTAGGTAATAATGATAAGTTTATTGTTTGGACTCTGGAATACAGTGACAACTGTAGTACTTTAACCCTGCAACACATGCCAGCATGGCTTAACTGAGGCGTCCATTAAAGGCCTAGTCCTGCACCCACTCAGTCCACTTCAGTAGGTGCAGGATTCACCCCTAAAAGTCAGCTCTGATTACTTTTACACTGATTTTGTGTTGCTGTAACTCCCTTGACCTCAGCAGATTTACTTCCGATTTATACAACATATAATTGAGATTAAAATTAAGAACTCTGTTTTTAAGTAGAACACAAACACACAATATCTATCAATAGAGATACGTAGCTTCTGTAAATTGCCATAGCTCCATTGACTTCAAAGGATAAAAAGAGACGTACACCAGCTGAGGATCTGGGTGCTAAAGTTTTAAGCATTTAAAAGACACTCTTTTTGACTTTGTTTCAAGGATGAACAAGATAGATGAAATATAGTTCTTGATTAAATTCCAAAGATGTAAAAAAATATGGAAAATGCTGCTAAGGCGTATCCACAGAGTAAAACAGACATAACTGTCCTATAAAGCCAAAATTCCATACATCAACATTTCCAGCCCAGAATCTACATCTCCAGACTCTCACCAATTACCTGTGCAAGGTGCACAGATTATTCAGTTTTCAAAGAACAGCAGTTTGCAATGTTCCATGCTTTCCAAGTGATGAACACAGTGAGAGTATCAGCTGCCATCCAGAAAGAGATATACACACACATATTATGCCACTCTTGTAATGCAAGAGTATATCACATAGAAAGAATAATAAAAATTAAAACTACCACAGCAAAATGTAACCAGCTGGCAGCCTGTATTAGACCAGACTGTTGCAAAGAAAGCTCCATTCAACCCTATTTCAAATTTATACCATGAGCGACAATTTCTGCCTTCAGTTACACACATGAAATGTTGACTGCACAGGATTTTTTCAGGTGTAACTAAAAGGCAGAATATATCCTAAATATCAAAATATCAAAATAACGGGTTATATTTACGACAAGAAAAAATCCCAGGTAGGTGCTAGGAAACATAAGTTGAAAATCAGTTTCCTCCTGTCTTCTAAGATGAGGCGAATGGTTGTCTTCTTGCAGAATGTGAAGTTGGCTTGACCCTCCAAAGCCACTGGTGTGCTGAGACCTGCAGGGAAATCCGCGATCTTGGGAAATCCAGAGACCATTTGGGCTCTTGTAAAAAGAACCAGTCCTTTGCACTACTCTCTGGCCCTATGTTCCTTAAGGAAATGTGTTGCTATGGTCTCCACATAAGCCTCTGCCTCAGCTTCCCCACCCTGGCATTCGAGTTGAGGAGTGTTTCACACCATAGATGTGGAGGCAGCATAAGGTAATGTTGACAGGGCCATCATCTGGTATTGTTATATGCCAGGTGCTTTAAAGGGGGCAATGGCCATTTGTCAGGCTCATTCCACTCACCCTCTCCAAAACTAGAGTATTTACTTTGCAGACTTGGAGAAGTGGAGCTTCTACAGGCTGTGGTGGAAGGCCAGGAACATATTATGTACCTGTTTCAGAAGGCATTTATAACATCACAGTGTGAAGGCCCAAACAGGATGTGGGCCCGCTATTATTACAGAATAGTGGGCAATAGAAACATTTCAATTGCCTTCTCGCTATGATTTAAATACAGCTTGGGGGCAGCAATTTATTTGGGACATTCCTAGGAAGGAGGCAACATACAAAGGCCCCAAAGCTGTGGACTAATGCAAAGTGTCACAATACATTAGCAAGAAAGGATACATTTGGGTGGGGAGGGAAATTTTCCCTGGCTTCTTCCATAGTGAAAAAATTCACTGATATGGGGGGTCATGCTCACTGTGTGCCACGTAGCTTTGCTCTATCAAGGCTCTTTGCACGGATGCACCCCAGTGCACAAAGGAGGTGAGGGCAGATGCAGAAAGAAGTGATGGGGCCTTTTATACATCCTCTAGCCATTCACCTCATTCACATGCAGGGGTGAAATTCCTCCAGAGGCTACCATTGCTCTGAGGCTATTTTAGAGGCTGTGAAATAGATCCGCTGCCACTCCATTACCTACAGTAGGAAAGTAAAGTTTCTGTTCATCATGTCTGTAGGACTCTGACCTAGTCTACACTAAACGGTTAGGTCAATGTAACATGCCTTGTGTCGACTTAGTTGTGGAAGAGTTTTCACTTAAATTTGGTTCTCACTGACAGAAGTGCCCCTCTAAGCCTCTTCAGTAGGTTTTGTTCAACATCTTCATTAATGATCTGGAGGATGGGGTAGATTGCACCCTCAGCAAGTTTGCAGATGACACTAAGCTACAGGAAGTGGTAGATACCCTGGAAGGTAGGGATAGGATACAGAAGGACCTAAACAAATTGGAGGATTGGGCCAAAAGGAATCTGATGAGGTTCAACATGGGGAAGTGCAGAGTCCTGCACTTAGGATGGAAGAATCCCATGCACAGCTACAGACTGGGGACCAACGAGCTAGGCAGCAGTTCTGTAGAAAAGGATCTGGGGGTTATGATGGCTAAGAAGCTGGATATGAGTCAGCAGTGTGCCCTGGTTGCCAAGAAGGCTAATGGCAGATTGGGCTGCATTAGTAAGAGCATTGCCAGCAGATCGCGGGAAGTGATTATTCCCCTCTATTCGGCATTGGTGAGGCCACATTTGGAATATTGTGTCCAGTTTTGGGCCCCCCACTACAAAAAGGATGTGGATAAGTTGGAGAGAGTCCAGCGGAGGGCAACAAAAATGATAAGGGGGCTGGATCACAAGTCTCATGAGGAGAGGCTGAAAGAACTAGGCCTGTTTAGTCTGCAGAAGAGAAGAACGAGGGGGGATTTGATAGCAGCCTTTAACTACCTGAAAGGCGGTTCCAGGGAGGATGGAGCTAGGTTGTTTTCAGTGGTGGCAGATGACAGAACAAGGAGCAGTGGTCTCAAGTTGCAGTGGGGGAGGTCTAGGTTGGACATTAGGAAAATGTTTTTCACTAGAAGGGTGGTGAAGCATTGGAATGGGTTACCTAGGGAGGTGGTGGCATCTCCATCTTTAGAGGTTTTTAAGCTGTGGCTTGACAAAACCCTCGCCGGGATGATTTAGCTGAGGATAGTCCTGCTTTGAGCTCTAATATTCTATGATTCTATTCTATGTTTCTATGATTCTAACATCACCTCCCCGAGCGGTGTAGATTCACGGTCGATGGAACTAGGTCAACGCCATTAAAATGTAGACACAGTGTTGCTTGTGTCGATATTGGCTTTCAGGAGCTGTCCCACGATGTCCCACACTGACAATACAATTGATATAAATGCTCTTGGTGAGGACACGCATTGCCAACACAATGAGCTAAGCGTGCACATACGCAAGCGATTTAATGATTGTGGTGGCTCTAAGACGATGTAAGTTAGGTCTCCATAATTGAGTAGTGTAGACATGGCCTCTGAGTTTTGGGGAGGATTTACTCTCAAGGAAGGAGGGGAAATATTTAGGGTAGTACAAAGGAATAATGAAGTGTGATTGAATGAATTTGAGAAAAGGAAAATGTATGCTGAACATAAGAGGGAAACTACCTCCTGGTCTGTGGGGAAGTTTCCCAAAGGAAGTGGTGGAAATCTGATCTCTTGAGATGTTTAAAACTGGCTTGAAGAAACACACAAACAGTATACAGTAGGGAACAACCGCACTGGCAGGGGACAGAGTGAACAGAATAATAGATCTTTTCAATCTCTAGCTTTTATCATTTTAATGATGACTAATGTCTAGCTGGGGCTTCTAAAAACTATAATAGAACCTCTCTGATAAATATAGAAGTAACTGATGTTTTGTCTGAGTAGATCTGGAATAAAATGTCATCTGTGGTCAAAGGCATTTATAATTGTGGAGTAATTCTGCTTTCAGCAAAGCCCACAAAATACCTTGTACTGCTGCCTCTGGGCCAGATTCTACCATCCTGACCTGTACTGCATAGTACCAGACTCTGTGAGTAGTCCCAATGAAATTGATAAAAGAATGGTAGAATCTGGACCCCTGACATTAGATGCTCAAACCATCTCCTATTAAAAACAGTGGGGGAAAAATCTCTCATTGATTTCTTAAGGAGTTGGATAGGGTCTCTCTACCAGCCTCCAGGCTGAATCTGATTAGTATTCAAAAATGAAAGCTGAGGTGAACACTAAAAGTTACCTCAGTCGTTAAAGATTAACTGGAAGACCATCAATGAACTTAGTACCTGAGTGTGGAATTTGGAATCTGACCTTTACTACATCTAGATAAACACTGTGGAGATTCAGAAGCTCTCTTTGCAAACTTCACTCCAATCTGAAAAGTTCACTTCTTGGTAGCTTTAACATCTAATGTTGTAGTCAAGAGCTCAGAAGAGTCAAACATGATTCTTCTTACCGTGCTTTTCCTCTGTATCATTTCCACATACTCCGCCTCTGTTAAAGGTAGGTCTATGCTATGTTTGGTTAATCTTTTGGTGGTAGCAGTGGGGACTGTACAATGGTATATATTTTATATAAGAAAGGAAGCTCTTATACTAAATGGTTCTCAAGGAGCATGATTTTTAAATGTATTTATTAAATGAAAATAAATACGCAGCGCAAACCCTTGTAATTTTAGTTTCACCATCGTTTGTAGAAAAGCCAAAGGGGTCAAGTGCATGTGGCAGTGGCCTCGGAGTCAGAAGACTCTAGGCTTGGCTCTGCCAGTGACCCTGGAGCAAGTCACTTCACCTCTCCGTTTCCCACTTGTAAAATGGGGCCAAAGCTACTGAACCTCTTTTGTAAAGCACTTTGAGATCTACAGATTAAAAAATGCCATTGAAGAGCAAAGTCCTGTTACAGTTTCCATTTGAGGCTCAGTCTTGCAAAGGGTTGCAAATGGGCCCTGATTCAGCGGGGCACACAAAAGCAGTTCCTTTGACTTCAAAGGCAGTGACACTGCTCACATGCTTCAAGTTAAAGCACTTGTTTAAGAGCTTTGATGGATCAGAGCCAGAGCGCTGAGCTCTGCAGAACTGAGCCCTATGCGTTTGTTCCTGCTCTCATTAAGATCAATTAAAAGATTCCTATTCATTTCATTGGGAGCTGGATCAGCTGTAAAATCCAGGGTGTAAAATCCACACACAGGACTCCTCTGCAGCCCCTCTGTACACGTCAGTGTCACCAGCCTATGGAAAAGTAGAAGTTGTCCTTCCACAATGCCTGTGTGAAGATACTCTGCCACAGTTTGTAAATGATGGAGTAAATATACAAGACTTTTAGGCCAAATCAATCAACATTTTGGGTGAAAATGATGGAAGAGTCTCTGTGCCACGAGTCTATGCACTGAGAGCAGCAGTTTGAAAACTCAGATAAATGGTAATTAGTATCGTTTTATTCAGGTGGCCTAGATCCATATTAGTTCGCTCTCCAATACGGGGTCAGGTTGTGGGCTAGTTGTTACTATCCCCCCTGTAAAGAATCCAGGCCATTGGGTCTGTGTAAGTGCAGCAAAAGTAGTTGCTCTTCCATCTCGCTACCACTTGGGCCCCATTGCTCTCCTCCACACCAGTGTATGTGGAGCCAGCCCAGAGCCCACCTCCTCAGTTTGTAATGGGTGCAGAGGCCTCCTGCGTATCTTCTCTGCTCACCTTTTCCCTCACAGGAGGAGAAAAGCACAGGGCTCATTATACAATCCCTCTACCAGTAGGTGAATTTCACTATGCTGCAATAACCATCTTCTTATATATATATAACTACTCGCTGACATGCTGAACTGCTAGCATTTGCTACTCTCAGCTTCTAGATAACATTATTTTAGCCAAGCTGTTCCCTGACATAAAGTAATCTGGAATAAAAATATTTAGCACTTTACATCTCTAGTGTGCTGTACAAACATTAACTCATTAAATAACTCTCAGAACAGCCCTGTGAGATATCATTATTTCCATTGTACAGATGAGGAAGCCGAAACTCTGAGTGGTTAAGTGATTTGCCCAAGGCTAGCGGGTGAGTCAATGGCAGAGCTGGGATTAGAATTCAGTTCTTGGCTCTTAATCCACCAGATCGTGCTGCCTCTTAAAAATACTTAAGGAGTATTCTTTACATTCAAGCCAGTCAGATAATTGGGCACGATCTGTTTCTAGCTTTAGTTACATTTTAAAAATGTTTTCAAATAAATAGATGGCTTTCGTTTTTTAAAGGTATCCAATGTCATAAGAACTGGCAAACGTAATTTATGGTCTTAGAGCCAGTTAGTGGTTAGAGATGCACATGTTGTGCATGCCAAATGTATTAATAAAAGGCACAGGATTTGACAGCTGTCTCTGCTCATACAGTGTAACCTTCTGTATTATACACTATCATGATTTAATTATAGAATTGGCATGTTACCCTTCATGACAGACACTTACCACTACCAGTCAAACCATGTGTTATGCACTCCACCTCGAAAGCGACATAGCCCATGCAGGCATTTCTGAGCCCAAGTCAGGATAGCAGAATGCAGTATCTGGGGCCAGTCCTGTTCCCCTTTAAGCCGGTGCGGGTTTTGCCATTGACTGCAATGGAAATAGGGTCAAAGGAATAAACATTACAACATTCTCTAGGGTTGACAGCACAGATCTCCTACAGACAGCCAAATACTAAGTGTCCAATTTTTGAGAGAGGTTTCTATCGGCTAGGTACAGAAATGCAGTGTGACGGTTCGTTTACACACTACAACGATTTAATTGTTTACCCAAACAGTATTGTTCTTTTCCTTATGATGGAAATAGCTTTACGAAATACACGTGCTCTCTTGGGTATTGGTTTTGTGTATAACATCACCCAGTCCACATAAAATGCAGCTTCTAATATCTTCTTCATCTGTTAATCTAACCATGTTTCCCTATTGCCTCTTTAATCCCCGACATGCCCTTTTCTATTGCAATAAGTTCATGTTTCTCGTGATTGGCCCCTTCCCTACCTTCTCTCCCTAGCCTCTTATTATCCCTTCCCACCACATCCCCCCTTCAGTCTTGTCACCCAACATATCTGTGCTTTCTTCCATGGTGCCTCCTATGCATGGAATGCCCTTGCTGAGCCGATGCACAAAGCCACTATCCTTCCCTCATTTAAACCCCTCCTGGACACTCATTGCTCATGAAGTCATCTGCTTACTGTAGAAAAATACACATGGGCTGAATTGTGGAGGAAGGGTGGGGTAAAGGGAATGCCGTGATCTTAAATGTAAGGAAAATGTAAAGAGAACAAACAAACGTAGACTGTAAGAAATAAGAGACGTGTCTAGCATAACCCTGATCATTGCACTTGCATGTCCTTTCCCCACCCTTCATCTGTCTTTGCCTTTTTAGATTGCATGCTCTCCACGGCAAGGACAGTATCATCTTCTGTGGTTAGAAAGCACCTAGCACACTGCACTGTCCCAATCTCACCAAATATTAAAGACTCAGCAGTGTAAATTGTACCAGGTTAGAGTACACTTAAAACAAGCAACAAGACTTCAGCAAAGATTTATTTCAAGGAATTGGGGTCTGCTCCTGATAGGTACTGACAGCCTCTTTTAAGGAGCTGAGCACCTACAGCTGCCATTGAAGTTGGTGGGAGCAGAGGGTGCTCAGCATTTGACAGGAAGCACTTACGGACCTTTACAGGAGCAGGCCCTTTATTTTTAAAGCTCTAATTTTTAAAGAAAAACCTCTTGTCTACAAGGGAGTGCTCACCAGCATCATTACCGTAGCAAGAAAAGGAGACGACAGACCCAACTTTCAGCTCTAGGGTAGTAGTTTTCAATATACGGAGCAAAGAGGCTGCTTCAGGGCCAGATCCGGAGATGCTGCAAATCAATATAGTTCTTTTGAACTTCTATGGCGCTAAGCCAGTTTACGCTGATTGAAGACCTGGCTCTTTGTGGGTACAGCCTGCCTTAGAGAAGTATGTTTCAGTTCCCTATCTTAACAAGCTATTGACTATCACACCTGAAAACATCTGACCAAAAAAATGGGAGTGTAAAGTACCTTGAGAGATTTTTTCTACCTCTGAACACTTGATTTCTTTAAAAGAAATCCATCCTGTCATGATGGATCTTCAACATGTATCTAATAATCAAAGGAAGAATTTAAACTTTTACCTATCTGCCATCTGAATAAACAAATACTTTGCATTTTTTTTCTTGATTAGATGTACTGAAACTTTTATGTAGCCAAGTCATATCAAATGGTGCAAGACATTACACAAATTAGGAAACCCCGGCACTGTCAATTTTCTGACAGGAACCTAGAGGAGAGTGACTGAATTCCACTTTGTTTGCGAATCTGTCTGAGATGGTTTGGTGGATTTTCCTTTTCTGTTTTGTGTTTGCCAAGAGACGTACTCGTCTCTCCTGTAGAAAACAATACCACCTTCGCTGGTTTAACTCCGTTGCAGAGTTTTGAATGCAGCTTCTGCAGTAAGGGTCTGATCCTCCACTCACCGAAGTCCATGGCAAAGCTCCCATTGGTGTAGGATTAGAGCCTTCTAGGAGTCAGCCTTCTTTAGTTACACGTAGAACATCAAATCATTATAACTGAAAGCTGTCTGGAGGGCAAGGAGGAGGGGGGATCTCATTTTTGTCCAGTTAGTTTACTTTGTGCCTTTGGCAGTTCTTTGTATGTAGTCAGTCAAATTCTTGTCCCCAGCTCCACTCTCTATCTGATGAGTGAATTAGTCAATTCCTCCTTGCAGAAGATTAGCCAATCCTCCTAGCCATCAACAAGAGAGGAGAAAAACCATAGTAAATATTTATTTAAAGGGAATTTTACATTTATTTCAGGATATACTATTTAAAAGGCGTGCTACCAGAAACTGAATTTAAAAAAACCCAACTAGTCAGTTAAAAGAATTCCAATGGATAGCATCCCTTTGACAACAAACACTTTCCTCAAGACATTGTAAGAGCCAAATGGTGCAAACTTTCCACATGCTGCAACAAAGTGAGTGAAAACTCCATGCAGAGTGGCTGTCCTATCAGGCCTATAGAGGGAAAGCTAGCTCCTACTTCTGAGGCTGAGGAGGGACCCTTGACGGTGGAACTGGGGTGTGATGTGTATCCCTGACATTGCCATGCAGAGGAGAAGGGAGGAGAGAGCAGGGCATGGGGCACTGAGCAGGATTACTTGATAACAAATACCTTGAGCCTTGCCTACACGCTCCAAGGTTCACCTACATTGGCAACAGTGGAGTGGAAATGCTGGGGAATAATGTGTGCAATATTTGCCAGTGCAGAAGCACCGTAAGTGTCAATAGGAGCGTATATAGGGAAGCGGCTGTCCTACATTAGATACCTAATTTGAATGCTGGGTCTGTGAATCCATTTAATTCTTTATTTTGGGGGGGGGGTGTCTTTTAAAATATATTGTGTGGTCAAATGTAACAATATCGAGTAACAACTCCAAGAGATATTTTATTTGAAGAACATGGATTTACTGCTCTGAATGAGAAAGCAACAGCATTGTTTTCCACTCCTCTTCGTTACTTTCCTTTGTGTTATCTCTTGGATGGAGTCTCAGTACAGTGACTACAGGCAAGATCCTGAAAGATGAGGAGTGATTTCTAATATAGGCTGACTGCCTTCAACTTCCATTAATTCCCATGGGAGATCAGGGCACTCAGCACTTCTCAGGTTGCCAAACAGAGTGCTTTCTAGCAATAGAAAATCCTTTATATTCTCAGCTCACTTTGAGTTCATTGTTCTAAAAACCTAGCCAAAGGGAAGAATTTGAATCTAAGCCAAATCTTTTTATATCTCTGTGTAAAATTACAACAAAGATTTTTATGGCCATTCTAGTCGGAAAGAGGAAAGACAAATCCAAATTGCCTTACTCACAAAAGAAGTCTCATCAAAGTCAATGCAAATCAGTAAAGGTTGCAGGATCACACCTTGAATCCTCTTTTAGAGAAAAGGTTCTTCTAAAGCTGATTTACATGTTTGAGAGAGAAAATGACAGATTATTTGGGTCTGCAGTGATTACTAAAATGATGCCATGTGCATTTTATGTCTCTCTCTTTCCAAACAGGGCATACTACAGGACCAAGAATAAATAATGACAAGATGTACAAATTCGCCTATTCCACTGAAGTGCTTATCAATAGGGTTAAAGGCTCACCAGAGGATAGTGCGGGCTACCGGGTTTCATCCACTGTGGATGTCAACCTAGTATGGAGAAACCCCAACAATGATGATGACCAGCTGATCAAAATTACGGTAAGTTTTCAAACTACAGCATATAAAAGCAGACAAATTACTTTTTAGAAAAAACCCACCTTTATTCAATAGTCTAATTCCCATTGTGTTCTGCTCTGTGACATGTATGGTAAATTAGAGTGTTTATGAAAATTGGAATTACTCAAACAAAGATTGTTGCACATCTACAAGTGAGAAAGCTAGCAGTTGCTGAAAGAAAATATGTGGGGCAATGGCCAGGTTCTGCAAGGTTGTGAGCATCTCCTACTGCTGTAGCAGACATCCACAGGTGAACAAGGTCATCGAATAGGTCCTTTCCATCTCTAAGTTTTGATCCTATGACATGTCCTCCATTGTATCTATGTAACAAATGTAATATTTTGACACCATGTAACGTTTTGTTTACTGGAATGACTCTACTTTGCTGGGGTGATGCTCAGATTCTAAACAAAACGCCATCCAAACTAAAAATAAGCAGTTTTCCATGATCAATCTATACAAAAAAGCCCTAACTACCTTATCAAACTGTCATTATGTATGACCCTGTTATAAACAATATTAGGAATCACAGATATTCTAGGAAGTTCTGTTTAACTGACTCCATAGGCAGATAGATCTTGAAGAAATGTTGCCTGTTGGGGTATGATTCTTTTTAGAAGCTGAGCATATCACCAACTAAGTCTGTCATCCTGTCTGAGTCTCACCAACTAAAATTAGTTTCTTAAGTTCAGTAGCTGTCTACAGAATATAAATTCACTATGTGGTACATTATAGGCCAGATTTTCAAAACAGCTCAGCACCCAATAGCTTCCATTTAGGAACCGACATGAGGTGTCCAGATTTTCAGAAGCAATGAGATTTGCTAGGTACTTCTGAAAATCTCGCCACTTCACTTAGGTGCCTACATAGGAGCTGAGCTGCTTTGAAAAAACCTCTCTTCAGTGGTGGGTTCTGACTCTCTTTTGAAAAGCTGGACCTACTTCTGTCACATAGGTACAATGGAAGATGAATAAGAGAATGAAAAAGACGTATTAGGTGATTTTGTCCATCCATTGTCCTGCCAACACAAGACTGCTCTACATTATTATTCTTTTTCACTTTTCTAGATAAAAGATGTTAAGATTGAAAATGTGAATGAACGGCCAGCAGCAAAAAACATCTTTAAAGGGAAACACACAGAGAATATAATTGGAAAAGAATATCTGTCAGCCTTACAAAGGCCGATAGTTCTCCAGTGGAGCCATGGAAAGGTAACTCCCTGCCTTTTAAAGTTCATGCACATTCCTTGGGAAAACTTTGAACCAGTAATTTCTTGTTGGCATGAAAAGATTTAGTAAGGTCTTCTTTTTGGAGTTGATTATGCACCATTGTGTCTTATTTTTGTACATAAAATATATTCATTTTGAGCTAGACTGTGACTTACCCTTATTTGGGTGCACTGTGGGGAGGATATATGGTACCTCCTCAACCGCTGGCTTCTTGTGTTAGGAGAGTGCTCTGTGTCTGTATATATGTAAAGAATTAATGGATAAGGTGCCAGTAGATGGCGTTCATGAATATGTAGCATAGTTCCTAGCTAGAACCAATAAAACTGTCAGTTTTGCATTGCACATGGCTTTGTCTGTGCAGCTCTTTACACCAGCTCTTAATAACTTGCACGGGGGCCAGCCAAAACTAGTCCCTGCTCTCTCTGTGCACATCTCGGGGCATACAGCTATGCAAAGAGGGCCAGGAAAAAGCAAAGCCATGGCTGCACCCCCTCTAGCCCACAGAGCCTGCGAGGTACAGCAGAGAAAGCAGGCCACAGCATGCCAGAGGAACAGAGAGGAGGAAGTGGATTGGGAGTCATCGGTGTAAAGAACCCACTGTGACTCAGTGTGTCATAACGCTCCTATTTGCTCGGGGGAAGGAATAAATTACTTCACCCTCTTTCATGGAGCATCTTATTCTCCCCACTGTGCCCAGCCAGCTACTCTGGCCAAGGAGTGGGGAGTGTAGAGCCAGGGTTACGCCCATCCACTGGGTCACAGCAGAGCAGCACTTGCTCTCCTGTCTGCACCAGTGACTATCTGAGCTAACCCCCAAAAGATTGCCACCTATTGCTGTAAATAGCACACACACTGGCTGTCAGTTGGATCTGCCTAGTTGCAGAGGCCATCAGGCCTGCTCAGTAAGTTTCAAACTTAGCCTTGTCATCCGTTTTACAAAAATGTAAAAGGAAAGAGGATGGCACTGGTTCTCAACTGTACATCTCTCTGAACCAGGATTAGAGTATCAAAATAACACAATCTAAACACATCTGCTCGCCGTACACTGCAAATGTGTTGGCAGATGCAGCTCTCATACTGAGATTTAGTTTTCTATATAGTGCTTTCTATAAAAGCCAACTACTTTTTCTTACCAATTACTCTATCCCATCACAACGACGGGATCTCCTCTTCCACATGTTCCCTTCAATGCTGCAATATTAACACAGAGATAACATATTGATTACGCTGACAGTTTCTAGAAAAAAGGACGGTGTAACAGCTCCTTGAATGCAGATTGACAGTGCAAAGTCTTTTGTTACCAAAGTAAAAACTCAGATGCAATAGTCATCCTTTCTGGTTCAAAGGTGGAAGCATGCTGGACACGTCATTTAAGTCTCTCTAACTCTGATTTAGTTACGATTCATTCTGACTTATTGTAACCTGTGGTTAAAGTACAATAGGTACTGGATATCTGTTGTGAAGGGACGGGGTGTGAAGGGATTACTATGGGATGTGAAGCCATGTGATAGTTTAACCCAGATCTTTAAAAAGAATGTTTTAGGGGCCCATTTTAATCTGCATGTAAGAGTGAACCATTTGTGATCTTATATTTAGTTTTCTATTGCCCATCTAAATTCTCTCTCATTAGCACACAGGAAGGATGTCCTCTGAAATGAGGCCTAATTTAGTTATTGCCAGAGGCTTGAAACATCATCATACCCTTCGGTATGGGCTGGATCCTGCAGTCAGTGGGGTTTTGCTTAAGTAAGAACTACAGGATGAGGTCCAGTAATGTGCACAAAGTTCAGTTTCTTGAGCTGAACTCTGGAAACTGGAAGGACGTTTACAGGCGTTCGTTCACGTGTTGTTTCTCTGATTTAATCAGATGTATAGATTTACTGTTTGTTTTTGTTTTCACAGGTTAAAAACTTCTACTCCTATAAAAATGAACCTGCAATAATTCAAAATCTCAAGAGAGGTCTGGCTAGCCTATTTCAGATACAGCTGCACTCTGGTGCTGCCAAGGAGGTACTGTATTACATCACAGTATAGAGATAATCAAATAAATAGTCAGAGTCTGGTTCTGTCCTACAGTGCATGTATGTGGCTTCCATTGACTTCAGAAGTATTTAAAGCCCATGACAGAATTTGGCCTTTTGTTTATACTTGAACTTGTGATTGAAAAGTTTATTGGGGGAGCCTTTGGTTACCCTGTGTTTGGATACATTCTAAGTTGCAGAAGTTCAACTTTATATGGGTTAAAAACTAATTTAGAGAAACTAGAGCTAACACTGTGTGGACACACTTAATTTGATTTAAAAGTCCTTTGTTTCAATTTAGTTTAATTCAGTAAAGAACCAACTTAAACTAAATAGAATTAAGAGTGTCCACACAGAGTTATCAATGGTTTAAGTACATCGGTTTAAAATAATACGTTTAGCTAAGCTCATGAAACTTTGAACGTGGACAAGGCCAGAGTCTTGCCCAAATTCACTCCAGCACTGGCAAGTGCAGTGCCATTATAGTCAGCTTTTTATGAACTCACATTTGGTTGTTTACTTTGCTTCACATGGATTTTATTAAAAATGATCTCTGCCCATCCAAAAGAAAGAACTCTTTGCATAAGTTAAGAAAACAATCGTACAAACAAAAATAAAACCAGTAGCCTTTTTTACCCCCCAAAACTAGAAAATAATGAACCCAAAATGAAAATCAACCTAAAACAGTACATCATCTCACATACAAGCACCCAAGAGTTGAGAAAATAGATGATCTTTGGCAGGGCTGGATTTAGGAGCAGGTGACCAGGCAACCATCTGATATGCCAGGTTTAGAGGGTGCTGGCTCAGGATGCTGTTTTTGTTGTTAGCAACAAAAGGCAAAATAGAATGTTTGAAGCAAAATGTTTCCGATGTTCCGTATGTGGATACATCATGCATGCAAATCGTGAAGCCAACTCATGAAATGGGCTACAAATGCAATAAAAAATAAGGTATTCAAAAGTTTAACAATGGGGGAGGGGTACCAAAGATGCTCCTCCCCTGTGACGCCTTTGGTCTAGGGTCAGCCCTGATCATTGGAATGTGCTCTACAGCACAACAGATTAATTCAGGTAATTGCCTATGGATGTGTTATTAAGACTCCTGTAGGTGCCTACCTAGTTTCAAAGTCTGCAAGCCTGCCATTGAGCCCAGTGGGCATGTGTGTGTAGGAGAGAAAAACAAACAAAAATAACAAATGAGAAATGGGTGACACTGAAAATACTTTTTTTCCCCTTCCCTTTTTCAAGGTGGATATCTCTGGGAAATGCAATGTTACTTACAATGCTCGAAAAAATCAAGTGACTAAAATTAAAGCCCTGGGAACGTGTGAAATAGAAAAGACGGGATTTACCAGCCATAATGAGGTACAGTATGGTTCACTTTTGAAAAAAAATAAGTACAAGAATCAGCATGTTGGATAGGAGGTCTAAAATTAAAAAAAACAGTTGTCAGCTTTTTTTTATTTGATGTTTGCCCATATGTCGTGGTAGATATGTGTGAACATTGGAAGTCATTTTAATGTACATTATTTGTTTTACCTTAAAATACATTCTTATTATACCCTCTTTACTTGCTTTTGTTACTCCCTTCCTTGCCCGGTAGCGTGCATGCTATAGCTGCATGTTTCACGTAGGACACTTCCTAGTAAATGCTTTATCCAAAAACACTATGTGCATTGCCAACAAATGAAAACGTGGGGATAGATCCTCCACCTGTGTAAAATGTCATAGGGCAGCTGAAGTCAGTGGAATGATGACGTTGTACCAGCTGGTCATCTGAACCAGGATATATTTTACTTGCAGTGTCAATGGAGACTTCTCTGTGGCTTTAATTAATGTGTGTTCCGGTAATATGTTTTATTAATTTTAATTAATGTGTTTTGTTTGTGTTTCGTTAATTAATATATGTTTTGTTCTATGCGAGTAAAGCTTCTATACGTTTGCAGTGCTAGTAATAATTGTAAACCCTTCTCCAGCTATTATGTAAGTGTTTGGTACACACTGCAGATGTAGGGCCAGACCTGATAGAGCACTTTTGTGCCACTTTGGTGGTGTAGAGGGGTAGTAAATTTGGCTTAACGGCACAGCTGATTCCACTGGCATGACATAGGCAGTGTGTTGTGGACGTGGCCGCAAAGTGGCTGTGCTCTAGTGATCCATGGCTAGCATAAGTGCCCCCTTTGGCCTGTTACTAACTAGTGCAAATTAGAACTATGCTGAGGGTACTCTAACTAAACTGAGAAGCCAAACTAGTCCTTGGTAGCTGCAGAGATTCATAAAGTGCAAAGCTGGTATACAGTCACCTTCGCCCTGCTCCTTCTTGGCTACTACACTGAGTGCAGTCTGGCTGGACCCTAAGCACTGGGCACCTAGCATTTCAAGCTTACCACAAGCTTACCATAAACAAGTTGTTTATGAACAGGTCATTAGAGTCGATAGCTTCCAAAATATGTTCTAGAGATGGGAAACCAACAGCGTTGGGCCAGATCCTGCAACACTTACTCACATGAGTAAATCAAGCTCCTAGGAGTAGTCCTACTAATTTTCTTGAGAATCTTCTTTTCTGATGGTTGCCTTTAAAAAAAAAACCCAAAACCCTGATATACAAATTACTGGGTATCTTTTCAGCAATATTCAATTCTCTAGTCCCCTTTCTCTTTCCCCACCAATCTCTGTGAGGTAGGTAAGCATTGCTGCAGTTTGCCAATGAAAAATGAGACACACATAATGTGGAAGTGACTGGGTTATGGTCACAGAAGAAGTTCATGCCAGAAATTAAATGAGAACTCTGGAAATCCTGGTTCCCAATCCTGGGCTTCAGAATATTACACCAGGGGATACGCCCAGTTCCACGCTGCCCAACAGGGCCTTAGTTCAGGAAGAGTTTTGCCTTAAGTTTGGACCATGGACTATTTTTGTGTTTGTTATTATTTTTCAGCTTTTAGATGTCAGTACAAAAGCCACATCTGCTACAATTTATGTGCTAGAAGACAGTTTCATTACATCCGTGAGGGCAGAAGAGAATCATGTCTTCTCTCTGAATTTCCGGCAAACAACAGATGCCAAAATAGTTTCCAAGTAAGGAATTTGATTTTTAAAAAATGTTTAACCGTTAAATCCAACTAATAATGGCAACAGGAATCATTAATTATATGAATTTTATGTGTTTACTTAACCTTATAATTAATATATTAAAAACAATCCAGTAGTGTATATAATTAGTTTATGTAACTGTACTTCTCTCATTACTCCCCCTTCCTCATTATTTCCTATTGTTTGCTATACACACTTCTGGTGTCCTGTCTTAAAAAACAGCAAACAGTTAAGCATGTGTATTTTATTCATACAAGCAGTGTTATTGATTGCAATGACACAGCTTGTGCAATTAAAGTTACATGTGTTAGCACATCATGGCCTAAGACTGTAAACTCTTCAGAAAGGATCTCTGTCTACCTATATGTTTGTAGAGTACCTAGCACAATGGGGTGCAAATGTACTATCATAATGCAAGTAATAAATAATGAAATAATAATAGTTAGAGCTGGTCAAACCAGTTTGAAAAGTTTAAAGTGGCCATGAAAAAGGGTTAAAAAAAAAGTGCTGATTTTTTTGCTAAAGATTTTTTTCCAGTGTTTGATCCCATTCTTAATGGAGATATTAAGTCATAACAGCACTCCTGTTTTGTAGTTATTCTATTCCTGCCTCCTCTCATTTCTTAACTGAATTTTAAACAGAGACAGACCCAAGCTGCAAGATTCAAATACAGATCTAGACTTCCAACACTTGAAAGTTCAGAAGTGTTTGGATTACGGCCTCTTATATAGATAGTTCCAAATTTCACATTTGGGCCCTATGTCTGAGTCCAGACTCCAATACCCCCTCCACCCTAAATTTTGTAGGTATTCATATCCAGGGAATTGGTTCAGGCACATTCTTAGGGTGTGTCTACTAAGAGACTTAGTGCGTTGCAAGCCAGGATGTGAATGTGTGGCTCCCTCGCCTGCTGCACATAAAGTCACCACGTGGACACTACTACCATGCACTGAAAGTTCCAAGTGAGCACTGATGTACTGCTATTTGGGTAGCAGGACCAGTTAGTGCACAACAAGCTAGTGTGCTACAGATTTATATCCCATCTTGCAGTGCACTAAGTCTCCATGTAGACAAGCCCATAGCTTTATGGTATAAGCATAGCATGGTTTCAAGAAAGCGGGGCATTTACTGTTTCAGTAGACAGAAGTTTCTTATAAAGAAATACATGAAATATTTCAGACTGAAAACACAGCTTTAAATAATCTGGCAGTAAGGTATATTTATACCTACAAATTCTGGAAGGCTGTTTACCATATGTTATGGATCTGGACCCTAGAGAGCCTAACAGGCATCTTAATAATTTAGACAGATAAGATTTCCTCCATTTCTCTCCAGCAACAACTCACTAGTGTTAAATCCTCCTGATAGCTTAACATGGAAAAAAGATGTACAGTGTTTTCCTGTAACTTCTCAAATGAAAACTTCATTGATTCTATGACTCACATCAATGGGATAATACATTTCTTTCCCCCGTGTTTCATTTATTTCTTCAAAACACATTCAGACTTAACAGTGTTTTTCAATGTGTGGATATGCAGGCAGAAACTGGAACTGAAATCAACGGAAGCTGGCCCTAGAGTGATTGCTGGGAAGCAGGTTGCCAGTGTTATCAAGACTTTGGACTCTAGTTATGTAGCAGTTCCACTAGTGGCAGAGCCAGTCAAGACTGAATGCAAAAACTGTCCTTCAGTAAGTAAACACACTATTAGACTTAAATTGAAGGAGGTGAGTAGAACAGGTTTGAAAAAGACATTTGTATCCAACAAATATGCCAAAGAAAGATATCTAATAATTCCACAGGAATTCCTCCAAACTTCTAAACATAGTGGTGCTGTAGTGAGTCAACCATCAAAGCTGAGTTGAGTTTTGCACTTCAAGTGGAATTAACCCCTTTTGTTTTCTATGAATAATGTGATGTATCCTCCAAAATTAAATCACCTATTCTTAAGAATATAGAATGAAGTTTCTGAGAATTTACAAGTAAATTAATACATTTTTGAATTATAATGACTTTAAAATAAAATGGGCCTTTTATATATAATATTTTTAAAGTCTAATCTTTCTTCCCACTCCCTCTAGCAAAACAATCTTGATTTTTGAGATTTGACTTACACACTAGCAAAATCTAAGGTTAAAAGCTACTTTTTAAAAGTGTATTGATATGTTAATTTTTGAGTTATTAACACTATTGGTCAACAACGTGTATTTCCTCCCGACATTGTCAACAAATATTTAACGGATATTACGATAATTGAATGTTTTTTTCAGTGACCAGATACCCTGTAATTTAGAAGTTATGATTCTAAATAGCTTTTTGATGTGGAAGGTATGAATCCAGTTCAGCAAAATACTTAGGCATGTGCGTAATTTTAAGCCTTCAGTGGGTCTACTCATGCACTTAAAATATCTTGCTGTCCTGGGACCTGTGCTAGTTATTTGGCATAATATTGTATTTTGTCTAGCGTTTGTATAGCTGCACAGAAGTAAAACAAAAACAAACAACCACCATAAGCAGGGAGAAGCTGAAACAGAAAGGATATTGCATGAGTAGTGAAGAAGTTTTCAAGGGGGGAAAGGGAGTATATCAATGGGAGAAAAACGGCTGAGAGAGGTGCCTTCTTTCCCCAGGAGGTTGGGTGTTGAACAATTTCTTACTTCTTATTGTTATAGCTGTCAGCTGAGGTAAAACATTTGGATCTAAATTTGTCATAATAGTTGTACAGATAATTTCCAGGACAAATGAAAAATCATGGGGTATATATACAGAGCATGAAGAATGAGGCACGGCATTCTCATTATAATGCTGACAATGGAGTCCCACTTTCCTACTGAATTTTATTGCAACTGCTATGCCACAACTGAGTCTATAAACAGAACACTGTATTCCAAACAACATCATAATATTTAGCACTTCCATGTCTTCATATACATTAAAGCCTGATTGATATAGTGTGCCTCCCAGCTTTACATTTTCAAAGGCCTTCACAAACATTACCTATCTTACTTAGGTATGGTTAGGATTAGTTAAAGTAAGCATTATTATCCCCATTTTACAAGGAGGAAACCTAGATACAGAGAAAGGAAGGCCAACATTTTTACACTTGGAAGCTTAAAGTTAGGCATATAAATCCATATTCAGGCATCGCACATAAGTCATTTGATTTTCCAAAGTGCTGAGTGTTCATTGTTTTTATTTAAATAGGTGCTTAACATTTCTGGGAATCAAGCCATGTATTAAGATGGCTACTTCAGTCACGCACATTTGAAAACTTTGGCTTAAGTCACTTTCCCCAGGCTAAAGAGTAAATCAGAGGCCTGGCCTACACTTACCTTCAGATGTGGTGGCAGTTGACGAGAGTTACGCAAGCTACGCAGAACTTGTGTAACTCCCAACGACTTCATAACTCATCTTCTATGCAGCATCTTCGCTGCCCTGCGCCACGGGAGGGGGTGGTTTTAACGCCTCGACTTCTGGATCGACCTGAGTGAAGATGTACCCAGAGTCACTGTTGAGATATGCAGCTGCTTCTCATGTAGTTCAACTATTAACTTGTCAACATATAAAAACAGTAGCTGCATGCCAATTTTTCTTTTATCCATTTTACATGATTGCCAACAGCTACAGGTGAAGCATTCCCTGGCAATTAATGACCAGGTGAATTCGAGACCCAAGCTGCTTCTTGGGCCCTAGCGTCCTCAAACTGGTCAGAAACTGCACAAGAATCATGACAGCTGAATGAACGTTCAGAAATGATTTTGAGCAATCTAGGGCAATGCAAAGGACGCTGACAGTCTGGCACACAGCAACGGAAGTGCATCACTCACCACAAAAAATTTCTCTCTCTACAATATATATTTATTCATTTTCAGCTTACAATAGCAATATTGACCTTGATGCTGAGCATCAGTGTCCAGCTGAGATTAACAGCCCTCATCTGTGCCCCAGGCCATCAGTTCCTCCCAGATGGTCATTAATCCTGAGGAAATACTGTATGTCTCTATTATTGTCGCCCAACCACAGTCTGTTACAGTTCATGGAAATTACAATCTGTACCTCTGAAATGACATTTCTGTTTGCAGCAGGTTCAAGTGCTATAGCTTAATACAAATCCTATGAAGGTAGAATATTTTAGCAAAGGTTGAGCTGGTGTTGATGTGATTTCCCACTTCGGAGAACTACAATAGACACTACTGCAATGAACAGAAAAGTTTTCATCAAGGAATGTCCTAGATAACACTAGATAACAGAAGTGGAGGCAGGTGATAAAACAGAGAAAAGGTCAAAATATCTGTACAGATTTCTTACCAAATGGTATCTGAAAGAAAGCAGCCCTCTTAACTTTTAGATTCCTTAACATGGAACACAGGCTTCTAAAATATTGCAGTGGGAAGTCTGGAAATGTATCAAATTGATGCCAAGACTTTAGCTGGATTGAAAAAAGGGACTGGACATTTATATCACTAACAGGAACATCCAGAGGTACAATAGTAAGGATTTCAAAAAAATAAAAATAAAAGAGAGAGAGGGAGAGAGAACCATGACAATTAGATGCGACATAAATCCTCAGAATTCAGGACACAAACCAATCTCTAACCACTGGAAGAAGGAAGAAATTTTCCTTTTGGACACATCCCATAACTGCCTACTTATGAGTTTCTTACCTTTCCCTCTGAAGTATCTTGTACTTCTCACCACTGTGCACAGGATACTGGACCTAGACAGACCATTGGTCTGATTTAGTATGGCAATTCTTGTGTTCCTGTAATGCTGGTCAAGGTGACTGACTTTATCTTGGCCTAAATTTCACCTCTTTTTCCTTCCACAACTGTTTTGCAGCATGCTGTGCCCCATTTGATTGCTATCCACCACAGAACTATACTAAGCATATCTGTCATGGGATTGATTTCTGAGAATTGAAACCAGTGCATAAGATTTGACATCAATGTGTTTAATTATTTTGCAGATTTCTGAACACTGGCAGGCTATCAGGAAACAACTGGAACCTGAAAACCTTTCAAAAGCTGAAGCAACAAGAAGTTTTTTGTCCTTTATTCAGAACCTCAGGAAAGCTACGAAAGAGGAAATACTTCAAATACTTAGAAGTGAAAGAAATGCAATACTGTAAGTCACCAAGAGCAAACTTTTATGTTGTAACAAAGGGTTTACAACACACAAAAATGTGGGGGTGGATGCATGGGACGGAGTAACTCAGACACATACATGTTGATGTATCAACATATTGATGATATGCTGGATCTGTAATAGTTAGCACTCTTCTATCTACAGGGAAGGGGAAGATTTTCTATGGTAGCGTTTGGTTCTGCAGAATATGTTTTGGCAGTTTATTATTCAGCCTCTAGATGCCTCTGACAACTGTATAGCATTCCAGACAGTGCGGTCTCTGCTAAAGAACAGAGCCAAAGCTGGAACTCAAGCTGCGTGGAAAGCCTTTCACCTGCAGTTATAGCTGTTTTCTTTCTACAGACACTTTTCCTTTTTCAGACTTAGTCCTGTGGACTTTAGAACACCCAGAACACTTCTAAGCCTTTTGTCATGCTCTTCTTCTGTACTGGCATAAAACAAAATATCATCCACCATGTGTACGAATATCCCTTGCAGTCCTTCAGCTATCTTGCCCTGGAAGATTTCAGGTGCACTGTTTTTGCTAAAATGTAAATGCTGAATGCAGTGCTGGCCGAAAAGAGTGATAAATTCTACCTATCTTTGCTTCCGTAAATAGCAGTGTCTTTTCAACAAATTACAATACCTTGTTAATTTCCACGCCTCCTTCTACAGTCCTCAGCTGGTGGATGCTGTAACCTCTGCTCAGACCTCAGCCTCACTGGAGGCCATGCTGGAGTTCCTGGACTTTAAGAATGGAAGCAGCTCTGTCCTACAGGAGCGGTTCCTATATGCCTGTGGATTTGCTTCCCACCCCAATGAGTTGCTACTGAAATCTTTAATTGTAAGTCAAAACTGCAAAAAAAGAAAAACCACACAAGCTCATTTATTACCCAAAGAGTCTAAACCATGCTGGGGGGGGAAGAGGCTGTGTCTAAGCTCCTCAAAACAACTTTGAGGTGTGCACATTCTGTGTACGTTGCAGCTCATGCGGTACCCACAGTGCATAAGATTTCAGATGTGGAACCTATATTTACTTTGTAAAATGTCACCTATGCTTACAATGTACAAAACCTTTTACATAACAGTATCTAAGTACATCCTGTTTTCCTAGAGACTACCAGACCAAACAACATGTCACAAATTGTTCGTTAGTATAGCAATTTAGAGATGAAAAGAGAAGTGCTAAGTATTTCTATTACCACTTGACATCAGGATTTGAACATCAGCTTCATAAGCAACTGCTGGGCCAGATATTCTGAATGAAATTCAAAGGCAAAAATCACATTTGCATTATTACACCCGATGGCAGAACAGGACTCTGCAAAGTACAAGCGCGATCCTGTGAGGCGATGAGTGCCCTCATCTCCCAGGGAAGTCAACAGGAGTGGAGGGCACTCACCACATTGCAGGATTTGTGCCATTGCATTTAGATGTGAAGGCTAACAGTGTTCCCTTTAAATAACAGAACAAACTCCAAGGCCAGATTGGAAATAGTGAAATCAGGGAAACTGTTACCATCATCGTTGGTGCGCTCATCAGAAAGCTGTGTGACAGAGGCGGCTGCAAACTTCCAGTAAGTATCTGCTGTCTTCCACGACCGGCCAAATTCGGCCATTGGATGCATATGCACAACCTGTTGAAAGTATTAGGAAACTCCTGGACTGATTTGCCCTCATGTTTTAAACTTTGCTTACAGACTATCTTCCAAAGGATGGAGAGCCTTTCTTTATAACAGGTTTTATTTTGGGCCCGACTCTGATCTCAGTAACATCTGCATGCAGACAACGCTACCAACGTCTGACATCCGCTGGTGTAACTAACATCAGACCTCCCTCTCTAATCCCAAATGCCTGCATGTTCCCAGCCTGACAGTAGAAATTATACTTTGGTCTGGCTTTACAGAAGTTCTTGGTGTCTCCTGAGAACTTTGTGCAATCAGGATCTACTTAAAACATGGAAACAACTTTGATTATCCATTCACTGGAGCAGGAATATTGGGCCACGTGCTGGCCTGTGTCTAATCTGTGAGCAGTGCAGTTTAGGAGTGCCGCTCCTAGAGTTGATTTTATGCCAGTCTATGGGTCATGACAAAAAGTATAGCAACCTGAGAGACAAAGAACCCTCGGCTGGCCAGATCTGCTGGATTTATGACTGCTTTGCACTGCTGAAGCGTCTCAGAGCCTCTAGATAGTACCCGAGGATTTACCCTTTTATTTTTCTGTTAAGTTCCATGCATTCCTATAGCACCGTGAATAAGCACAAAGGAACATTTCCCGTGTCATTTCTTTCTGTCATAAGTTCTTCAATTATTTAAATTGTGTCTGTTGGACTCAGCAGCGAACTTTGTAAGTTCCTTGGACCAACATGCACATGCTAAGTGAGAGGCGTATTTAAAGCTCATGCATCACTGTGTGCCTGTAGATTTCAGGAAGTTTTTGGTATGCAATTTAAAAGTCATACCTTTGCTAAATCTGATCAATTATGTTTTAAACCAGCCTCAGGTATTAGGACCCAATCCTGTTGCTCCTACTCATATAGGAGTTGAGCATGCTTCGTACCTTGAGGGAAGCACTCAGCACCTTGGATGATCAAGGTTACGTGTGGCATCCATTTTCTTTGCAGGCTGTTGTGCGAGCTCAGAAGCTGATCCTAGAAGGTTTAGGCAAGGCAAAGAAAGAAGAAGAGGTGAAGATGTACCTGCTGGCTGTGAAGAACGCACTTCTGCCTGAAGCAATTCCGCTGCTGCTAAAATATGCTAAGACAGGAGAAGGGCCCATCAGTAACATTGCTGCCACTGCTCTGCAGAGATATGACGTTTCTTTCATCACCAGCGAGGTGAGAAGAGTTACTGCAAGGAAAAAAGTACAAGAGAGGACATTTAAAATCAAATGCAAATTAAATGGAGCCCACTCTTCACGTCCCACCCCATTTAAATTTGCACTAGATAATTTTTCTTTCAATAAATTGTCCTTTATACCCTCCCTCGGGGTAGCCAGAAAATTGTTCATGACAGTTTTGAAGACAATCTCTACACGTTTCTCTCTTCCCATATCCCAGTGTCTAGAATGCTAGAGTTAATCTACGGCTCTACGGTCACATGCAACAATTAAGTGTCAGCATGTGGAGATCATTGCTCAGATCTCAGCTCCATTCACAGATGTGCTCATTTTGCTGTGTGACACACAAGAGACATTGGGAAATATGTGACCCAGAAAAGAGAGAATCCTTCCTCGCCCCCCAGGTAGCAAAGGAGAATGGGTGGAAAGGAGGAGACAGAGATACCTCTGTCTTCCCTCCCAGTATCTAGGAAAGGGATAGGTCAAGAGGAATACTGAGAGCTTATGGCAAATGGAACTGCAGAGTAACGTAAGATAATCACAGAGCGAGGTCCTGACATCATTGCACTATGTGCTTCTGTTGCTATTATGGACCGACCACTGTTTGCCTTGCATTGCCAAGATGAAATTTCACAATGCAAACATCTCAGTTCATCAGCAGGCCATTACTGCTTGGCTCTCTGTCACTCCATTTGTTACAAAGTAGCTCTACAGCCCTTCACAGTAAGATACCTTAGAAGCTGACAATCCTTAGCTTGTGGGAAATGTAAGATTATTTTTTAAGGTACCTCTTCTCTTAACCGTTTAAAGAAACCTCTTTAGCCATTGCTAGCATTGTATTAATTCTCCACAATGCTATCAGTGCTAATGGGCAAAGCTGCATGTGAGCTATTGTTGAGAGCATACTAATGGCTGCTCCATTTGTTTGCACAATCACTGTATGACGTGTTTAACATGAGCCATTCTAACGTGTTTTAAGACACAGGGAGCATAAAAAGTACTTTATTAAAAACATACTCGAATGCATTAGCTATGGACTTAGATTAGACAGGAATCAGGATATGTGTTTGTAACGCTGACATTATGAATTAGTATGATTCCAAGCTGTGCATTTTCTCTGGATACATGTAACTATTAAGTGCGTGTTCTGTTTTCTTATTAGGTGAAGGAAACAATGAACAGGATTTATCACCAGAATGATAAAATTTATGAAAAAACCATCCGAACCACTGCAGCTGCCATCATCTTCAGCAGTAATCCATCCTACATGGAAGTAAAAAACCTTTTGCTTTCTATTGGAGAATTGCCACTGGAAATGAACAAGTACATGCTCTCATTAGTCCAAGATATACTTCATTTTGAAATGCCTGCAAGGTACATTATGTTTAATATATGTACATACACACACACACACGTACAGGCACACACAGATATAAACAAACAGCCTTTCATTTATAGCTCTCTGTATGGGATGGCATGGTCTAAAAACAAAGGGTATGCAGTTAATAGCTAAGTAACATATGTAGCTTTTAAGAGATCATAAGTGGGCACATGCTCATCCCTCCAATTTTGGGTACTGACCTTTTAAAATAAATCCACATATTCCAGTGGCAGATCCTGACCACCTGGCAGGAGATTTTCAAAGGCACAAATGGCAGTGAGGTGTCTACCTCCTGATGATTTTCAACTAATTAGGTGCTTTGCTGCCATTTGTGCCTTTGAAAATCTTCCCCACCTGGTCTTCATTCCTGATGTTCGACGGAGCCTACATTTTATGTTTGCAAAAAGTGAGGCTTTTGGAAAAGTTGCAGCATTAAAAGAACACCATTGAAATATCTTTTGTTCTAGAGACTTAGTTTTCAAATAAAATCCTTTAAATTGGTAACCTTCTTACAACCAGATCTGTGGCCAAGACCTTGTAAAAGGATCTCAACAATTAATCCAGGTACTTAAAAAACAATTTCAGTAGTAATCTTTTTCATTTCTGTTATTGAAATATCAATTTATATAAACAGATAAAAAAATCTTACATTCAGAAGAACATTAACGTTGCAAAGTTTGAAGCATCAAAAAGTCAGATGATACCTGTTCTGTGGCTAGGTCTATCTAGGACCTTTCACAAACAATACATTTGCTTAAACATTTATTTCAAGAAAGAAAAGAAATTGGATGGGATTTTCAAAAGTGCCTAAGTGATTCAATGGGCCTTGGGCTCCTAAACTTCTGGGGCAGTTTCTGAAATACCATCTATTGTCCCTTATCTATTTATCTTCAGATTTTAGGAACTGATAATCAAAAGCCCAGTGAAGTCATTGACTCCCATTGACGTCAGTAGGCTTTGAGTCAGACACAGTAGTGAGAGTAGTCTGTGCAAAGTTAAATCTTCTCTTTCCCAGTAGGCCAGCATTGTTAATGTTCTCATGGAAGACATGCAGTAACAAACTGGTTTTCTTTTCTTAATACTATAGCAAAATGATTCGTGACGTTCTGAAGGACACGGTTGTTCATAACTATGATCGCTTCTCCAAGACAGGGTCTTCCTCTGCCTATTCTGGCTATATGACGCGTACGTAAACCCAAAATATAACTTTTTAAGCCAGTTTATATTCCAGGTTACTTGACTTAGTCAAAGCATGATTAATATCTGGTGTCTTTGTTGCTTTAGGTGATCCTGATGCATCATCCACATACAGCCTTGACATCCTCTACTCCGGCTCTGGAATTTTAAGAAGAAGTAACATGAATATCTTTCTTTTCAGTAATAAAGCTCAACTTCATGCCAGCCAGGTAACTGCCTGCATTACATAAACATGGGCCTATTCCTGCACCTTTAAGCCAATGTATCCCCTACTGAAAACCATGGGAGTCTGTGCATTTAAGGACTGTTGGGTCAGGCAGAGAATATGCTAATAACAGAAAAAACTGCGGACAATGAGGCAAATGTATTATACAAAAGAAAGGTAGTTTCTTATATAACAGATCCAAAAGTTGTACTTCTTGGGAAAGACTATATATATAAAGACTAGGAAAAGGCTAAGTGCAAATCACCCACAACTAATTAAATAGCAATAGCTGCTATGAGACTATTTTATTGTCTGTTTCTCCCGCTGCTATTTATTCTCCAGGTGCTTTTTTTTTTTTTTGCTTCTAAACACTGTTTCATTTTGATCAGATGCTTTTCCACATAAAATAATACATTTTATACAATAGAAAAAGAAGTTAACTTTAAAGTGCAACTCTTGTGTGCTAGAAATACTGGTAGTGTCTAAAACTCCAGATCAGGCACTTCGTCATGGATAGTGTCTTACGGTTGCCTTTTAGGTTGTGATTGAAGCTCAAGGCCTAGAATCCATAATAGCTGCGTCTGCTGATGAAGGCGAGGAAAACCTGGAGTCCTTTGCTGGCATGTCGGCAATCCTGTTTGATGTTCAGCTCAGGCCTGTTACCTTTTTCCAAGGATACGGAGATTTAATGTCTAAAATGTTCTCAGCAACTGGAGAGCCCATAAATGTGGTGAAAGGACTTCTCCTCCTGACAGATTACTCACAGGTACTCTAAACTTTTTTTGTCTCAAGCACACACTCTCTCTCCTCTCCTGTTCTTGCTTCTCCAACCACATTACATTCATGTGACCGTCTGCTCCACTTATTTTACACTGGGGAATCTATAGGGCTTTGCTGACTGTTCAATCAAAAGGGAAATTATATATTGTATGAAACCAGAAGACAGGAAATCAGCCTGGAGAACAGAAAAAGAGTTAAGATAAAGGCTGCAAATATATATATACTATAAAAAACAAACCAGTTCCCCATGGAAAAACCCTCCTGATATGCAGCATATTACTGGCAGAAATAGCCTCCTCTCTAGCCAGTTATTTTATATTGTACAGTTCCTATTAAGGTGGTGGTGCCACCAATAGCCATCTGTTTTTATAGCTCAGAAGATATCCAGTGATCTGACACCCATCTTGTGCATCTTGTCAAATGCTCAGCTGAGTTACCCAGGCTTGCATGCACCACGTGATCATCCTTAACTGCTCACTTTACAAGCTTCGTGCTAGCATTGTTCAGAATTTACTGCGAATGCAGAGAGTGCAATTTTCAAGGGCGCATAACAAAGTGACATTGGAATGATCTGTCATCGAAAGCCTAAAGGCTCTTCTTAGTAAACATTCTTCCCTCAACCAAATTGGCACTAGGGATGCTCAAAAAAAAGTTACAAGATTTTTTCTTTTTGTGTGACGAGGGGAAGTGTTTTTCACTGTCCTTGTGTTGCCAGCCTACTGAATTATATTTAGTCAAACTTTCTCAAACCGTTCCTCTCAAGGTGGAAATCACCAAAGGTGAAGGATTCAGACAATTATAGCCATCTGAAAACAGGGATTTAAAATTGAAACTATTATTCAACTTTATATATACTTGCCACTACTGTGCCATTTATAGTGCTACAGATAAACTTTTCATTTTTAAGCAACACCATATGCTCTAATCTAGCTTCAGAGGTGGAACAGCCATCCATCTGAGTAGTACAGATCTAGACACTTAACCTAGAGAAAAGAGGCAGCGTTTGGATTGCTTTTTCTGTTCTGCCCAAATTCAGATGCGTGAAACTGGGAGATCTAATGGTAGAAATCAGCCTATAGAAGACCTGCAGTCTCCAGTTTTAGCCCCAAAGTACCACTGGCTTACTGGGCAAGCATGGTACAAGCTGCTCCCATTGCAAAATTTCAGAGAGGCTCCAGAAGTGTAACTTCTTACCTCACGGAATCTCATTAATCTCACCTACATTTTGGTGGAGGAGAATGTCAAACTGTTCAAAGACCGAATGCAATCTGACTAACAGTGCACCTTTGACTTTACCAACCAGAAGTGATCTGGAGCACCACCTCTTCTGCACCTGAGGCTTGACATTGGCATTTGCAACCAAACACAGCCACTTGTAAATGGTTCTGTTAGTTCAGAATTTCGTATACAGCACACACACTGTGAACTGAAGTTCACTGAGAAAAGCAGTTGGGTTCTAAGAAAAAGATGACATGCAAGAGGTCCAGCTAACAGACAGTGTGGCAGTGATCTATTTTACAAACAAACCAGGCAGGTGGAAACATGGTCAGACTTTTACGTTCTCCAGCTCAGATTACAGAAGCGTGGTGTTTCCAGAACTAAGTATTTTCAATTATTATGCATGCATAAAGCTCCGTAAATATTCTGGCACAATCACTGGGCTAGGCACCCCAAGAACTCTGCCAGCCAGTGGATTCTGGACTCCTTAACTGCAGAGAACCTAGTAAGAGAGTGCGAGGCACACCAGTGTTGGAACTGTATGCCATGCCTAACAACAGCAGGGCATATCATTTTAGGTCAGTCACTGAAATTCAGGAAGCCTTGGCAATGGAAGTTCTGTAAAAGCACAGTGAACAGATGGGATCACTATCTGCTTTCTCTTCTGTGTCACGGATAGCACAGTTGCTGCACAACCTAGCTGGGATCCAGGTAGCAAAGACCTCAGTTGATCCTTCCTAACCAGGAAAACAGTGGTTCCTTTTAAGCTCCATCCACACAGGGCCCTGAATTGGTTTACAACACTGTTGAAAACAGCTTCAGGCTGAACTTTTTTTTCCCCACAGTACAGCTGGTCAGTGCGTATGGGGGCTGATTGAGACTATTTTTAACAATCACGTTTAAGATTAGAAACAGCCTTAACATTGGTTTGCCACTTCCATGTAAGCCCGCTACACTGTGCTGGAAATATTTTCACCTGAAGTGCTGTTAAACTGATTAGAACTGTATCAGGAACCTGTTTAAACAGAAGTGTAGCTGGAGCCTTAGTTAAATGGGAAGACTGATTTAAGAATCTAGTTCTGAGAGACAAAAAGTCCCTCCCTACACTTGTGTTGAAGCCATTTCACCAATAGCCATGCTTAACGTAGCTTCCTACCCCTGGTTCTTGGGACCAGGAAACTAATTCAGCTTCCTTGGCCAGCATAGAGTGACAACAACCCCTATAAACTAAAGAGTTTATACCATTGTTCATCCTTCTCTACAATGCCCAGTAGTCAGCTACCTGTTAGCAAGATCCACAGTCACACTTTGGGACAAAGTGGTTTCAGCACAGACAGGAACAAATGTGCAAAGGATGTAGACAGCACAGTTGCAATCCTATTTATAGGAGGATGACTTGAAAGCTGAAAGGAAGAATTTAAAATGGGCCAATTGAATTTTTGAAAACTAATTTCAGAATAGTCTATTTTACAGGGACTCTGGAAACAGCATATTCTGATTTTTTTAAAATGTCCTTTAGAACCATTATAAAGGTTTTTCTGCTTTTTTGTTCATCTCTATATGAATCACTTCTGGTCGGAGTTGCTCCACTGCTAACTGAGTAAACAAGTGAAAATTTACATTGACAATATACAAAGGGCTGTCAAATATACAAGGTAAAAAACCCCGGAAAAATAGTTTACTTTCACTCGCTCCTTTCAGCTGTAGTAGTCATGACTATAGCAGAGAGCATGCCCAGACAGATGTGAATTCCAAGTTGATGATGTCCCTTTAGACTCATGTTCCTGCCCACTACCCATGATGCAGGATTTCTGTGAGAGAGGGTGTTCCAAAAATCCACAAACAAAAAACATCAGGGTGCACAATGCAGCTATCGCCACCTTTCATAACTCTGTTCAAGGGTGAAGAATGAGTTTGGCAAATCATAATCCCTGTCATAAAAGAAACACTCTCCTAGAATTATTTTAAGCCTATGAAAACACATACATTAACGCTCCTGGGTGTAAGAACAATGTATCTTCTCAGCATCACACCTACCAGAACAGCAGAGAAACCAAATATTTGATGAGTAGCTCAAAGCAGCCATCTGAAAACCAGACCCTACTGGAGGGTAACCAGTTCCCAAAGAAGTGCCTTTTTCAGCAATTCCATTTGCATTCCATTCGAGTAGTAATACCAGTACAGTATGTAGTGGAGCGTTTGTAAAAATTTGGTCTACTTCAGCATTTTGAATCAGTACCAAGACATTGATCCCAATTTTTAATATCCCATCATCTGTTACAAAGGATGTTGTTAAGCTTTAAATAGAAAGGCACAGGAAAAATGCACCTGTAAAAGGTCAGTGCCCATTTTGCCCATTAATGGGAGTTGCACACATGTAACTGAGGACAGAATTCAGCCCTAGAGTAGGAAATGGATGATCAGGCCAGCCTTGTGGTCAAGACTCATGAAAACATTAAACAAAAAGATACAGGTGTTCAAGAAATGTCCTTTGAGCTTTAAAGGCAAATTTAATAAGCTCCTGCAGCCTTTGAAGCCCTAAATAATCACATCCACAGTCACTGTTACATTCCATAATGCAGCCTTCACAAATCAATCCTACACTCAAATACGTGCAATTTGACATGCATCTCCAAAACTGTGCTCCCGTTTGTGCACAAATGGCTTTCAGAATGTAAGCTATTACATGCTCACATGCATAGAGTTATAGCCCAGTCTGGTTCTAATGTTTAAAAAAAGAGATCTGGAACATCTCCAGATTCAAATAAGCCAGGTGTTTTTAATTAGCTACAAGGCGTGAAATCCTGGGCCTACTGAAATCAATGTCAAAACTTCATTTGTCTTGAGTGTGGCCAGGATTTCACCCAAAGACTTTAATTAGATGATAACAAGAAGGAAACAGGACAACACGTGATCAAGGGTACCCTTGTTTATAAACTACATCCAGCCCACTGCATTCTTAGCTTAAATGTCCAGCCCACTCCAGTAGCAGCTGACTGCCAAGTGAAAAACCTATTGAACTCTGCAACACAGAATATTTCAGGCCTTAAAAGATGAAGTAACCATATACAGTCACCATATTTCTCCAGGCTCCAGACACCAGAGGAAGGTTTTAAGGCCCTTCTCCGGCAACCAACCTTGCTAAACACCAAACCCTGCTGATTGAGTTTGCGTGGGAGCCTAGGTCTTTCTCAAGGCAGCTTCCACAGGAGACAGCTGTGCTGCTGAGCAGCGAGCAAGGAAAGGACCATCGTGCGACCCTTTGTCCAGCTGAGGAGTGGAAGGGAGCAGAATCAAGCACTCCTGCAAACACCTGCAGTAATACAGGGAACAACACAGGAACAGAGATACTGGCCTGGGGAGGGACCCACTGGGGTATGGGGAGGACAATTATCCCCACCCCACAGAGACATGGTGACAGGAGAAAAGGAGAAAGAGAGCAGCTGATTTCATTGGGAGTAGATAACAGCTTGTGTACTCGCTCCTCACAGCAGGCCATATGTCTGGCCCCTCTTAAACTGTGCTAACCCTGTTCAGTGTGGGGAATTCATTTTGCTAGGACAACAGGGGTGAAAGATGGGCTGGCCAGCAACAGGCCCCCCGTCCCTCAACAGCAAGGGGAGATAGCCCCTGCCTGGAGGGGAATTAAAAGCCACTTTCCACTGAATAGAAAGTGGCTGCTCCTATCCTCATTTCTCCTGACTGCTCTCCAGGCAGAGTGCCCATTCCCTATGCCTCGCACTTGCTATTTCCTTCAAAGCTCCATTACTGCTGGTGTTTATGGAAGGGGATGTAGCTTGATTCTGTTTCTTCAATCCCCAGAAGGAACGGAGGAGCCTACGGTCTTTCCACCCGCTGTCTTCTCAGAGCGTGAACGAAACACCTGCAGCTAGCTCATGTTAGCTGACTCAAGCTTGCGAGGCTTGGACAGCAGGGTTACAACATTGCAGTGTAGATGTCCGGGTTGCAGTTTCATAGCTCTGCAGCCAAAGCCCAAGTCAGCTGAGGTAGGCCAGCCACAGGTGTTTTATTGCAGTGCAGACAGACGCTCAGATGCCTGGCTGCTTCCTGCTGTTGTCATGAGGGACACCCAAGCTGCCTCTCAGACGTCAATAGCAGGGGAGACAAATTCATCCTTGGGAAGAGGAGCTCCCAGGGCCCATACAGCCACTTTGTTTTTTAAATATAAAATCTCACTGGGCAATAACGACCTTCTTCAAAGTGAGGTTCAGAGTAATACATTAATTAACTAATTCTATATAAGGTAAAGAAATCATCATTGTTAGAGCTACTCAGGCAGACTTCAACAAAATGATTTTTCACTGGAAAATGCAGGCCCATCAAAATGCTTTTCCAAATCTCTTTTGATTTTACCATTTTGCTTAGGAGAAAAAAACAAACATACAAAATCTGACAGTATCAAAATGGCCTGTTTTGACATGTTCAAAATAAATCTTTTGATTTTTGTTGGGAAATATTTTTAAATGTTGTATTATTTTTTTAAAAGTATAAAGTGAAACAAAATGTTTAATTTTGTGGAAACCAACATTTTGGTTGTTCCACCCTCTCCACCTTCCCCCGAATTTACATCATTGGAGAATTTTGTGAGTTTCATTCCAATTCAGAATGAAGCCAAATTTAGGAAACCTTCTTGAAGTGGAGTTATTCTCTGCACAGCTCTAAGCATCTCAACTCCACAGAACGTGAACTGAGGCAGAGAGCTTAAAAACCTTCTCCAAAGCTCACTGAAGTCAGTTGGAGTCTTTTTATTGACCTCAGTGGGCTCTAGATCAGGCCCTAAGGGACTTGACCAAGGCATGATTAGAAGTGAGGAGTTCCTGACTCCATGGCCTGTATCTCTCCCCCCACCAGTGATGTTCCATGGACCTTAGCAATTACTTTGATGTTACTGATTAGTGCCAGCCATTTACACTGTAAAGTTGGGGCGGGGCGGGGATAAAAGGCCTAAATCAACTTTTTCAAAATGAAATGTTCTTTTTAAAAAAATGAATTCGTCTATCTAGGTTTAAAGCGAGCAGGGCAGTTATATAAGGCAATGCAGATTACCACGCGGCGTGAACTTTAAAAACTTGGCTGGCTGTCAAAACTCAAAAGTAACAAGCTGATGGGAGGCTGAGGTATTATCACTTCCGAAACCGACTCCATGCAATGCATTTCCAGTCCAGCTGAAAAGGTTTCAAGCAGCATGTCCAATGCTGGCAAAAAGTGCATTGATAGCAAAATATCACAGGCAATTTGTATTTGTGGCGGCCACTTGATTGTTCACATCAATCTTTCCACTATGGTGGTCCTGTGTCACGGTCCTGTTGGGCACCAGTGGGTATTTTATTGCCACTAGGGGGCAAGAATCTGCACTGGTGCTCTCAGGTGGCAGGCTCTTCCGAGAGAAACTCTGAGTAAGCCAGCATTCATTCCACTGTGGTTTTCCTGGGAGGTGCATGCCGGTGCGGTAGCTGTGTCACACTTTGAGAGAAGGGGGCAGGATACTCCATGATCTGCGCCTGGCCAGCTATGCTGGATGGTGTGTGGGGTGGGAGGAAGGAAGGACAGGCTCATGGGTCCCACCCTCATGCCACTCCTTTTCATGAGGGTGCTGGGCAAGAACACAGGCCACTCCCCTCTGAAGTTCTGTCCATCCCCTCCACAAAAATGCAAGAGGAAAGAGGGGAGCTCTCTGTACTTTCTCCCCACAAAGGTGGAATCGAGTCCCCAAAGAAACAAGAAAACAAACACTGCTGTGAATCTGCATTTAGCAAAATGGAGGGTTATCTGTGCTCTTGTATGCTTTCAGGTCCTTCAGTTACAGTCTGGGCTGCAGGCCAGTGCCGTGTTCCAGGGTGGTCTGGCCATTGACATTTCAGGTGGAATGGAGTTCAGTCTGTGGTACAGAGAATCCAAAACCAGCGTTAAGAATCGGTGAGATACTTCCACTCCATGCTGTAACCTTATATTCTGATATACGAAAAGTGTAAAACGAGCTAGTCTATTCTGAGAATTTTAAAACAGAAGCAACCTTGCATTTGCATTAAAAGAAGGGACAGCTATATTAAACAACTTTTCAAATTCGATTCTTATTTCAGGAGAAAAATAATGTGGCAGTAAGCATGTGGTCTGTGTGAAAGTACTAATGAAAGAAAAGATATAAAAATGAATCACCTTTGACCTGTTTAAAGGCTTTGTTTTAGGAAATCAGAATGGACTTTAATGCTTCAAAGGCTACATTTTGCCCTCTTCTAGATTGAGACAGCTCCACCGGCCTCAGTGAGATTGTATCAATAGATATGAGAACTCAATTTGAGCCAAATCTTCAAAGTGCTTTAAATGCACTGGGTAATTTTTTCCAAAGTGCCTAAGTGATTTGGGAACCTATGTCCATTTTAAAAAATGATTTAGGAATATAAGCCTCATTGAAAGTCAGTGGGACTTAGGCCCTTAGGTGTCTAAATCACTTTTGAAAACATGACCCACTAATTAATTAGCTAATGTTCACCTGTGAAATAATTACCATCAATGTAAAGTGGGAGAAACAGAGGCAGAGAGATCAAGTAATTACACAAAGATATACAGCAAATCAGTGTCAGGATAAGGATTAAAATGCAGGAGCTCCTTATTTCCAGACTCATGTCTAATCTGATAGATTATGCTGCCTCTTTAGAATTGGAGAGTGGATCTGATAGTATTAGATCTGTAGCTTGAGGCAGCATTGCAAAAGTTTACTCACTCGATCCTGGCCAGAAGTAGGGATGTGGCCTCTCTTGGGTGAATTACATCTTTAGCTCTCTGAATGGAAACTGGAATTATGAGATGCTGGTCTCCAAAGAGGGCGGGAAGGTGGCTGCCCGTGGAAGGTGCTGAGCATCTCTGGTAGGATGCTGAACACCCTCAAATTCTGTTGAATGGGCATTTTGGATGTGCAGGAAAAGCATGATGAAACCCCAACGGGGTGGTGGTTGAAATAAGGTGGGAAATGGCCAAGGCTGTTAATGTTAACTTATGATTTCTTGGACAAGACCTAAACACTACTTGTTTTAGGGCAGTGCGCATTTTGCACTAATGAAGAAAGGCATCAATGTCTGTCATCAATAACAGATTTAGGCTCTCCTCCCTGGCTTTTACCAGCTTTGAGTGACAAGGATCCCTCTCCTGGATAGTGAGTGAAGCTTACCCATCCATATAGTAGAGTTCTTGACAGGAGACCAATAAAGCAATTACAAAATAGATGTCAGTGCTCTTGAAGATAACCATGAAAGAGAGGGAGTACATCCTCTGAACCAAATTCAATCCTAGTGTAAGTGGGTGCAACTCTACTTACACCAGATCTGAGTTTCACTCTCCGACAACAATATTTTATAAGTTCTGCAAGCACTGGACAGATTTTTCAAAAACATCAGTGAGCAAAGACTTTGCGTTTGATTAGCCAGACACATTCTGTGGTCATTTGCACCAGTGCAAAGTGAGTATAAAATACTACCAAATCAACATGGTAGTATTTTACATCCCTCTTTTACTCGAGTAGATAGCTAAAGGAGGAATTAATCCTGGACGTCACAACAGCATACACACCATGCTTTCTCAGCAGGCTCCAATGGTAAAGGGTGTACGTTCCCAAGAGTGTATGTTTCACTCAACATTAATGGTTCTTTTCTCCTTTCTGAGTGTGTGTGTACAATCACCACTGGTGTCAACTGGAGTTCTCCAGATACACTCGTGTAAGAACAACTCCAAGAGAGCAGTCAGTATTATGCTGTTCCAGTGTTAGGACTATGTGCAATTTAACCTCCTGTTTGTTTCTGAGACCTGTTCATGATAAATTCTAATATTTGAATTTCCTTGTAGGGGAGCTCTGGTGGTAGTTGGTAATATCATAGTGGATTCCTTCTTTGTAAAGGCTGGCATGGAAACCAGTTTTGAAACAGAGGCAACACTAGACTTCATCTCCACTGTGCAGTTTTCAGAGTATCCATTCTTAGTTTGCATGCAGATGGACAAAATCGAATCTCCATTCAGGTAAGAAATCAAAATACTATTTGAGATTTCCAATTAACCATCTGGGGACTCCAGAACTTTTTCCCCTACATATGTCTGAATGTTTTTAACCCTCCATCTTTGTGACCGAGACTGGATTTAAGCATAATACAAAGAGGCGTTGTGCAAGATCACTCCCACACGCAAACGTCTCTGCTAATGCAGTTCATTCCTGGCCTACAACATGCCAGAAATTTGGATAAATGTTCAGTAGGGACTCTGACAAGACCACTGCACTTGCTTTGATTTCTCACTTTTGTCAGATTTTCCACTCAGCTTTTAGAAGTAAAAACTAAGTGAAATAAGCCCACTAAATTACCCTACAAGGTCATCATTATAAATGGTAAAAAGACCCGAGAGTCAAACAAAGAAGCACCACCACCAGTGTCTATCTGTGATCTGTTCATTAGGCCAGTGACAGCGGTGCAAGTGCTTAGCCATACAGGACTTGAGCCTTCAAGGTTGCCTTTATGACATACTGCTTACTGATGCTTGTCAAATTAGCCAGAATATGTAGTGCTTTTGCTCAATCAGGCTCTATAATAAATACTGTTCTTCAACATATTTGGAAGTATTTTTTTTTTTAACTATTGCAGTTTTCCATGCTGAAATTTAAAATAACTATACAGTAGAGTAAAAGGTGTTTTCAGCAGTCAAGTGGTAGCACTGCACTGCCAGGTGAGAGGCCTGGGTTTGCTTCTCTGTCTTGCTCCATATCTGCCAAAAATTGAGAATGGTCTAGTGGCAGCATTCTCTGATCCTGCGAGAAAGGCTTCCATTCCTTCCTCCTTGGCTATTGGATAATGTGTACAGTGATGGGCCAAATTGATGGGAATTTCCTGAAGCTCTCCCAGGAATCCCATCTCTCTGAAAATGTGGTGCTATTTGTACTGATAGATCTGGATGCTGATTATATATACACCCCATTAATCACATTGAAACCAATCGGTCTGGCATGGATGTGGTATGCCCTTACATAGATTCATCTGTAGGGTGCAGACTTTATATCAGTTTGGTTATACTACATAACAATGTTGTGTCTTTGCAGGCAATATGTGACTAAATATGAAAGCCTGCCATCTGGCAAACGGTACATCTCTCGGAAAGGAAAAGTCAAATTGCTGGCAGGTTCTGAATACCCCCTCCATCAAGAGAACTCCAATATGTGCAGGAAGGTTTTCAGCACTCAGTCCGATGCCTCCGACAGCTGGTTTTGAAATGGGCACCTGTTCTTGCATTTTACTGAATCCACGGCTCCCTGAGTGACTTAGGCGTGTACGTACTGTACTAGCTCAGCGCCTGATCCTGTACTGTTGAAATCAATGGAAAGTTTGCCATTGATTTCCTACAGGCCCAGGATCAAACTCTTAGTATGTGCATAGTGTTTACATATTTACATATATTTAAGTCTTTTGTAAAAAGCTAAGAAAAAACCAAAAATAAGCAAACAAAGGTTTGGAGGCAATCCATACACTCCCCCTAGGGAAGTATGATTTGCAATTTTTTTTTTTCAAAAGTAGAAAGACATTCATATTTTTCTAAAGGTGGGAATATAGAAGCTCATGCTTCTGATTTGCAGTAAGAGCAATGCTGTAAAAAGAACTATTATTTATACATACATTTAGAGGCAGCCATTTGTTAAAAAAACTCACCAGTTCTCATTCAAATACACAGCAGCATCTTCCTAAGAACCACCATTAATTCTTGGTCGTTTACTGCTTCCTGTTTGTTTAATCAAAAGCAGGGGTGTACTTTTACAATTTATTTAGAGCCTTAGTCTCATAAGTATTATCTATCTTTTTTTTATGGAGTGCTAAGGTTAGACATGTTTGATTAAAAATTTAGGACACAATCTTCAAGATCGCTCAGCATTGGCCTATCTTTTCTCCCACTGATGTGAATTGAGGAATGCCTATTGAATGGAATGGAAGCAATGCTGATCATTTTTGAAGATCGCACTCTGAAACTTCATGTAATTATGGGGCACCAGAGCAGGTACATTTCTAGAACTGAGCACTCACTGGAGTAACAGTGTGAAATATGATTAATTTTAAGGTCTTGAAAATGAGTTGGGACTTCACCATCTAGCAGGTCCTGTAAGGAGAGACAAAATTCTCTTAGTCTCCTCTGTGGGAAATGACTCATTTAGACTAAAAGAGCAGCCTAAATTATCATTACTCACACAAGTGGTTCCACTGAAGTCAACAGCACTTCTCAGAGCAGTAAGGGTAATTCATGTGACTTGGGGCTTTTATTGGATCAGGACCAATCTTGGCTGAACAACCATACTTCATTTGTCAATCATTTTGCAGTTATTACAATGTAATAAATGAAGAAACAAATATGTCCCATCACAGAACACACTACTTTCCCAATCTCCTGCTCCCTCAAGTGCTCATTATTTATAATTCCATAGGACGACGTGTTTAGTGTAAGCGTTGGGTTCAAAACTATCAGTCTGTTCAATGCAAACAGCTAAGCTGTTTCTTTTCGAATGATCAAACAGGAACTAATGGGCTGATTACTGTACTTTCCAGATATATCATCTGATGCTATAGCACATTTCCTGCCAGGACCTAAAAATAAAATGGGGCAAAATAAAATGAAAAAACAAAACCCCTTCTTCCAATCTTGGTTATTGTTTGCTATTATTGTGGTTTGGGTAGTTTTATTCTCTAAGAGAATGTAGTCGGGGTAATCTCACCTCTTGAGTGCCTTCTGCTGCCGCATGCCTTTTCCTGCTCCTGGCACACCCTGTCCGTTGTCAACCTTGCTTGGCTGGTCTCCAGTGGCTCAGCCCTCTAGCCAGGTCATATAACCAAAATGCACTCCTTCCAGGTAGCAGAGTACACCACAATCATTTTTCTACTATCACCAGCGTCTTCAGCCCCAGCTCTTGGCTCTTCAATTGGGCTTCCAAATGAGCCTTACTCCCTTCATGGGATTTACATCGTTTTGCCACTGGGGGAACCCAGGCCTGCCCACTATTCCTGGATCCAATCCAGGGACCCTATAAATAGCAGCTACATACCACTCACTTCAATTCCTTGCTGCTACCTTCCTGGGCCTCTTCCCACTTGGTCCCTTTATTTTCACTGCTCACCTCAGGGTTAAAGTTCTTAGGTCCTTTCTCTCCCAGCCTAAGCAAATGCAGCCAGAACCAAATTCTGGTTATTCCTCAAGCTCTTTTGGCCAGAGACAAACACCCTTTTCCACCCCTCTGGTCCCAGCCAGGAACTGACAACCCTGCAGCTCATTTTATCTCAGGCTGGGGGCTCTGATTGGCTGCTCTTCCATGAGGCCTCTCTAGGCAGGCCTGGAGGACCCACTTTCACAGCTCCTTTCCTGGCATGGAGTGTAGTAGGATTAAGGGGCCTTCTGCAGGAGTCTACAAAGGGCCGATGCATCCTATCACAGGGATAAATGCTGTTCTTTTATCCATAGCCAAGTAGTCTTTCCCTGCTGTGGAACTGATGAGCTTCCATGATGCAAAGGAGGAGGAGGATTGGAGGAGAAAGGGCAATATAAGGAACGCACACTCCATGCATGGAGCTCAACTCTCCATCTAAGAGATAATCCAGCCAAAATCCTCTTTCACCCTCCACATAAGCCATTTGGGCTTCTTATACAGCCACAGACTCCACTATACACTACATACTACAAGATCCATTACACCCTATTCTGAGGGTGGGGAATCGTCCCTCTCCAGTGGCTGTAGCATGCTGAAAGCCTCTCTTCACTTCTTACAGGCAAAGAAATTATAATGCTTACATTTTGATGTCACAGCTATTGTCATAGTGATAGGGTCACACTGTAAGCACAGAGATAAAAAATGGTTACTTACCTTCAGTAAATGTTCTTTGAGATGTGTGGCTTATGTCCATTCCAAGCAGGTGTGCGCGCGCCATGTGGACAGTCGTCAGAAGGTTTTCCTCCATCAGTACCCGTCAGGTTAGTACAGGCGCCTCCAGGAGTAGCGCCTCCAGGGCGCCGTGTATAGGGGCCCGCCGACCAGCCGCCTCTCCAGTTCCTTCTTGCAGATTGGCTCCAACAAGAGGGGTAGGCAGGTGGGTCTTGGAATGGACTTGAGCAACACATCTCAAAGAACAATAGTTACAGAAAGTAAGTAACCATCTTTTCTTCTTCGAGTGCTTGCTCATGGTGATTCCAAGCAGGTGATTTCCAAGCAGACCAATGGAGGAGGGGGTCGGAGTTCATGAGATTGCCAACTGGAGCACTGCTCTACCAAATGCCGCATCGTCCCTGGCATGCTGGGTAATGGCATAATGCGAAGTAAATGTGTGTACGGAAGACCATGCTGCAGACCTATAGATCCTGTGTGGGAATATGAGCCAGGAACGCTGCTGACAAGGCCAAAGCCCTCGTGGAATGCGCTGCTACAGCCGGGGCTGACACTTTGGTTAGCTCGTAACATGCTCTTATACAAGAGGTAATCCAAGACGAAATCCTCTGAGAGGATACTGGGAGTCCTCTCATCCTACCTGCTACAGCGATGAAAAGCTGATTCGATTTACGAAAAGGTCTGTTAGCTCTATATAGAATGCCAATGCCCGTTTGACATCCAAGGATTGGAGACTATGCTCCCTGCTGCTGGCATGTGGCTTTGGAAAGAACACTGGCAAGAAAATCTCCTGACTAGTGTGAAATTGAGGCAGGAAAGCCGGGTACAGGTGCAGCTGCACCTTGTCCTTATAGAATATTGTATACAGGGGCTCTGAGGTCAGCCCCTTGAGTTTAGACATGCTCCTTGCCAAGGTAATTGCGATGAGGAAGGCTACTTTCCTCGAGGTACAATAAGAAACACAAAGCTAAGGGCTTGAATGGGGGCCCATCAATTTATTGAGCACCGGGTTAAGATCCCATGTTGGAACTGGATGACATACTGGAGGGTAAAGTCTTTCTAGGCCCTTAAGGAAACAGGACACCATAGGGTTGGCAAATATTGAACATCCTCCTTCTGCTGGGTGGAAAGCGGAGATAGCCGCCAAGTGCACCTTCACGGATGCAACCGCCAAACCCAACTGCTTCAAGTGCTGTAGGCAGTCCAGTATAAGTGGCAGCGGAGCCTGTGTTAGAGGAGTACCTTTTTGTACTGACCACAATGAGAACTTTTCCCATTTAGTTAAGTACGCCTCTCTGGTGGATGGCTTTCTACTACTGAGGAGGACCTCCTGCACTTGCTCCGAATGCTCTGCCTCCTTTGGGTTCAACCATGCAGCTTCCACACCGTAAGATGAAGCGACTTGAGGCTGGGATGATGCAGCTGACTGTGGTTCTGTGTGATTAGGTCTGGAAACAATGGCAGGGCAATCGGGGTGTCTACAGACAGCTGCAGCAGAGTTGTGTACCAGTGTTGCCTGGGCCACACTGGGGCTAGATGTATAACCGAGGCCTTGTCTCTCCTGATTTTCAGGAGGACTCTGTGAACAAGAGGGAACAGTGGGAATGTGTAGAGCAGGTGGTGAACCCAGGAATGCATCTGCCATGGAACCCAGGCTGTGACCCCAGTAGGAGCAAAACTGGAGACACGTCCTGTTGGACTGCATTGCAAAGACATCTACTTGAGGAAACCCCCACTTCTGGAAAACGTTTCTGATGATATCCGCATGGAGAGGCCACTCGTGGGTGTTGAAGGAGCAGCTGAGAGGGTCCACCAGCTCGTTCTGGGAGCCAGCCAGGTAGGTCACTTTCAGGTGTATGGACGGGCGATGCAGAAGTCCCAGAGTTTGGTGGTTTCCTGGCACAGAGGAGAGTAACGTGCTCCCCCATCTGTTCATATAGAACACTGCCGTGGGGTTGTCTGTCAACACTGACACTTCCTTCCCTGCCAGGTGAGACTGGAACACCTGGCAGGCCAACCTGACTGCCTGCAGATCCCTGACATTTATGTGGAGCGACAGTTCCTCTGGGAACCAAAGGCCTTGAGTCCTCAGTTTGCCGAGGTGTGCTCCTCACCCCAAGGCTGAAGCGTCTGTAACCAGCACCAACGATGGCTGTGGCCTGGCAAATGGGATCCCTTCGCACACATCAGGGATCGAGGCACCACTGAAAGGACTCTACAACCTGTGGTGGAAGAGAGACCACTCTGTCCAGATTCTCCCTGTGGGAGCAGTAAACTGACATCAGCTACAATTGGAGAGGTCTGAGTTGCAGCCTCGCATGCTGGACCATGTATGTGTAGGAGGCCATGTGGCCTAGAAGTGTCAGGCAGCTTCAAGTTGCCATAGTAGGGAAGTAGGCAGCAGAACTCTGGCTTGTATTGAGTCCTGAACTGCCCTATGAATTCTATTCTTTGTGTGGGCACTAGCATTGATTTGATCACATTCAGCTGCAGACCCAAATTGAGGAAGGTCGCCCATATTAGGACGACTTGGGCGTCTACTTGCTGCCTCAAATGTATCCGGTGTGGAGGGGAGGTCCAGCTCTTCCACCTCGCTCTCCTTCGCTGGGGCGCCCACATGCACCAGGCTCGTGGGTGCTCTCTGTGGAGCCACTGTCAACAGTCCCGGGGACTTCTGGGCCGAACACATCTGCAGGCGCGATGGACCAGCATCCTCGTCCATAGGCCACACTGTAGGCGAGCACCCCGTCCGCTCTGTGCTTTTTACAGGGCACTGGTGAAGTTGAGCGGTGCCAAATTCACTTTGGTGCTAGTGAGTGTCAGTGCCGAGGCTCCCTCTGTGCCGAGATCTTCTTCGGCGCCGCGTCACTAACGGACACCGGGCACTGCACACCGACACACTCAGTGTTGGGTCCGGGGGTTGCAGCCGGAGAGCTGCCTCCATGAGGATTTGCTTCAGGCGCACACTCCTCTCCTTACGGCTCCTCAGGTGAAAACTTTTACAGATCCTGCAACAGTCTGCCTGGTGCGACTCTCCTAAACACTTTAAACAAGTCGTGCGGGTTGCCTTTCAGCATAGACTTGTGGCAGGATCTGCAGGGCCTGAAGACAGGTCCAAGGCATTCCCTGGGGCCCCAGGTAGGAGAGTCTCAGAAACGGGAGACCCGTATGCCACTACTTAACACTTATCTAGAACTATATAACTACAAACAACAGTGACTAACTCTAACTTTACCAGAACCGCCAAGAACAACATGGGGAATGCTTGCAGAAGCAAGAAGACTAAAGCTCCAATGACCGTCACGGGCAGTAAGAAGGAACTGGAGAGGCATTGGGTCGGCAGGCCCCTGTATACAGTGTCATAGAGGCGCTACTTGAGGGGGCACCTACACCAACCTGATGGGTACCGCTGGGGGAAAACCTTCCGATGACTGTGCACGCAACGCACGCACACCTGCTTGGAACTGACCTGAGCAAGCACTCGAAGAACTTCCCTTCATGATTCAAACAGGAAGATGAGCTAGTCTATGAATGGGAACAATCATCAATACCAGCAGGAGAAATCTTGAAGAGTCAATTACAATTGGTATGAATGTTCTTTTCCCAGTATGCGAATGTCAACTGGAATGTGCCTTGAATGAACTCAATTTGAACTGATGCAAATCACAGTCTTGTGCTACATATCAGATGACCATTTTTTTAAAGTTGAATATCAGATGACCATTTTTTTAAAGTTGTAAGTAAAAGTCAAGTTAGGGGAAAAATCAACCCCCACACAGGTATTTGTAATAAAAGTTGCAATCAGCTTCCATTATAAAGCCCTGTTTTAGTTCCATTACATCTTTGGCTTGGAAAGTTGAGTTGGTCTAAACATTGACACTTTTACTCTGAAGGCCATGGAGGAGGATTCTAGAAAGTTTAAAAATAATTGTCAAACTATTTTACACTGTAAGTTTGTGCAGTGCTGGAAACCGAGCCCTTATCTCTGCGGTGGCAAACCCATCTGTAATCCACTAGATCACAGTACCTCTTACACAAATTACTTCAACCAGCTGTGTAATTGGGATAGTAAGAGGTACTCACTCACCTTTGTAAAGTAGTTAGAGATACAGAAATGGAAGGTACTATGGATGGACTGTGGCCAGTAGAGTATGTCAGCAAAACTGGGGAAACACAAACCCTTGCTGTACAGTGAGACCCCCTCAATGGCCCCCAGTCATACCAATTCCCTCCTTCTCTACTGAAACACCCTACCAATACAGTTCTGAACAACTTATCCCCAAACATTGTCTCTCTCTCCCCCACTAAACCCCCACTCCCAAATCTCCTCCTCCCATACCCAAGGCTGTCTCCTAGCACAGATTCACTCCTCAAGGCTTCCCTTGAATTCTCCCATTGTGCACCGTAGGAGAAGTGAAGGAACCCAAAATACAATAATGTGAAGTTTTTCTATCCTTCATCAGAAGAATGTGCACAAGTTTGTTTACCATGAGTAGGTCAGTCCCATGATTATTTAAAAAAAAAACAAAAGCCAACGATTACTAGTCATCTGGCATTAGCATAGATTGAGAAAGTCTATGTAGCTGCATTATTGAAAATAAGTCCTTTGAGATGGGACAACTGTCCCACTAGGTCAAGTTTTAGATTTCAACAACTTTGACCGTTTGAATTAAATGTGAGTAAAAGAAAGCCTCTGAGGCCAGTGTTACTCCAGAAGTGATAAATGTCCTAATGGATACTACATGGTATCATTCCAGTACACTTGTTTCTGAAGGTATTTTACCCTAACAGCTGGACATAATGGGAATTCCTAAAGGGTTTTAGCCCAACAGCTGGGTAACAGAAGGTAATGGCTTACTTACACTGAAACCATAGTTACAGAAACAAAACTGACAATCTTCTAAAAATAAGGTGAAAGTAATACACTGCCTAAGCCTGTATTGAAATAAAAACATACTTAGTTACAATCAAAGCAAACATTTTCTATACTTATTTGGGCTAATAGAACTTTTTATGTATTTATTTTTATAAAGCCTTTGAAATGGTTACAAATAATCATTTTTCAAATGACAAATTGTGAAAGTTAAATAATAATTTTTTCCCCCTCTACGCAGAATTGTATGCATGCAGTATCAATTCCCGTTAAGGAAAGTCCATAAAGGGACCACTATAAACACAGCTAGGTCAGGGGAAAAAAAACAAAAAAGACCCAACAAGCCATGATTAAATAATAGTTTTAAAAAAAATCTCTTTCCTTAAAATTCTAGTCTATTTTTAAAAGCTTTTCATGCCAGGCCTAATAGTACCTTCATGCACACATGGTGACATATAAAAAACAATTAGTTTGACAGGCAGTTTCTCCAAGAGGGAAACTGTTTCTACATTGCATGAAATGAGTATTTGAAAGGTGAAATGCTTAAAAAAAATCAAGTGATCTGCTATGTTTTTCGGTGTATGACACATCAAGGTATATATATATATATATATATATAAATTGCTTTTCAAGGAAAGTTCTCTATTGAGGCACTATGGTAATTCTGCATTTAAGAGACTGTGACTCATGACCAGATTCTCCACTGATATAAATTAGCATAGCTCCAGTGATCAGATTTCACTGGGCCAGAACTTCAAGTGGATAAAATTGCATAACTCTACTGATGTCAATAAACTATGCCAATTTACTCTAGCCGAGTATCTGGCCCAGGAGTAGAAATCCTAGAATTTCCCTGCCATTGTTGGGTGGAAACGTCATGCAGTGCAAGCTTATTTGAAGCAAGAGGGAGTGCAAGAGATGGGGTCAGGAGTCAAGACTTGTGGAGTCTATTCCTGGCTCTGCCATCGATTCACTATGTGGCTTACATAAATGTAACAAGTGTCCCTTCGTTTTCAAGACTGTGAACTAATTACAGCTGGCCACCTTGAAATCTGAGACATTTAGGGTCTGATTTTCAGTGGTGCTGACCAGTCACAGCTCCCACTGAAACTACTTGTAGTTGTAGGTGATCAACAACTCTGAAAAAAAAAACAGAATCATTGAATATTAGAGTTGGAAGGGACCTCAGGAGGTCATTTAGTCCAACCACCTGCTCAAAGCAGGACTAACCTCAGCTAAATAATCCCAGCCAGGGTTTTGTCAAGCCGCAGCTTAAAAACCTCTAAAGATGGAGATGCCACCACCTCCCTAGGTAACCCATTCCAGTGCTTCACCACCCTCCTAGTGAAAAGCATTTTCCTAATGTCCAACCTAGACCTCCCCCACTGCAACTTGAGACCGTTGCTCCTTGTTCTGTCATCTGCCACCACTGAAAACAGCCTAGCTCCATCCTCCCTGGAACTCCTTTTCAGGTAGTTAAAGGCTGCTATCAAATCCCCCCTCATTCTTCTCTTCTGCAGACTAAACAGGCCTACTTCCTTCAGCCTCTCCTCATAAGTCTTGTGCTCCAGCCCCCTTATAATTTTTGTTGCCCCCTGCTGGACTCCAACTTGTCCACATCCTTTTTGTAGTGGGGGGGCCCCGAAACTGGACACAATACTCCAATTGCGGCCTCACCAACGCTGAATACAGGGGAATGATCACTTCCCGCAATCTGCTGGCAATGTTCTTACTAATGCAGCCCAATATGCCATTAGCCTTCTTGGCAACCAGGACACACTGCTGACTCATATCCAGCTTCTTATCCACTGTAACCCCCCGATCCTTTTCTGCAGAACTTCTGCCTAACATCAGGGCTTAATTTAAGTTGGCCACCAAGGAGTGGTGGAATTAAAAAAACAAAACAAAACAGAGATCTAATTAGCCCAGTAAGGGCCAATTAATGTCTTTTTTTTTGCATCTCTGCAACCTGAAAGTTTTCAGAGGGGAAGTGAATTCAGTGAGGCTGAACAGCTGCAAATGATGGCAGAATTTAAACATCAGTCTCTCAACAGTCTAAACTTTATAACCACTGTGTATGCAGTGCCAAAATGGCGCAGAGCACAATACAGACGAGTACATGATAAATGTCCCTGTCACAAAGAGCTGACCGTATAAATACCCAATTCTGTCTTCATAAGCATGAGTGTAAAAACAGGTAAAAACACAGTATAAATCAATGGAATTACATAGGTGTAAAAATAGTGTGAGTACTGAATAGCCTTCAGTTAAAAGGTTCTCAGTCTGGGGGTCAGATGGTGTTAGAACCACCCCCATTTCCTTTATGGTTAGATAAGAGCAGGATCACAAAACTTTTTTCCTGTGAGATTATATAGATATAAATATAGAGAGATTATATATATGTGAATGTAATTAGTGTTGGTGAAAGATCTGGATTAACATACCTGTAACAATGCAAAAAACTATTAAAACACTTAGCAAAAGTTTCCAGGGAATACATTACTACCTACAAAGTCAACTGTAACTTGCTGTAACCATCTAATTAAAGTTCATATCTGTTTTGTAAGGATTGTAGCAGAGGAGGAACTATCTGTGGTCTTTCACTAATTCTTCAACGCATGCCTTTCGGGATCCATAAACACTTATTATTACATGTATATTGCAAGATCTGTGTATCTTAGAAGACAGGATTTGTACAGATTGTAAAATACGCAACAATGCTGATTTTGGCCCCAGTTCAACTAGGTATTTAAGCATGTACCAAATGTTAAGCATGTGGAGTTGTCCCATTGATGTCAATAGGGATCTGAATAAAAACAGGGATTTGCCCATGCATAACATATTGTAGCATCAAGGCCTAATTTGGTAGATGCCTTAGAAATACTAGAGCTAGGTGGATTAGACAGAGATGGATTAGGCCTTGCCAGACAAATTATTTTCTTATTTATGATAATCCAATTTTTTGGCAGTTATAAAATATATTGCTTCCATAAACATACAATACTGTCTTGCTTACTCTATGCCTGGATTGTTTGCTCGGAACAGACATCAGGCAGTTATCTCCTATTTCTACTTTCATTTTACCCTTTCAACAGATAGGTACAACACACCCTTATGTTTTCAGTCACTCAGTACCTTTCTCACCATCTTCATTTGTTAAGCAATTATTCAGGAGATTTCAGGATTTCCTCTAATAGTCCTTTAAAAATCACAGATAAGTTTCATCGGAGCCTGCACTTCCAATCATTCCCAAAGAGCACAATCTTCCAGCCAACTGAGATTGGAAAGCATGGAATCTTAACCCTATAGAATGTGATGGAACACAAGCTGAAGAATTTCTTTAAACACCCCTGAACGGTCTGCAGGAAATTGCTTCAGCAGGCAAGCAGAAGCAATTTCTGGCAAAGCTAAAAAGAGATTATATAAAGTTTTGAAAGCAATATATTTTATAACTCTTTTAAATTGAAGTCTCTACAAAGGAAAGGTTAGAAATATAGTTTAGAAGTTTTAAATTTAAAATCGTTTTGAGATGCGGTAAAGAGTAGAGTACTAAAGCATTGTACAGTTTTCATTGAAATTGCTCTAACGTCTCCAGTAACTTTCTTCTGGAGAAATCTCGGGGTTTCTTCTCCCATCTAAACATCCCTGAATAGCCTGTGCCTTTGTACAGCTGCACACTTGCTCCTTCTGAGTGGAGTCCATGGCTCCATTCTCTCTTGGTTCTTCTTCTACAGCTCAGGCCATTCTGTCTGTCTCCCCTCTGGTGACTCTCCTTGTAACCCCTGTCAGAATCCCTCAGGACTTTGACCTGGAACCACAAGGGGACTTAGCCATTACAATACTCAGAGTCATGATGTCTAGGGTGCTCATACAATGAATGGTGAGAGACAGGCATCTGGAAATGGGATCCATAAAGCCAGTATGGTAGGTGGGGAGCCACTTAAACTAGCCAGTGGGAGATCCTGATGAAAGGGTTGTGAGCTAAGACCTCTCATGAAGATAGCTCCGTAAATCCACGCTACAGGAAGGCACTTTCTCTGCTTAGCGATCCACAAATGGGAACCCTTCTCCTGGAGTCAGGCAGCTTAGGTGCCTAAGCTATTCTTGTGGGAATGAGTTAGGCACAGGCCTTACTCTACACACAAAGGGCTGGGGGAGGCGGTGATGTCTACCATATAACTACTAGCCCAGAGACTAGGTTGAACTCCCCCCTTCTGCCTGAAAGGGAAAAAGAATTTGAATATGGGTCTCGCACTTCAGGGAGGTGCTCAAACCACTGAGCTATGGGATATTCTTAGGTGGGGCATCCTCAGTGTCTCCTGTTAAAGCTGTTTCACTGCCGATAAATAATGAAAGAGTGATTTGAACAGGGGGACTAGCCCTGGGGTCTCCCACTGCCTAGGTGGGAGCCTTAACCACTGAGTCAGTCTCTCTTTTTCTAGTCCAACGACTGCTCCCCTCTGGATAAATATTTAAATCATCATTGGGCCAGAGAGCGAGAGGGAGAAAGCCTATCAGATCAGACAGTGCACTCAAGACTGTTGGTGAGCGCCTGTCTTCTGTCAATTCATGGATTGCTCTGGGGCATAGGCAGGACACGGGTATCCAGATACTTAGAGCACGGCAGCAGTGCATGTGCCCAGAGACAGAAACTTAGGGGCCTACAGGGTTTGTCACGAGTTTGGTGGATCACAGTGGAGCTTAAAACTAGGGTTTAGATGCTAAGTTCTTTGCTCCCTCCCCCCATATATTATTATCCCTGGGTCACTTTGTACATGGCTCACATGGCTTCAAGCAGTCATTTCTGTACCAAAGATTCACAAATCTCTCTCTCCATCCTGACCTTCCCCCTTCAATCCAGCCACTTATCTGTTTTTCTGAAGTATCATGTGGGATATCTAGTGCAAGCTGGCTAATACTGAACTACTTTTTCTTCCCAGGTCCTCTCTCCTTCCCTTCTCCATTACTTTTCTATTCTATAGAGGTCCTTCAACCACATTCATCACCATAGTATCTGAGCACCAGTGCATTAAGTGACAAGTCTAACAAATCTGTCACAGCTGGCTTCTTCTTGCTCTCCAGGGGGAGAATTGTGTGTACAACAGAGTATTTTGGTGATGGTGAAAGATTCTTGTTTTCTGTTGAAAAAAACATTCTCCCCATCACCCAGGGTGACAACTCTGATTTTTCCTCCCTATCCATCCATGTTGTTACCAAATTTCATTGATTATTTCTCCACATTTCAAAAATCTGATGCTTCCTTTCTGTCCCTCTGGATAAAATGTTTGTCCATGCCTTGATTATCTACTAGCCCTGAAAAGACAATCTCACCACCTCCCCTCCCCCATACCCGATTCCCCTCTCCCTACCCTCCAATCTTTCCAAGGTGCTTTTAACAGTTGCAGTCCCACCACCTCCCTTTTTCGACTCTGCTCTGGACCAAAAAGAAGGCAAGGACCCAGAGACTTGCAGTCACCCATAGTTTATTTACAGCGTGCGTCTGAAGTACCCACCACCACACAGTGTCCTGCCTGGGTCAGTCCTCACAGAGGCTGCTCAGGGCCAGGGAGACAGGCCATCCCTCTGTCCCTCCTCTGACTCCTTTCCCAAACCCTCCAGCCTGGCTTATAAGCCTTCTAGGGCTTCTCGGACAGCTGCTGCTCATGGGCTAATTACTCCTCTGGGAAGCCACTCAACCTGTGCCTCTGCCCAGCTGCCTCCCCTCAGGCAATCAACCCCACCCCAGCTACTTCCTCTGCTGCCCTTCTGCTAGCTATGCTAATGTGGCGGGGGGCTGACCAGGGGGTTCGCCCCCCAGCACCCTGTCACAGTGCTGTATTAAATAATCAGCGGTGGCTGCTTTTTGGACATCATCCCTTTTTTAATCCCTCCACTGGCTTCATCTCCTTCTCAATATTAAATTCAAGCTTCTCTTATTCAACCCACTGCATGACTCCATTTGCTTATAGCTGATTTCTTTTTCATCTTAACTCCTCTCACAGTGCTTTCTTCCCTCAATAACTCTGGCTTAAAAACTCCCCTCAAATCCTTCTTCCGATTTCATCTTCACACCTTCTTCCACCCTGCCTTGTACGTGTCGAACACCTTCCCCTTGTTGGTGGGATTCTCTCTGCAACAAGTGCAATTTAATGGTGACTTGTGGTCCAGGTGGCTGGTTGATTAAAATATTAGCCTTTCACATTTTGGGTTCTTTGGATTTTGAGTCTTAAAGTGCATTTCTATTCAAGTATGGGACATTATGACATTAGTAAGGCTTTTGATACTGTCCTGCATGACCTTCTCTTAAACAAACTAGGGAAATACAACCTAGATGGAGCTACTATAAGATGGGTGCACAACAGGTTGGAGAACCATCCCCAGAGAGTAGTTATCAATGGTTCAGTCAAGCTAGAAGGGCATAACGAGTGGGGTTCCGCAGACATCAGTTCTGGGTCCAGTTCTGTTCAATATTTTCATCAGTGAGTTAGATAATGGCATAGAGAGTACACTTTAGTTTGCCGATGATACCAACCTCGGAGGGATTGCAAGTGCTTTGGAGGATAGGATTATAATTCAGAATGATCTGAACAAACTGGAGAATTGGTCCGAGGTAAACAGGATGAAATTCAATAAGGACAAATGCAAAGTGCTCCACTTTGGAAGGAACAATCAGTTGCCCACATACAAAATGTGAAATGACTGCCTAGGAAGGAGTACTGCGGAAAGGGATCTGGGGGTCATAGTGGACCACAAGCTAAACATGAGTGCAATATTGTTGCAAAAAAAGCAAACATGATTCTGGGATGTATTAGCAGGAGTGTTGTAAGACAGACATGAGCAGTAATTCTTCCGCTCTACTCCGCCCTGATCAGGCCTCAACTGGAGTATTGTGTCCAGTTCTGGGTGACACATTTCAGGAAAGATGTGGACAAATTGGAGAAAGTCCAGAGAAGAGCAACAAAAATGATGAAAGCTTTAGTAAACATGACCTATGAGGTAAGACTGAAAGAACTGGGTTGGTTTAGCCTGCAGAAGAGAAGACCGAGGGGGGGACATGATAACAGTTTTCAAATACATAAAAGGTTGTTACAAGGAGGAGGGAGAAAAATTGTTCTTCTTAACCTCTGAGGACAGGACAAGAAGCAATGGGCTTAAACTGCAGCAAGGGGGTTTAGGTTGGACATTAGGAAAATCTTCCTAACTGTCAAGGTGGTTAATCACTGGAATAAATTGTCTAAGGAGGTTGTGGAATCTCCATCATTGGAGATTTTTAAGAGCAGGTTGGACAAACACCTCCTAAGGTCCCTTCCAGCCCTATGATTATAGTGTGTTGTTTGTTAAATGCCAATCATGTGCTGAAAGCTTCTGTAAGAGGCACAAAGGAAGATATACTCTCTGCCCTGAACAGTTTAAAATCTAAGATGACAGCACAAAGCGGAGGTACAATATTAGAAGACCTAGAAAACGGTTCAGTCTTTGCGTGAACCAGTTTTTCTTGTTCAATGTGGGAAGTGACAACACTTTTTAGGTTAGTATTAGTGAGCTTTGTGGAAGGAGTGAGTTTTAGGTCATTTGAACCAAGCAATGCTGGTAGCAATGTTGTCATCTTGTATGATTTTACTGTGTCTTTTGGTGTCTGACAAAGTCCCAGATCCTGGAAACAATTGAGAGGTGAGAATATCAGCTTTCATTTAAACAATGGTTTCTAGCCCACATGGTTGAAAGAAAAGCTTGAAAAATATGACCCATATGCAACCTAAAAACTCAAAAGGAAAAAGAAAAGAAACATTTTTATTTTAAAGTATCATGATTTTTAAACTAATCTAATATTTTTTTGGTTCCTGACTTCTGATTTTTTAACATTTTGGGTTAACAATATTGGAAAACAGACCTTCTTCGGGATATGCTGAACGCAAGGGAATAGCAGAAGATTTTGCCCACTGATAATTCAAGCAATACCACTATATTCCAGCAAACCGGTAAGATCATGGCCCGACCTTAAACAACTGCAATAACATTGAGAGTGTCTGGAAAAGAATTATGAACTTCACTAATCTGTGCATTCACAGAGGATATGTTGTAGAGAGGTAAATTGACATGGCTTTTGTGATATCCATAATCATGTCATTTAATCAAGAACAATTTAAGGGATTGGGGGCAGGGCTGGGGAGGTTTTTTATCACCTACCTTTCAACTGTAGTACAGTTTGAGATAAACCTACTCCTTACTAGTTAATCTGGAACGACTTGAGAAAGCAACCTTCTAAAACTCCATTGCTAACTTTCTAATAGCAATGGTTTAAATTTATCATATGCTGCTGGATGACCTGCATAAAACCCAGCTGCCATCATCTTGTCTCCTGCTCTCTGAATTCAAAACATACTTCATTTATCATTTAGGGAAAGACATTTAAGGGGCTGGGACTATTTTTTTTTTCAAATGGGCTGCTTTAAGAGATGTATCACAGTTGCTTATTTCCTTTGGTAGAAATAGGCACAATTTTTGTCCCTTCTCTCCCCCATTCTACATCAGTACATGCCTGCCATTTGTTCAATCACATGCTCATTCAGACCCAATTTATTTGATATATGTAAAAATAGGTTTGGGCCGGATTTCCTTTCCAACTAGTGTAACTCCGTAGATGTCAATGAAGTAATACCGGTATAAAAGAGGTGGGAGAAGACCACCAGGCCCCTCTGTTTTAAAAAAGTTCAAGACAGGAAGCATGCTAAACATGAACATGCACCAAGCCCCAAGTTTGCAAGGTGCCCAGAGCCTTGAATGCCCATTAAAACCAATATACTCCGCACAGGACGGGGGCCGTAGAGCATATCATACATTCTAGCACCTTTAAAGGAGGATTTTGATCACTTTGGGTGTGTCTACACTGCAGTTAGACCCCCCTGTGGCTGGCCTATACTAGCTGACTTGGGATAAAGGGGGTTTCACTGTGGTGTAGAAGTTTGGGCTTGGCCTGCAGCCTGAGCTCTGGGATCCTCCCAGCTCTCTGGATCCCAGAACCTAGACTCTAGCCCAAGCCAGAATGTCTACACCACAATGAAATCGTCTCTCAGCCTGAGCCCCACCTGGGCAAACCACAGGATTTTAATTGCAGTGTGGACATAGCTTTCGAGCTCAATCTCCCACCCCAGGAAGTTAATGGGAAAATGCCCACTAACTTTAGTGGGAGCTGAATCAGGCTCCTGATGACATATAGCATGAGTCTCAGTCCTGATGCCCAGGAGAAATAGAGTCTTTTCACTGCTCATTTAGGGCCTGATCCAGTATATTTTTAAGTCAATAGCAAAGTTCACATTGACATTAATGGTGCAGGATAAGGACCTTATCGGGTTGGCTCTGTGCAAACCTAGGCAGAGTTTTTCTTATGCGGCCAGTCAGTGCTTTTCCTACTCTGTTATAATGGAGTAGTTTATCTGGAGACCTGATCAGGCACAACTGCAGTTAATTGGAGTTTTACTATTGACTTCAACAGGGACCATGGATCTGCACCTTCTTATTCTCCTGATTACATACATACATAAAAGCCACAGTATTTTCTACTTGATTTCTATCCTAAACATCAAAAACCAAGCAAATGCCTCAAAAGACCAAATTCTGCCCTGACTTATATCATTTACATCCCTTCTAAAGTCAGTGAGGCTAGATAGAAAATCACTGGCCCCAAATATTACTCTTCCCACCAAATGTTTTTTCAATGCAGAAGGAATCTCAGACTGGGAAGAAATAGCATCTTGCAGGATCAGGTCCATAGAGAAGCTGGATACTTTGCTATAGAGCAGATTTTCTCCTACATATCCTGCAAATCACTTCATAAAAGAATGATCTTTTCAAGAGAGCCCCCCTCCCCAATGCCCTCAATAATTATATGGCTCTCAAAATACCTGAGTCTGTGGATGACATGGGAAGCAGACAGCTGGTGGCCCATGAACCACAACGAGAACCAATACAGTAAAGTCACACCCTAATTCAAATGACTGAAGAATTCGGACAGGAAAATCATGTTCTGAATTTGCTTATTTCTATGTAGCTTTATATTCTGTAACAGCATCTGGAGCTACAAATTTAAAAGTTCTTTTGAATTTGTGGGCGTACATTTTTGAGCTGTCTACACAGGATAAACTTTCCTTCTGTTACTTGGTATTTTACATGTTAAATAACATCATTACATTATTATGGACAAAAGCATTTAATTTCACAAAAACAAGGTCAAACAATTTATGCTTGTTTGCAATGTGTCTTTTACTGAAAAATACATTTCATTTGTCGTAACATTCAAAAAACCATGATGCAAATGCTTGCCAATGAGTTACAAACTTTGGTATTCAAAGGTTTCAAACAGTCCATTCTCACATGATTTGCATCTAATTAAATTTTATCCTTGTGCAACACACAGTTAGTGCAATTCTCAGAGCAATTTTGCTGTATTTTTTGTCCTTAAATTCCAAGCTCACAGCATGCTGTAAGGTAATCACTTCAGACTTCAGCTAGGAACTTGCCATAATGTTGTCTAGGTTGAAAGCAATTTAAAGAGTCAAATTCTCTCCATTTACATATCTTCTCTTTTTCCATTGGCAATAATCCATTATCATTACAAAACCTTCACAAAACTCTGCCAGTATCATTTACAATATAACCCACTGCGCTCTAATCAAACATACCACTCACATTCTCTTTGACAATCATTGACTTTACTTCATATTTGCGCTGTTATAATATCTTAATACTGATGCTCCACCCACACCCCACAAAAAAAAATTTTAAAAAAGGATCATCTTCAACAGCAAGCATGTTTTAAAGTACTTTATGCATTCTAAGGTAGCCGCAAGTTTACGGTAATCTCTAAGAAAAAGGAATGACACTGTGGCCATCACCGATAGTAAATTCATTTTTGAATGCAGACAGGAATAAATACACAACTCATAAATATACTTTTAAAATCGTTCACCAAAGTGAATAATATGCATCAATAATTCTAAAAAAGTGAAACTCACCCCTCCCAGCCCAATCGGCAGCAGATTAGCACAAGATCTATGAATCTTCAGTCCCATTTAAGCCTTCCAGCCAAAATCCACTGACATCTAAAAGAGTCTTCGTTTTGACTTCCGAGGACTTTGGATCAGGCCCATAGGACTTACATGGAACTTGAGTGGTGCATGGGCTCTGTGCTGACTCTCTACAGAGGGGTGAATTTCACCCATAAGGTACTATGACCACAATATGAAACATATAATACTAGCAGCTTATGAACCCTGACACAGAGGGCTTGATTCTAATCCAAGATATGTGGTTACCCACGACCACATTAACTTGAAAAATTCACCATGGGGTATGCATGCATAAACACCGTATTACAGATTTTTCTAGCTTTGCAGCACTGTATGCCTGCATATTTCATGTTAGACTCAAGCCAGAGGCATTGTTTGTATACACATCATGTTAAGCATCTAGGACTCAATCTTGCAGGACGATGAGTGTTCTGGCCCCGACTGGTCAAAGCACTGAAGCACATGCTTAACTTCAAATATGTTAGTGGTTTCACTGAAGTCAACGGAACTGCTCAAGTGCTTAAAGATAAGACACACATTCAAGTGCTTTGCTGGATCGAAGCCAAAGTGTTCGACACTTCACATAACTGACCCCTTTATGCAAACATGAAGTCAATTTTGTCTGTTAATACTAAACAAAACAAACAGTTTCAATCCTAATGTCAAACATTCTACTGAAGAGATTTCCCCTGAGAAAACAGATAATTGTTGGTACTGCTTCATGTTATTGCTTTCATTTTTATAGGCAGTTTAACAAAAACAATTACTACAAATATTTTTTCCAACAATATATGTTGAAATACAGGGCACCTTTTTTCCTTTCAAGTACACTGGGCAATACTGTAAACCCTGAGAGTGTGTGTGCGCAAACCTGTATTTTGTAAACTGTAATGTGAAACTTCTCTATGAGCACCATTATAGGAAAAGGTATGATGGCACTAATATTTTTAAATGCAGATGCTAGTATTATAGTGGGTGTACCATACACATATTTGTGTGACTATACCAATCTACTTTGGTGTCTCTACTGTCTTGCAGTCTGAAGTACAGTCTGTTTCATGTAACACAGAAATCCTATTTGTAACATATATAGACTTATCATTGTCATTCATGAAAACAGCAAAGAGGCATTCATTTTCTTTAAGAGGCACTTGAACAGAAAAGCAAAATCTTTATAAAAACGTAAAGCTTATAAATCTAGGCAAAATTATTGAGGAAGACAGGGATGAACTTTACATATTCTAATTGTGCACTTCAGTGTTCTTAAAGTGTTAAAAAGTTATTCCTTTCACCTGATTTCCACAATGGTGCAGGTAAATGAGAACAGCATAAGTTAAATCACTCACTATCTGTATACTTGCAGTGCATTTCATCCTGAGGATAATTTCAATTTGTGCCTGCAAACAAATAAATTCTGGTGAAATAAATCCTCACGTGTACTTAAAGACAATTGTTGCTGATCTTATATATTTTATCCCTTACCAATGGAAACAAAACGACTAAATTAAATCTTAGGATTTTCCTTAAATGTGACAAACATTGAAATAGAAAAATGTATTAAAAACAAAACATGTTAGCAGGATTTTTTGTTTCTTTTTATCTCTGAGGAAGGTCATTTTAAAAATGTTTATATTAGTCTCTAAATTTTTACATAAAGAAGTTTAGGTTCTTATTCACTCAATATTCCCATTGACTTCACTGGCAGTTTTGCCAGAATAAAGAATGCAAGGCATGGCCCAAAGTGATTTGGACACAACCATCTAATCCTGTACTGCCTTTATTATATCACTAGCAATGATCAAAATGGGGATTTTAGAGCTCAAACTAGCTGAAAACAGCATATGTGCCTTCTAGTCCATAAAAGCACTGTGAACCTCCTGGGTTCTATGCTTCCTAGATTTTATTCTTCTTCCGTGGAAATGTACTCTCTTCAACAGCTGCACAACATCTCAATAGACATTAACTATACCACACTCTTCTCCAGAGTAGGATCTCTGACTTTCATTTCATAAAAGGAAATAAGAGGATTTCACTGAGGATGCTTAGGGAATACTATACAGACCAGTAAATCCCAAACACCTGCACACATACCAGTCCTAGTAATAGAGATTCCCTATTCCTACCTTAATGATAAGTCATTAAGTCACAGTCGTGCTGTGCTTTGGAGTGTTACTGCAGCCTATCCATGACACCTGTGTTTGGAACAACTGAAGCTCTGTGGACCCATAGAGCATGCAGCTGAATGACAGTCAAAGGCCTGGTCTATACTTAAAAGTTATGCCAGGATAGCTATGTCAGTCAGGGGTGTGAAAAAAACCACACTCCTGGGCCAGCAAAACCCACCCAGGAGACACAGTTATGTTGACAGAAGGCGGCTTCTGACGACTCAGCTAACGTCATTCAGGGAGGTGGTGTTCCTACACCGATGGAAAAACTCTTTCCGTCTCTACACTAGGGGACTATGTCAACATAACTATGCCAACGTTGGGCAAGTCTACACTACAGATTCTAAGTCTCTGTCCAGTAAATTGCTAGTTTCCCCAAGAAACAGGGCGATTACTTCCCCAAGCATCCTAAAAAGAGTGAATTGTCTAGGGAATTAACTTGGAGAAGAAGTTTTGCATTTGAGCTCTTCCTAGGCTTAAAGGTCCATTCTTAAAGTCAGCTAGAGTGAGTTGCTCATGTCACCACGGGCTCTCCTTAACTTGAAAGAAATCACTCCTAGGAGATTCCCTGAGCAAGTTCAATGGAATCCTCAACCACATATTTAGGAGTCCAATTTCCATATACTGTATGGCAGGAATGTAATTTTCATTCTATGGACCAGCTTGTAAGAGACGGATCTTCTCATAGCATCTCTCCTCTCAATCCCCCATTGTTTAAATTTAAAAACACCTTGCTCTAGAGACCGTGATCCATGGACTGTAGTGCAGGAACCATTGCTGTATGGCAATTAGGCCATGCAGAGTCACAGCTCTTGCTGGCTGGTTTCACAAATGAACCTGTGAGCTACAGAAAAGAATGAAGAGCCCAGCAATTAAACAAAAAGACAGGGGCAAATATGTTCAGAACACCAAAGTCACTTTTAAAGCTTAAAACATGTACTACGGTGGATCAGTCGCCAAACCATAAATTAAAGTTACATTATATATCAGTAGACTATTAGAGGAAAAATCCAAAGCCTGTGAAGCAGAGCTACTTTGGCCTATGGCTGGAATAATTTCAAGTCACTGAATGGCCACAGGTGGTTGGGATGAAGGAGGGTTACAAAGCAAGAATCAGGCATTCTGTGAGGCAAATTTATCTGCATGAGCTTTCCAGCTGTCTGTCAGCTCTACAATTTTTGGCAACTGAGCTGTTAGATTTTATTTTATTAGGGCTTCAATGGGAGGCAGACCTTTCTTTTAAATAGGTCAATGTTTTACAGAGCCAAAAGTCACGGCCTTCCCAAGCTTGCATAGTCAGAAGGCTTCAGATATTTTCTTCGGCAGAAAGTCATAAATAAAAAAGATGGGTATGAAATATATCTAAATATATTGTATTTTAACAGGTTTCCTCCACTGATCAAATTCAACCGTAGTATGTTTAAATATGGAAAACATTTTACATACAAAAGTGTCAAATGATTTTAAATGAATTTAGTGACAAATACCACGTTTCTTACTTACAGCCTGATCCTATTCCCATTGAAGTCAATAGTAGTTTACTGCTGACTTCAAAGGAAGCAAGATTGGGTTATTTTTCTTTACTTTGGGAAAAACCCTTTGAAATTAATGGGAATTTTACTCATGGAAGGACTGAGTAAAAATGCAAGATCTGACTTTTTGAATTCTTTTAAATGGTTAGATTTTTAAGTATTCAAAACTGAGTATCTTTTCTTTCCTCAACTGAAGAACCTCAAACATCTCATCCGAGGGCTCGTCTATACAAACACCAAAAGTTCCTTATTGTGCTTTGATCTACTCCTACCTCGAAACAGGTAAGCTCAAGGAGCCTTAAGTTGCTGCTGACTAAAAGTTCCAGTCTTCACATGAACACTTCCTATGCGATGGGCTAGCGCCAAGTAGATTTCCCAGCTTGCCACAAACTAAACGTTCACATAGACCTGCCCTCAGAAAGACAAGTTTGCTTCTTCTTACACTTGGGGAGTCTCAAGTCTTTCTGATGTTTTAAAGTTACACTTTAGTCCTTACTAAACACCTAGTAAAGCAAGAGTCTTCTTCATATCATTCATATAAAGATAGATTTTTAGAACTATAACCAATTTAACTAACTAGCCATGGATATTTTAGAACGAGACCTGATACAAAAGAGATTTCTAAAAATATAAAGATAACAGTTACCTTTAAAAGGTGACCATTTAGCAACACAAAAGAGCAATTTTGTTTTGTTGTAAAGTTCCTGTTTGTATTCTAAATAAATTGAAAGCTTATTTGATCTTAAAATTGGTTTTGAGGCGCCTCAGCCATACTTTTTCTAAAGTCTATGAAAGAAATCAACATTTTCCCATGATTTATGAACATTTTAGGTCTTATATGTACCAAAACTCTGGAATCTAAGATTATTATTGACCAGCAGCTGAAACCAGTATGTACGTAGTTCTACTTGGCAGAGCTAAGGTTGTCCCGTACAAAATGTGTGTGTTTTGGTTTAAATTTCTATCATACATATCCCCTTAACAGAACAGCACTTTACTAAAAAAACAAAGTATTATTTTTCTTGCACGTACAAATCAAGACCAGGTACAAATTATCAGTTGTTTACAATTAAAGAGGAAGACTGTCTGTAAAATGAGGACAAATCTTGGAACCCGTAAGAGAAAACTGTATCTGGATAAACTCTATATACACACCTCCTTTTTCATACTTTTTAAAAATGGCATCAATGGCATGCTGTGCCCTCGAGAGAGTTTTAAATTAAATACTGTAGGCCTGGTCTTGCATTCCCTGCTTTCTCACTGATTTGAATGGGAACTTTGAGAGGGCAATCAATGCACAAGCAGGTCATTAATTAAAATCAAATGTAATTTAGATCTACCATCAGGTTAATCATTGTTATAACTCCATCAGCTTCAGCTGAGTTATAACAGGTCCACACGTGTCCTGTTCTGATGACCCATATATTGTATCTTTGTTTTCTCCCATCAGAAAAATAATTTCTTAAGCAAATACACATATTGTTAATTTGGGCCTCAGATAACCTTGTCATATAACAGACACAAAGGAAGACAACAATGAACACATAACATTACAAAGTTCCTTTGGTGTGTGGATCACTGATATTAAATAAATTTTCAACAACGTTACAATGTTTTAACAAAAGACTGCAGTCTTAAGAAAAATAAATGCTATCCTCTCCTTTCAATTTGGGTCTAAAAGGTTTACATCCAATTTCTGGCTACCTAGTATTTAAACACTGCCATGAGCAACTTATGATGTCAAACACAGTACAAAAGAGCAAATAGAAAACGACAGCAATCAAAACAAGTTTCCTGATATTTTCACAACCATGTTTGAAACCATGCCAAAAATACACACTAACGATAAACTAAACACTACATATCACTATCACTGATATTCAAAAAGGTACATACCTATAATGTTATAAACTAAGGGCCTGATCCTGCTCTCGCTGAAGTCTATGAAAAGACTCCCCCTGACTTCAATGGGAGAAGATCTAAGGGCTCTGTTTTGTAAATTATATGGCTGCATTAGGTATTCTTTCTGAGTACCTGTAAGAAGATATATGTTGATCCAAACTTAAATCGTGTCACATTTACACACTTGTTTTTACAAACAGTAGAGTAGTACTAACACCCCTCAGTAATTTTTTTTTAAAAAAGGTAAAAGAAATGGAAGTATGTGAACAACTTTAGCATTTTCACTTAGCCATAAGCGTAGGGGTCATGTATAAAGTTTGCTTGACTTCAGTATAAAAAGGAACAATTTTACAGAAAATAATGCAATAATTCAGCCTGCTCTGCATAATTAAAATGTATGTATATGCCAAAAGTGGGGGTATTTAGGAGAAAGCAAGGAACTTACACACTTGTTTTGTATGAAGCAAAAAATGAGAAAACTGTGGAAGCAGTTTTGAGGATGATTGCTTAGTGTTACCAAGTTTCAGATTAAAAGGAGGATAATTCTTCTTCCTTGTTCCTGTAAAAATACACCAATGAAAAAAATTAAGTTCTTAAAATATTGTACAGATTTACATTTGAAATTCTTACATTAATTACTATTTTAAGCATTCTATATTATTGCAGAACAATAACATTTCATTATTACAATAATGTTACTGCCAATTCCTTAATCTGTTGCTGATATCAAATAACAGTGTCTAGAAGATTCAGTGCTTTGCTGAATTGTGGTCTCACGGCTTTGCTGTATCAGAGCTAGATCATGCATCTTAGATTACAAATTACACCTTACAAATTACACCTTAGATTAAATTACAAATGCAGAATTTTTAAATGTAGGTTTACTTCTTAGGCTTAATAAAGTGCATCATCATGTGCTAGAACAGTTCATAATTAAAAACAGATTTTTAAAAATGTGACCATTTCATTTGGTAATCAAAAGTGCTCACTTAGACGGGAAAAAAGCATTGAAGATGAGTGTTTGCGTTTGCACAATTAGGATACCAGAATTGCTCAGCTTTGATTTTGGGCTTTTCTCACAATAAGAATACGCACGTCATCTACTCTTATAACAATACAGTTGCTCCAATCTGGGCATATGAATAAATATAACAGGAACACACATTTTAAACTTTTCAAAACAATTATTTGTCATACAACTCACCTATAGCCTGAGCAGTTATACTGTTTCAACTCACAGTAAATATATATAACCAAGTTATAACCCTCCAAGAATAGAAAACGTAAATGTTTACATGGCCTAAAAACACATTCCAGTCCTTCGTTACAGTTTTTACTTTTCTTTAAATCTAAGGGTCTGATCCAGCAATGAACTCCATGCAAGCAGTCAGAACCCCATGAGCTCATGCAGGCACATGGGGTCTACCCCCAACAAGTTCATTGCAGGATCGGGATTTCTTTTGTTTCTTTTGATAAATCTCACAGGAACAAAATGGTTTTCCTTCCAACATCATTCTTTTCTATGTGGCAAACATGCTCTCCCACTCACCATGTATTTCAAAGAAGATGAATATAGATTCAAAGGAGATACCTATTTGTATTTGCACTAGCATAACTGATTCCAGGGAAACAAGGAGCTTTAATTAATGGCTGCTGTAGAAATACAGGAACCGTAACAACTGCGAACTATTTTACCAGCAAGCTCCCAAGAACGGTCATTCGTTTTCAGGGCGGGGAATAGCAGGCTATTTCTCAGGGATAAAGCAGTGTACCCCTAACATATGCTATATACTAAGAATCTAAAAAACATCCAGGAAGGTTGTACTTTAAACCAGACAGATGACTAAGGGCCCAACATGATACACAAACACTTGCTACCAGGCCTACTCATATCGAAGAACTACTCACAGTAGCTAGAACTACAACAAGAACAAATGTTTGCAAGATCAGGCCGTAACATAAGACAAGCACCACCAATCGCAACATACAAAGAAACAAGATGAAGTGAGTCAGGTCACACTAGCCTGAGATGGATCAGTCCTAGTCACAGTGATACAATTAACAGAGGAGGATCTGAGGAAGGAAAATGATACGCTAGCAGGGAGAGGGAGAGATGGGATACAAGATGAAGAGAAAAGGCTGGTGGGCAAAAGAGGAAAATAGGAAATAGAAAAGGGGAAGGAAAGGAATCAAGAACACTCTCATACATAAGCTTTTAGGTTAGTACATTATGTTATTTCTTTGTGAGAAGAGAAAATAAAAAGAAAATGTAGTTTCAAACTCTTCAAAATTCATGGCTAGCCCATGAGATATGCCAGTTATTTCAATCTACTTTAGCCTCTACAAAGATGTTCTACACTCATGCACTTTACAGGTGAAACTGGATGCAGAGTGAAATTAATTAGCAACGTGTGCTCCTAGTTAGTGGTTTTCAGGTGCAGACCTACTGAGTGCACTGTTATTGTGTCTGTTGTCCTGGGCTGGGGAGGAGGGGGCAAAAACTGAATAGTAAACAAAGTAGTGACATATAAAATGGAACGGAAAGTAAGAGCTAGAGAACAGAAAAAAGGAAAAGAGGCAGAAATGGAGGGACAGAGAGAAATATATATATAAAGATGCAGGAAAAGATACTCTGAGAAAGGAGGATGGCAGGAGAGACAATGAAAGAACAGGGAGGTGGAAAATGAGGCTACATTTATACTTCTGCACTGCTGTAGAGCTTAGGGTGGAGACACCACTCTAAGCTGGCAGGAGAGAGCTCTCCCACAGACATAGCACTACCTACACCAGCGCTTTGGTAAATATAATTTACATCACTTGGATGTGGATTATTCACTCATTCACATCTGTCATGTAGATAAGGTCGAGGTCAACACAGAGAAAGGAGAACAGGGCAACAGTTTGTGGTTGCAATGGTGTCTCACAATTTTTCCACTAAAAATAATGTAGGTGATCAAAGATGTTGTGGTATGGGACTAATTAAACTATTTGTTTAATTTTTTGTTTTGTTTTGTTTTTTAAATCAGGGGTTGAGAAAAATGCACTTCATGCTTGTATCCTCTGTCTGATATTTACCTCAGTTCTACATCCTTAAATATAGACACATTTCCTCTATTTTTGAAAAATAATCCATTAGATGAAATTTTAGGCCTAACCAATTTAACAGCATTCTTTTGATTATAGAGAAGTCCAGTGAGTTGCTGTAAACTGCTGAATTATTTTATGTACCAAATTTAGTATCAGACATTTTGTTTTACCAATATTTTGGTCAAATGATGTATCTTTTATTTTGGACTCACAGGAATAAATGTTCAGAGTGATGCAATAGGGAAATGGATGCAATATTTGCATCATTAAGAGATATATGGACTGCTGTGCTCAAAGCATATCCTTCAGTCAGAAACATTTGTTTAGATAACTGGAAAAAAAAGAATAATCCATTAAAAGTTAGACAAAAACATCATCAGAAAAAGATAAACTTCACTTCCCAGAGAAATAAAAAAAGGTTTGAAAAATGTACTTTTCTTTTGTACAGTTGTTACATCTACAATAGTGTGCTCCTAATACAGTATATATTAAAATGGATTTTTTTAAAAAAAAAAAACTAAGATAGCCACACTGAAATCTCAGGAATAAATTACTCTCCACAATCCACTACACCAGTGATGTGAGATCTTTTCTAAACTGTAAGAGGGGAAACAATGGAAAGCAAAAGATGTGTACAATTTTCCCATCTGCCCAGATGAAAAATTCCTTCTAGGATTAGCTAGATTAACAATGGATAACTCTACCTAAACAACGGATTCTGAATCTATCCAACTGATGTGTGGCCACCTCACCATGAATCCAGTTATGAACAATGAAAATAATTCAATTTAAATGTAGAATAAAAAAACGATTTACAAACTATGTAGGTAAGGAACAAACAAACAATGTAGGTAACAAACAAGGTAAGGAATGCTGAATGCATAAGGCACCTAACCTAAGGAAGGTTTTAGTCAACTGGACGTTAATTATTGAGTTCTTGTAATTTTTTGTACTCCCATTGATTATAACACCAAAAAAAGACAACACAAAATATGGGAAAGAAAAAATTAGAAACAAGTGTGGGACTAAACAAAGCAGACAGTAAATTAGGGCTAAATCTAAAACCTTGAAGATTTGTTACTAAGATTGACAGGAGCACTGTGCACAGCTGTCTTACATATTCTTCCTAAAGTAAAGATTCCTAACGGTTCCTCTGTTACTTTCTAGAGCCAAACACCACCAATCCCAAAGTCAGTTTCTTAATATTCACATTTGTTTGTAATGTAGTATGAACTGGCCTTTGCTAATGTTTATTGCCTATTTAGAGTTGACACCCATCTCCACAATTAAAAGACTAAGCTGACTTTTTAACATTTGTTCTGTAGCCTGATTTCTGCTTTACCTCACTCAATTGTATCTTCCGTCTTCGGTGATACATCTAACTTCCCTGAACAACATTCAATCCGTATCTACATCCAAGGTTTGCCTGGTTACAATCATCTGTGGTCAGACACTGGTATAATTGCACAGGGGCAAATTTCAGAATAGTCAGACTAAGCTGTGATTTGCCCTGGTGCAATATCATCCAGGCTTGAAACTGAGGCAAGCTGTACTTATGCAACTCTCAGTTTGCAGCAACTCCCTCTGCTTACACTAGGGGTTTGCAGGGATACAGATACGCTGCTGGTTGGCCAATACTTGCTGAAGTCCCCTCAGTGTAAGCAAAGCCTCAGAACACTCCTATCCCATGACTGTGCTCCTTTTAGCACCATTTCAGGGAAATGGCCCGGCCTTCAATAGAACTTCAACAAAGGGAAATGAAATGAAGTTGGTCGCTTTCAGGCCAATCTTCCCTCATCCCCAATCAGCAGGAGACATATACTGGAGTGATCTACCTTACCTTTTCTTCCTACCTCTTTGGCAGATACGCAGGAAGGTGACACAACACCCCCTCAGTGGAGAACAGAAAAAGCTAAGTCCTTGTGTCCCTCTCCCACTGGAAAAGAACTGGGGAGTGAGAAGAAAGAGGTTCACCTGTGTGTGTGACCCTCCTTAACTTCTTGAAGGAGAAATTGAAAGGTTTTCCCTTCTTAAACCTAGCTGTTGCTTCCCCCTCCACCAAGATATGGATGGGTTTTTCCCCCCATTAGAAAGCTATTAACCTCATTTTGAAACTGAGACCAAGTAACCAGATGATAATATTGAGTGTGCATTCGTGTGCATTTATAGACACATTTTATAAACCATTTTAAGAGGACTCAGGGTCCTAAGAAAACCATTACTACTAAGTGTAATGCTTATTAATTAAATTAGTCCATTGTAGTCAATGGGACAGTTCCCCATAATAAACCCTAGTCTGTGGTGTGTACTACTGAACAAACAAGCCCAGCCAGGGAAGATTAATAAAGTTCCTCACAAACAGCATTTTTCTCATTTTGGTGTGTACCCCCAACAGTGCCAAGTGACAGGCATTTAAAAAAAAATCTTTGGGGACATTACCAGAACTCCTAAGAAGAGTTTGAATGTTCACCCCCCTTTGAGATTTAGTATTATTTTATTATACCTACTTATGTTTAATCTTGACGCCAACTGCTTAACACATGCATCTTTAAAAGCACAAACCAACTCACCAGCAGCCCCTTCGGTGTGTCATCATCGGTGCTCCACCACGAACCTCATGGTGGTACCATCAAAGGAAGGGGGGGCAATTATCCTTGGCCCCATCTGCTGCGACGTGATGCTGATGACCGGCTTCCCCTCCGCCCCCCTGAGCTGGGCAGCGGCGGCTGCGGGCTGGGATTTACCCGTGGCGACATAATAAGGACTTTCCACAAAAACTGCCTCTCCTCCCCCCAGTGCGGCTGCCGCGGGGCTGCCGGTCTCGGCGTGGGCGCTGATGTCACTGCCCGGGTGGGAGAGCTGGGTCTGCAGGGCATTAGCTGGCAGCATAGCGGTGGGCAGGAAGCCAGGGTAGATCATATAAGTGGCCCCGTAAGCCCCCGGGCTGAGCGCTAAGGGGGAGATGGGGAGCGGCATGGGGGCCACGGGCGGCTGCTGGGGCATGGGCACCTCCACGTACTGGCCGGTCTCGGGGTCGAAGAGCCGCCGCTTGAGGGGCGGCTGCACGGGCGCGTCCACCAGGTAGTACTGGCCGGTGCTCAGGTCCAGCAGCACCTTGCGCTGCGTCTGCGGGAAGGGCTCGGCGGCCGAGGGCGGCGAGAAGCAGAGGAGCGGCGGGGGCTGCGCGCCGTGCAGGGCGGCGATGGGCAGCGGCTGGTGGTAGATGGCGGCCGACGGCAGCTCCGGGGCGGGCGCGGGCAGCTCGACGGGCGCGGGCGGCGGCTTGGGGCTGGCGCCGCCCTGGCTCTTGGCGGGGCCGAAGGGCTGCAGGGCGGTGGCGGCCGCGGCGGCCGAGAGCGGGGCCGGGCGGCCGCCTCCTGCCGCGGCCGGCGGCTCCTTGAGCGGCAGGGCCAGGTAGTTCCCGCAGTCGGGCCCGGCCGCCTTCTCCGCTTCGCCCGGCCCCTTGCCTTCGCCGGCGGCCGGGGAGAGCTTAAGGGCGCGCGGTCCCGGCCCGGCCTGGCCCTTGAGGCCGCGGAGCGGGGCGGCGTCGGCGGGGAGCTTGGCCGGGGCGGCCGCCTTGGGCGCCGAGCCGACGGTGAAGACGCCGCGCGGCAGCGGCGGGCCCGGGGCTCTGTCCGCGGCTGCCTCGCTGGGGCCGGGCAGGGGCCGCGGCCGTTCCCGGGCCCGGCTCTCGAACGCCGCCGCCTTGGCCGAGACCTTGTCGGGGTTGGGGCCCGGGCCGGGGCGCGGCTGGCGCTCGGCGGCGGGCGGCGCCGCGCTCCTGTCGTCGGCGGCCGCTTGGCTGCCGCGCTCCTCGCTGGCGATGAGGGAGAGCACGTGGCTGTCGGTGATGGGCCGCGGGTCGCTCTTGCGCTTCCACTCGTGCTTGCTGAAGCTGTACAGCTCCTCCATGCTGCGCACCGCCGCCGTCAGCTTCTCCAGCGCGTTGCGGCTGGGCGGCGCCCTGGCCTCCTCCCGCGGCTCTTCCTCGGCCGCCTTGCCTTTCTCCGCCGGCGCGGGCGCGGGGGGCGGCGGCTGCGGCTGCCGCCAGGGCGCGGAGGCTTTGGCCACGATCTGCAGCACGGCGGGCAGGCGAGGGTCGCTCTTGTTGGGGGCGATGGTGGCCACCGGCAGCCTCCCCGACGTCCTGTGCACCAGGATCGTCCCCTCCGGCGTGGCAGGCAGCGCCTTGCCCGCCGGGCCTTTGCCTCCCGCCTCGGCGGCCGGGCCCGCCCGCCCGTCCTCCCTGCTGCTCCTGACCGCCTGGCAGGTGATGACCATGGGCGACAGGGCCCGCGGGATCCCCGCCAGCGCCAGCTGCCTGGGTCTGTGCTCGGCGCTGCCCTGGTCGGAGAGCGCGCTGCCGCGGCCGCTGCCGTTGTCGCCCGAGTCGTGGCCGTAGGAGCTCTTGATCAGCTTCCGCACGTCCCGCACCTGGTGGAGGGGGCCCGGCCCCTTCGGCTTGTTCTCGCGGATGTCGCGCACCAAGAACTGCGGGACCTTGTCCAAGCCGTCGCCTTTGAAGGCCTTCGGCTGCGGGCCGCGGGGCTCCTCCCGCTCCGCCGCCTTGGGGCAGGCGGGCGCCTGGGCGGCCATCTTGGGGGCGAGGAGCTGGGCGATGCTGAAGGGCGGCTCCTTGGCGGGCTGCACGCTGCCCAGGCTGATCTTGATCTCGGGGGCTCTGGGCTGCAGGGGGGTGCGGAGCCGCGCCGCGCAGGTGGCCGTGGAGTACCGGGTCACCTGCTTGCCCGGCGGGGCCTCCCGGGCGCTGCGCTGAATGTTGGGGACGAAGAGGCGGGACATCTTGGTGGCCCTGCTGGCCGAGATCTCGCCGAGGTCGGCCCTCCAGTCGTACTGGGCGGAGGCGGCCTTGAGCTTCCCGACGGGCGCCCGCTCGTCCTTCTTCTTCTCGGCCGCCTCCTTCTCTTTCCAGGCTCGGAAGGCGCTGTGCTGGCTGCGGAGGAAGGTCGCCTTGATGGCCTCCGCCGCGCTCTTCTTCATCTCGCACGCCTCTTCCAGGCGCGTCTCCGAAAGGGGCCGCTCGAGGCGCGGGGTGGCCGGCTTGGAGGGGGGCGACTTGCTGGCCGAAAACTCGCCCAGGTCCTCCCCCGTCACCACCGTGTGCTCGGAGCTGCCTTCGGAGTACCTGGAGCTCTGCCGCGCCAGGCCCCCGTCTTTCAGCCTCTCCCGGCCGGAGCCCTCCTGCTCCTTCGCGCCCGGCTCCGGCCGCTTCCCTCCCCTCGACGTGTCGGTGAGCTGCCCCCGCTCCATTTTGAACTCGTGCTCCCGCTGCATTTTCTTCGAGATGACGTTTTTGAGGAGGCTGGAGGCGAATTTCGATTTGTTAGCGGGGCCCTCCGGGCCTTCCGCCGCGGCCAGCCCGCCCTGTCTGCCGGCCTCGCCGCCCCGCTCCCTGGCCGGGGCGTCTGCAACCTCATCCGCGCGCCGGGAGCCGGCTCGTCCGGGGACCCCGGCGTGAACATTGCTGCTGAAATTCAACGTCTCCAGCAGCGTTACCACGCGGGAGCCCGCCTGGACCCGCTTCTCGAAGCGCGCCGGCGTCTCCACGTGGGTGATCTCCCCGTCGAGCTTGCTGACCACGAACTCGAGGGCTTTCGTCTGCGCCTTGTTGGAGCGGATGTAGAGCTGGTCGCTGGACGTCTTGGTCCCGCCGCTCCTGGGCCAGCCGGCGGGCTCGGCGCTGCTCTTGAACAGGCTCTGCTCCGCTTTGGGCCCGAGATTGCCGCACTTCAGGTCTAAATAGGTGGACCATCGGTTGATCCCGAGCGCCGGATCCGATAGGGACGCGGAGGACTCCCGGGAGCTGAAGTTGAGGGTGTCCAGGTAGGGGTACGCCAAGCTGCGGAAAGCTCGGGCCGTTAGGTTCCGCACCTCTTTATCCGCATCGTCCAGCTCGCTGACGGCGCTGGAGGCCCCGCTCGAGTAGCCCCCCACTTCCTTGGCCCGTATGGCTCCGCACCTGGTCTGCAAGCGCGCGGGGACGGCGACCCGTTTTTTTGCCGGCTCGTGGATCGCGTCGTGTTTTAAACTGGGCCCGCGCCCGGCCGCGGCGGAGACGCGGAGGCTCATGTCGCCTTCATGCTTGGCAGCCTCAGTGGGGTTTTGCTTCGCGGGCGGGTTGCTAAGCTCATTTATAGCCCGCGAAGCGGCTTTGATTGATAGGAGAATCTGGCCGGCCGCAGCCTCGCGGCTGGGGCGCTGCTGGGGCTGGCGCGCTTCCGAGCTGGCGCGCTCGCCCCGGCCGAGCGGGTCGCGTTCCCAATTCCTGCTGACTCCCTCCGCGCCGCCCGCGTGGGGCCGGGGCCGGGGCTCGCTCGCCGCCGTGCTCGCCGAGCCGCTGGTCTCCTCCTCCGTCGGCGCCTCGCCCAGCGTCTCGTCGCTGCCGAAGGAGGCGTAGTCCACGAAGGAATAGATCACGTTGTCGTCCTCGAAGTCCCACCTGGCGGCCAGCCCGCAGTCGAAGTCCATGTCGTGGTCCACTTCGCTCAGCTGGATCTCGCGCGTGCTGATGTAGTGCGCCTCGGCCGGCGGGCCCGGGCCGGGGCCGGGGCCAGCGCCGGGCTCGCGGCGGTAGGCGGCCCGGCCCCCCGCCCGGGGCTCGGCCGCGCCGCGGGCTTTGCAGTCCGCCGCCTCCTCGTCCTCGTCGCTCTCGTAGCCGAAGGAGGACGAGGAGGTTTTGCCCTCGGTGGCGGTGTCGTCCGTGCGGGGAGAAGCGCCCCCGGCCCGCGGCACCGGGGAGGGACCGGAGGAGGAGGAGGAGTCGGGGCAGCCGCCCCTGTCCAGCGGGGCGCCGCTGGAGGCGTTTGCGGCGGAGCCCCCCGCCTCCTTGGCCTCCCTGCCCGGGCCGGCGCGCGCCTTGGCTTTGCCCTCCGCGGCTGCCGGCTGGCCCGACTCATCCTGGCCCGATCCGCTGCCGGCGCCCAGCCCACGCGCTCCGCTTGGAGGGCCGAGCGGGGCCCCGGGACCTCCGCTCCCTGCCCAAGTCCGCTGGAGCCGCGGCTCCCTCTCCGCGGGGCTCGAGTCCTTGGAGGGGGTGGCTAATGGCCCGGGGGGGTGGCGCTTTGTCCTGCCGCCCTGGGCTCCGGCTCCCCCTTTTTGGCCCGGGCTGTGTGGCTCTGCAGGCGGTTTGGAGAGCGCGTCCATGCCTGGCCCGGCCGCAGGTGGCAGAGGGCGAAGGGAAGAGGCGGCGATTCGGGACCGCGAAGCCGGCGGCCACGCACGTGTCTCCTCCAGCCGGGGGGCGCCCAGCTCCGCTCCTCGCCGTTCGGTGGCAGCGGTGGACCCAGGAGAGTGCCCCGGCTGGGCTGGGGTGGAGGAGGCAGCCGCCGCCCGTGTCTCGTTCCGGAGCCCCCGAGTACAGTTGTGGGTTTGGCCCGCAGAGCTGTCAGTCTGAATGCCATTGGTAACAGAAGTAGCCGCGACGGCAGTCTCTGCAAGCCCGACCCCCAGCCAGCCAGAAATGAAGAGAAAGCATATGGAAATTCTTATATTTCTCCTTGGCCCGGACGGAGGGGATGGCTTGCCTCACTCCACAAGCATTATGAAGTGGCCGCTAGCCAGCCCCATTTGTTAGTGGGCACGTGGAAGGGTGGAAAAGCCCGGGGGGGAGCAGATGGAGAACCACAAGTTCTGTCACCAAGGGAGTATTTTTCTAAAAGCCACGTTTCACAGACTATTTGCAGGGGTGTTGCCCTGACACTGAGCTAAGGCTGTTAAGAAACTAGGCGCATCGCTTCTGATGGAGGAGAAATTGAAGAAAACCGGTCATGTTCGGTTAACTTTTCAACGTGCGGTCTTCAGCGCGTCGGTTTCACTTATTCATTGGGAAGGTATCCAAAGCTGCTCTTCCAAGAGCTTGAACCTTCATCAAGTCAGGTAGCAATATTTATGATCAATCATTTCCCTCAAAAGTATTTAAGCACCGTGTTTGTTGATATTTGAGCAGCCCCTAGACTCCTTATGGTTCTGTAAATAATCTGGTGAAACGTGAAAATGTTATTTTTACAAACCTAACTTGATGGGATGCGCTGAAGAACATCAGGACAAAGCTTCAGTTGCTAGGTGATAGTCAAACTTCACCGGTTTAAAGCCACAGGACTTCTAAAATCAATGGCAGGAAAATCAAACTCCTATTAAACACAGATCAGTTTCATTAGATGATTTAGTCAAATTATATTTGTCACATTACAGCTCCTGAGATGCAAACAATAAGGTATATCAACTAATTTTACCACACATCTCTCTATTGTAGGTTTTCAGCGATAGATAAGCGACCCTTTTCATAAGCCAGGGAAGTAAAACAAGTCTGGTTCTACTGGATCCTCATAGATGTCTTTTGATTGATTCGGAAAGGTGGGGTTGCTGCAAAGATGGCAGCTGAACAGATGCATACTGATCCAGGTTCTCTTTGCCACTTTGATCGGAGTAAAGGCTCGGTGATGTGTTTTTGTGAGAACTGTGTCACTGGCCAGGTCAAAACTATTAACTATACATAGACTATGTGTCATTTATGCCTAGTGAATAAAGTACTATTTAAAACGTTCCCATTTGTGAATAACAAAAATAAACACGATCCACATCACTGAGAGCAATCACACCCCCCACCATCAAAAATGTTGTTGCTCATCTAATTTCAAATATTTAGAGCAGAGGTCGAGTATTTGTCTCATTGGAAGAAAGCTGAAGGGGGATACAGAGCTATTTGGAATGCAAAAAGGCACAGAAAACATGCAAGTTTAGCTACAGTTATTTGTACTCCCCTCCTGCATTTAGTTTACAACAGCTAGAAAAGATTGCTTAAGCAGAAGACTAACTTCATTCTTTTGGCTGGACAATGTCTGAACAGATTTTCTTGAAGCTGTGAACTCTATATGCCTTAGTTTTACAGAAACTTTGGTCTGTAGCACAATGATCCTTGGAGCATATAATCCACTGGTATTGGAAAAACTAACAAGTAGGCATTATTAAAATAAAAAAATTACAGCTGTTCAGCTCTGTCCGCCTTCAGTGTCTGATGGCACTGCCAAATAGATCACCAAATAGATCATTTTGAGTGGTCTTTCTTATAGAAAATGGAAATGTAATTAATGGTAGGATGCTTAATGGAGGAAGCATACGGGTAAAATATAACTAGGAATGAAGTCAATTTTTAAAAGGAAGTGGAATGAAAATATTAGCCTCTGGGACGAGGCAGATAAAGGAATGGAACAAACTGACCTGCTATAGGTTCCTTCAGCCACAATCCATTCCACCTCATTTTGAGGCAGTTGAGAACTCTGCACTGCACAGGATTTATATGTATAACTCCCATTAATATTAGTAGGAGATCCAGGCACACAAATGGGACAGTTTGTGGCTGAGTAGGTTTTACAGTTGACTGAGAAGAGTCCATAGCTGGAATCCTGGCAGAGTTTGCAAACTCCACTCATTGAGCAATTATTAAATTCCTAGACAAAAAAAAATAAATACAATTTATTAATCTGGCATTAAGGTAATGAGGACTTTTAAAGGGTGATCTTAACTTTGTGTTGTTCCCCCCTTCATGATTATTGAAATTTAGAGGGGGACTTTGAAAGGCCATTTTCCATAATTTCCTGACTACAAATTTAGACAGGAAATACTAAGTTAAGGTCACACTTTATAAAGCCTGGAAATGCACAGGTAGGATCACCCCAACAACCTTAACTCTGCCACATAAGAACTGATAATTAGGAAATGTGTACTGTCTAAAGATAAGTGAGCCACCTCCTCTTGTTGCTAGACAGGTTATACCGTACTGTACTATATAAACGGAAGTGCACTATTAGATGGTGCTATAAGGAACCCTTGATACCTTCTATAATACCATCAACTGTCATCACAAAAAAGCCAGATTTTTACATAGCTCAACTACATTCTGACACTCAGGATCACTCCTGAAAAGTGTAAGTATTGTATGAGATTTAGCATAGACAAAGAAGGGACTATGTTTGGGCCTCTAGATCTGCTATGGACCAGACCAAAAGTCAGGTCGTTTACCACATGGGAGCAGGGGAACCACGTTCAGATATCACAAGTGCACCTACACAACTAAAGCTACGTTCCTGTCAGTTCCTTGGCTACTCATGCAAAATGCACAAATAAAGTGGTTCAAAGATGCCTGTAGTTAAGACGGTGAACCTCTCCGAGTACACGTCAAATCGAACAAGGTTTTTTTCATCAAAATATCTCCACCTTGGAAACAAAATCCAAGTTCTCTAGGCAGAAGTTTAGAGAAGCTTAGGCAGAGTGGTGTACGAAGGTTGCTAGAGAACAAGCAGAGTTGAGGCTGCTTGGATACCTTTAATTCTGCATTTCCATACTCCCGATTTCTTTTAAAGCAACCTTAACTTTAAATTTCCAGGTTTTGTAGCATTTGATTTTGAGTTTTCGTTAGTGTGTTTTGTGTGTGTGCGCATGTGTGTTTTTAAACGGGTTAAGTAATTGATGGATATTTATGACCTTCAATTTAATGAAATTATTTCTTTAGGATTGTAATTGTGGGTTGATTATTTGTTCTACCAACAGTTGTAAAATGATGGCATATAACATGTAGATTCAAAATATGCCTTTCAAAGTCAGACTCTACAACACAGAGAGATTGGGATTCACTGGAAACAGAATATACATATACCTTCTTACAATCCGAAGAAATGCTCTTTTCACATTCCATATACAGTAATACAGACTGTGGTACTTAGAGGTTAAACTGTTCACTAATAGTGAGAAGTACCAGTGACATATCTATGGACAGGGATGCAATTTTTAGTGCTAGTTATAGCTAAAAAAGAATTTCTTTGGGGGAAAGTGTTCAGATTACTTTACAGGATGGATTTTCAATCCGTTAGAATCGGGATCAAAGCTAGTCACACAGCTGGGTCTCACTCAATAATCTGCCATGCAGGACACCTAAATTTGGGAGTCAGTTCAGAACATTTATTTTTCAAGTCATCTGGGGCTGAGATCATGGGGGCGGTATTTCAGCCTCTGGGGAGGAGAAGGGAAATGCATCATAATTTCACACTCCTTAGCAGATGGTTATGAAGAGCTAGTCCAGTGTGCAGGAAGGCCAAGTGTGATATCTAGTTTCCACACAGGAAGGTCTTATAAATGGCAAAAGGAGGGCTTGGAATGAAGAGGTGGATGAAAAAGCTTAGGACCAACACAGACACACAGGGTAATATTCTGAGTCTATACCTGAGGGAAGTAAACCAGGCAAGTGTGTGTCCATGCTTAGATGCACTGGGATGCTTGGAGAGGAGATAAAGGTGGGGAATAGAAAATGAAGGCAGTCCCATAAATTTACCCTAAGAAATTTGAACCTAAAAAATTTGCATTTGTAGCATTTCAGTTTTTTTTTTTTTAAATCTGCATCTTCCCCCAATTACGATGGTCTTATCACTACTCATTTCAACACGTGCAGTGCAACGTTATTTACTGCAGAGCACAAAACACGCCACAAAGTGCTTGTGAACATCTGAACATAGCACATTTTACAAAGCCTGCACACCATGCTAGGGAATTTGGTGATAGCACTAGGAATTGGTAGATTGTACCAAGCAGCCCTCTAGTGTTGAAATACTAGATCATCTTAGCTGCTTTATGACTGGATCAAGGCCTGTTTTTAAAGAGTTTGTATATATATACACACACACACCTTTTTTGTCTTTTATTTATCCTTTGCCAAGATTTTCTCATCCATTTTCATCATCAGCTGGGGAGATGATAGATAAGGCTTCTGCCTTTATAAACTCTGAGATCTATGATTGTAAAAGTGCTATATAAAAGAGCAAGGTACTATATAAATACTTTTATATGCTGGGTGAGAGTGTCGTCGCTGTAATTGAGGACCGATTCTATAAAGACCCTGTAAGGATAACAGTTTTGCTTTGGCTTACGAGGTAGTCCCCCAGTATGACATCCAACTGACTGAAAATAGACGCCACGGGGTAATTTACCAGGCCCACCTTGGCATGCCTAGTGAATGCGGTTCTGTCTCCTTTTACAATCTTGCAACAGAGGTACAGAAGCATGTTGTTTAAATCCATATAATCTATGCCATTCCTTGCTATAAAAAAGTTGAGGGAGGCAGCCTCCGTCATGGCCGATAAAGGAAGCACCTCGATGTAGATGCTTTTCTCAATGCTGGTCTAACTTACGGGCTATTTGGAAAAAGTCTAGTTCAGATTTGGTGAACTCTTCAGACCTGGAGTGAACAAAAGCCATGTTGATTAAAATATATCTTTTACCAGGTGGAGGGCATCTTCTATTTCTCCCACACTTCCCCCTAGTCTTTTGCTTATGGCCAACTCTGAGCATCTAAGCCCTTCTTTTAAAGGATTTCTGGGGACCTCTGCATCACAGATATGATGCATTTCTCTCTCTTCTTCTCTTTTTAATGTACATCAGCTCCAATCCTTCCTGTATGCGCGGCTCCCCCACCTTCTCCAGAAGAGCACGGGAGACATCTCTAGCTGTGTTTTGAGCAGCGGTTTTCACGTGAGGTTTAATAATCTCTAGCCCTCTCCTCAAAAGCAGTACAGCTTTTTGAAAAAGGCTACAGAATATTCTGCCCATGCCAGCCCCTTATATCATGAGGGCCCTATGATAACCAGGAAGGGTATATCCAGCCTGGGCTTTGTAATAGTTACTATAGATGGTGGGGTCACTGTAATTTTTTAGGGTCACCATAGCATTTTGCTTTTTAGAAGCCTCGCTGTGTCCAGGAACGCAGGTGCAACTTGACGATCACCTTGCCGAAGCGAAATGAGATGTGTCTGTTCTGGTCTGTCTTTATTTCAGTGGTGTTGGTGTCGATGGGGTGTTTACTGGGAGATGTAATCCGGTTTATTGTAGGTGATGGTGACAAACTCATTGTTCCTGCCTTGGACGGGGATGCAGCATAACAGGGGAACAGAAAAGTCCCTCATAAACTGATGTTCCACAATGTCCATGTACAGATAGAAGGAGTTGAAACCCCCTGTGATGTCTGCCGAGAAGTGGATTTTTTGGACACTGCTCTTGGGGTACAAACCTAGAATATTAGCCAATTCCCCGCTGGTAGAAAAGGTATAAGCAATATTGGTGAATTTAAGTCTAACGTTTCTACCCACAGGGTCGTAATTCATCACCACCTCAGGTGCTCTAGGGTGACGAACCACGGTGCTGTTCATATGATCCAGTAATTCAGGTATGGGCGAGTAATAACCTCGTTTTAGGATGAAACTCCATTTCTTATCACCAAAGGTGATTTCGAAAGAGGTGTCTTCATTGATATTGTTCCAGCTGTGCGAGTTTTGTATTTCCACTAACTCTACCTCCCAGGCACCCGGGAGTTCAAAGGGTTTAAATTAGCTGTATGGTAAAGTTTGAGCTGGTGTTCTGGGGAAAAATCGCAGAGCTGGCATTGCTGCACAAAGTGATGTAAAAGCTGCCAACGCTCATTTCCGCCCCTCTTTGCAAGAGTAATTGTTTTCTTTTTCATCTAAATGTCACAGAGTTGAGAAGTTTCCACCCAGCTGTTAAATTTATCAGGCCACCCCAACCATTTCACCAGTAGCTGCTTTTTTCTCCCTTTTCTTTTCTCCGCTAGAACATGTTCAATCCTCTAAATCCTGTCCCCTTTAGGGTTTACTTTTTGTAATTCTTCAGGGTAAAAAGATCCAGCAACCGTCTCATCCTTGTAATCTTTTAATTAGCATACAGATCTCTGGCCCTTGGTTAAGGCTTCATCCTCTATGAATATCTCATCAGTAAACGTTTGTGCATAACCTTTTTAAAAAGCTCCTTTGGTTTTAGATAGTCTTATGTGGTTGCCTTTTCTAAAAGGGGCAACAACTGTTTTCATTTTAAAACCGTGTCCATAAACCGTTTTCCACACCTTCAGAGAATTTGAGGAGTTAACATCAATGGGTCTGGAACATATAGTTCTGGGTGTAACTCATTATAAACTTGGGTAACACATTGATGTAGCAAAAGGTGTTGCAGGATATAAAGTATCTCCACATCCTAGATTTTGAAGTTCTGTTAAATCACTCCATAACCCCAGCGTTGACTTCATTATTAGAAACAAAATGGTGGACACTATGCCGTTTTAACAATCTGCTTAAAGGTTTGTTTAAAAATTCTTTTCCTTGATCGGTTTGTAATTGTTGAGGCATGCGTCCTTCACTGAAAATAGCTTTAAAGGCCTTGGATACTTCACTGCCTCTCTTGTCTTTGAGGACTAAGGCCCAGGCATATTTGGATAGACTGTCTATTGCTATTAATATATACTTAAAACCACTGTTATGTTTTTAGAACCATTGCATACCCACCAAATCAGCCTGCCATTGCACATCCACATCTGAAACAACAGTCTTGTTTCTTTTAAAATGTATTTGAGCCAGTTTGTGTAAAGCGTAAGCTTCCTGGTCTGAAAGCCAAGCTGTTACTTGTCTTCTGTTCAAAGTTTTACTATGCTTTTTGGCTGCTTGAATAAGAGAGTTCACCGTTCCCAAACTCCCAACTTCCTCAGGGGTATAATATATTTTCTTTAAAAAAGCCATCTGCATAAACATGACTATTACTTGTAACGTCTTTTACCAACACAAGTATCGAAGAGACACATTCAGATTGACAAATTTAAATAAGTTTTTATTAATCGCCTGGTTTAATGTGCCCTTTTACAACCTTCTGTGAAAATGGACGTCACGACCCCTACCATTAGGGAATCTGAGCTGGTTCCTTCCATTTTTTTCTTTTCCAGATTTTCCGATCAAGATCTGTGTTTCAGACATGAGCAAAAACAACGGCTGCATGATAGATTTACTCCCATAGCGCTACCGATGTGTAAGTTCTCAAAGGCCTGTAGAAAGGCATCATCAAGCTGTCGAGAGATTTTCAGAAAAGAAATAACTGTAAGCCCTCACCACTTGGTTTGTACCTAAACCCATCATGCCCCCATGCTCGACTGTCACTTCTTAGCGTTCCTTTACGTGAGCCACGTCTTCTCTATTCACCTTGTCCTCTGGCAACTCCCATGAGCTGCGGCCGCCTTCCTCCATGGGGATGGACAGTATGAGGCCGTGACGTTCATCGGACTGCCTCACGATCGCTGGGGTTTCAGGTTCCGGCATATCCATCGACACCTGGGCCAAAGGGCCCCTCTCAACCACTCTCTCTTCAGAACTATCGCTGATTTAGTGTTTTCTCCATACGCAGTTAAAGGCCCCTGGAGCTAAAACAAATTTTAAAGTTTGGGAGTGGTGAAGGAGTCCATGTTTTCTTCTCAGTGTTTCCACGATTTCTGAAACACATGTTCTTGAAACAAGATGGGATCTTCCACTCGGTGCTGAGACTTTCAGGGTCAGTGCTGCCAGCCAGCCAACAGTCGAGCCCCAGAGATTGGGCAGGGCTTCCGGCCTAGACCCACGCATTACGCATATTCCGATTGGTACACATTTCCCTTCTGAGATGGCTTAAGCAGGTGAAACCCACTCTGATTGGTAGAGGGTGATGGGAGGAGCTCTCAGAGGGGTCGCATGGCCCTCTTCCGGGACGGGTCATTCCACTCCTCCACGTGCCCTTTTTGGTCAAATCCTCTCTTGGGGGTGGTCCTGCGGGGTTGAAACCCGTTCCTATTGGTGAAGGGCAGTTGGAGGAGCTCTCAGAGGGGTCAGATGACCCACTTCCAGTCAGGTGTCCATCTTGACCCGGAAATAATATCCCAGGGGGGTGGGCTGTAAGGTGACGGATGGGTGGGGAGTGAGGGCCAACATTTGATCTATGGTAGGGCCCTTGTACTACTCACATGAATTAAGAATTAAATACCTGCTGTCCTAGGCTAAATGTAACTTTTCATATAGAAAGCTAGCCTGGGTCTTTTGTGCCACTGATATAAAAAAAGTTTAGGTGGCTATCTGTGCTTCATCAGCAACCATTAATGTGAACCGGACTGTGCAGTGTAAAAGGATTGTGAATGCAGGCAACAATTTATTTATACACATACTTCCAAATGTACCTTCATTCATGGGAATTGTCCCATCTAAAATGGGGCCACTTGTGTGTGTGTTTTCAATATGGGGCCGTATGTGCTTACCTGGACATCACTGCTATTTGTATTGCATTATTGTGTGACTAAAAAACTGATTGCAGATATTTTTGGTCATTGCAGCTGTGCAAAGTGTTTGAAACAAACCATGAAAGCATGTTTCTTGCATGATTTCAGGTTTTGTTAACCAGGCTGAAAAAACCTGAGTGAATTTATGGTTTCCTGTTAAAATCAGGTCAAACATCATTTTGATGGGCTCAAGCTAGAAAGTTTAGAAAAGTCTGGGTTTGGAGCTAAAGTTTGAAGTGTTTGAAATGGGGATTTTGGTTCAAGACCATTTTGCATGGTCTCACCATGCCATGCAGATATTTTGACTGAGTTTTGCTGTAAATTTTTGTATTTATTCAAACTCAGAAATGTAAAGCAAAATTAAAGGCGCAAAGCCCAGCAAACTGAAATCAAAAAGTATTTCCACAAATTCACGTGAACTTAACCAGTTGAGTTTTGCATAGCTCTACTAATCACTAGATGAATGTACACTATCTATTTAGGGATTTCTAATATGCCCATCTAATATGCCCATAAAGACAGCTATTGCTTTTGCTTTGTCTTACTGATGTTTGCTTGCTTTAAAAATAATAATGCAGGTGGTCAAATTATTATATTGAACAAGAATGCACAGATCATATGTGACCAACTGCAATACAAAGGGATTTTGAATGCAGGCAACAATTTGTTTACATCCAACAGTTTCTAGGGGCTGAAAGCATGAATGTGCTTAGGGCACCTTAGCAATAGATTAATAGTGTTGCACTGTCACACTCAAACATGAAATTGCTGCACTCCAGAAAGTAGTCGGCATTTGCCTGAGGTTATTTTGTCTGTCAAATTCAATGATTATGTTTGAAAGATCACATGAAAAGCAATCCCTGTTTATTATGCAAACCTTCCTGCCACAGGGACCTATGTTTGGTCACAATAGCTGAAGTTTGTGCAGTGAAAGTCTTGTGGGTATTTCTCCCTTAGCCTGCACCAAGGGCCAGCCAAAGTGCTTTTCACCACATGGCGATGAAAAGGAGGATCAAACAGCTCTCAAAGCAAAGCCTCTATCAGACTGGATCTTTCTATATATAGAGCAGTGCAATAAACACCACTGTGAACTGTGTGCAATCTGCCTGCGTGGGATTAAGGTTAGATACATATATTTACACACACACTTTCTCTCTCTAGCCCATTTCACTGGTAAAATCAATATCTAAAAGTGAGGGGTACATATTATATATAAGCAATTATAAATCAAATCATCTGCTATCTGACAAATCACTTCAGTCAGATGGGAACTGTCCCAAAATCAAAAAACCCCAACAAAGAACTTTGAACAAAAGCAAGAGTGAGATTTCTAAACTTAGTTGTAAAATGTGTTGTAAAGGTCAGGTTCACAAGGAGATCATGCCAAATCTCTAATGATGTGACATTTTTATGAGGCTGAAAAATGATACTTTGGCAGAAGGTAACTGAGTAATACGAGAGGAGGGGATTTGTTTAAATCGGACAGCATATTCTTTTTTAATTTCAAATTTAGTTCTTGATCCTGTCAAACCTCACTCAGACAAGAACTGAGTACTCCTGCAAGTAGTCCCATTGTAGTCAGTGGAACTATTCAGCTAAGTAAAGGCTATTCAAACTAATAGGGCACTGCAGAACTGGATCCTTATTTTTTAAACTTTATTTTCAAAACTTGGCAATTTTTCCGACAGTATGGATAAAAGCAACCATCATGTTTTAAGTTAAGCTCCTACACACGTCTATATAATGCACAAAGCCATGCGCAAACAAAACTTCACAGCCACACCGTTAGCCTTTTTTACAGACAAGAAATGGAAAAAGGCGAAGATCTGCACACTGTTCTAGGCTGTGGCCAAAATCAGATTTGAATGAAGGGCCCAAAAGATGAATGACTAGTGTATGAAACCATTGCTGCAACCTGCACCTCTTCACCCTATCCCCTAAAGAATGTAGGGCCCATCCTACATCACTGAATTCTATGGTGTGCTTTCCCCCTTCACTTCAATGGGAGTAAGCTCAAGCCATCTTGAACCATATATTAGAAAAATATGCCCTTTGCGTACATACGATACCATTCTTTATACCAGTAAATGGTTCTTTTCTTCAGGTGCAGATTTTTGTACTTGTTTTTTCAAAGTCCTTTCTCCCCAACATCAATGAAATAGGCAACTCAAGGTCTAAGAATCAAGCAGTAGGTGGCCATGTGCAGCTGTGGCACAGGCAGCGTGCACCCTCCTTTTGAATCTCGCTAACATTTCAACACAAGCTGCAGTACCAGGCCTTGAGCTAATGAGCTCAATGGTGATGGCTCCATGTAAGCATCTGGACTGAAAAGCTTTGAAAGGTGACTGTATCCGTTCCAAGGGACCCTCTCATCTCTTCCCTGGCTGCATGGTCAGTTGCACTGCTGCCCTAACTTGGGAAAGGGAAAACAAGCCCGTTTCATAAGGCCTCCCTTCTCAAACTGGTGGGATTCTGCATATTGCACTTGCCTGGCTGCTACCTATTGATCCATCAAGGTAAGACTGGAACTAAGAGGAAACTAGCTGCTAATGGAGTAGTATTTTATTAGAGATGAAAACAGTCCAGTTATAAACACGAGAGAGACCTGAACCAAATCTCTGAATTCTGAATACCCCTGAGCCCAAAGGCCAATCTAAACTCTCAAGTTCAGACAGCAATCATTTTCTTCCATGGCTGCTTAGTTCAAGGCCTGACTTATTAGGAAGACCGACTGTGTGGTGACGCTAGGAACTTTGGCTGTGTTAGCAGTCTGGGTATGTCTACACAGCCTGTAGAAGTGTACTCTCTTCACTGGGCTTCAGAGCCGGAGCCACAACTTCAAAACACCCTTAACAGAGCTATTTTTAGAGTGCTAGTGTGAGCCCCTAGTCCAAGTCTGTCAACCTGGGTTGGGAAGCTCTCTTCCACTGGCAGCCAGAGAGGAGCACAGGACAGCATCAAATAAAGAATCCTTTTTATATTTGTTCCAATGTCTTCTGTCCTGTGATGTATCAGATAGGCATTTCTAATAAGAACCCACCCAAATCAATTTCCCCACCTTCCATCCTTTGTTTAGAAGATTGCAGCAGGAGAAGGGAGGTGGAAAAAGTTTGATCAGTTTCCTTTTAAAATAATTTTTCATGCATCCTCTGCATTTCTTGATGCCAGTCAGAACTGGAGGTATACAATATAAATTGAAAGCATGTGGAAAAGAAAAAACATGATCTGCCATCCATAAAGCTTCCAGTCCAATTTCTGAGATACAAGAGGATCAAGATAAGTTTTGCATAAGAATCTACCCATTTTGATGCTTGTCTGCCCAAACCTTCTGGAGGTTCACCAACTGCAAAGTTTTATGCATGTTGACTTGCAGAGCATTATTGGGGGAGGGATAGTGATCAATTTCCATAGGAAATGACTGATAAAATAGCTGTCTTGTTTTCTATTTACAAGGAAAATTTTAAAAAAGTTTCCAGAGGGATCCCTAACCCCTATCCTTAGTCTTTTTTTTTTTTTTTTTTTTAAAAATTTTTTTCCTATCCTTAGTTGTGGTTTTTTTTTTTTGTTTTTTTTTAAGGTTTTTGCAGAGATAAGTGAATTAGTGCAGCAGGACTAGAAATCCCCCACATCTGGTAAAAATATCTGCAAGATATAGAGAGCAAGGATACCGGTTAGGACTGAGTTACCCAAGAAAACATTGCATTAAAGAAACATTAACAAGAAATGTTAAATGTAACAGTTTGTCCTTCAGGCTGTTTTTTGTGAATGGTGGTGAACCTTAGTAGAATGTTAGAATGATCCTGTATGGAAAAGTACAGTCATATAAGAGATTAATGTCTCATACCTCCTCCTACACTCTAATGCTATATTTAGCTTGAATGATGTTCCCAAAGTTAATTCAACTGCTTATACATGACAGTGCTCCAGTGAAAAAATTATTATTTTAAAAGTGTTCCTGACTCATTACACAAAGGCTTCTTCAATAAAGGCTGGGTTCTGGAAGGTGCAGAATCAATAGGAATTGAGGCTATTTAGAACCTTGGGCCCTAAGCAAATGAATTTTGTAACCTGGCAAAAATCACATTAAAGAAATAAATAAAAACAGAAATTTTCCAACAATGGCCAGTCAAAGCTGGTGTCTGTCCCTGGGAAAGGTGTATCATTGCTATTAGCCACCGGCACCACACTGAGCCAATATCCCTGTACATTCTACTGCAACAATGTTGGAGGTGGACACAGGGAGGTGGCAATGATCAAATGATCTTGAACAAAGTCAAGTGGGCAACAGGAAAGAAAGTTCTCACTAACAGTATATCTTCTTGTTTAGACTGCATCTGCTCCTTAGACCATGCAAAGAGAATACAAGGGAGAATGGTGTCACCTCTCTTTTTCATTACAGAATTTAAAAAAGCAATTATTATAAAGGTGGTGACAACCTGAAAATAGTCCCTATTTTAATAAAATAGCCATATAAGGGTAGGGAGGCAATATATCCTATCAAATGCTTTTTAAAAATAGTGATAATTAATCAAATGAAACAGACAGGGAATCAAGTAACTCCAGCCACATGAACAGGTTCTCAAGTTAAATGATAGAATCTGATATGGCTAAATCATGTAGCTAAGCTAACATAACCAGTAGTCTGTGATTAGGAGAAACCTGGGATTTATCAACTGTAAGATTAAATTCTCTCCCTTTACCTAGAAAGGGTGGTCATTCAAGGTTACAGCAGAGGTAACTGAAGGCACAGCGTGCAAAAACTTTCATGGCAGCTGCCTTAGTCTGTTAGGCAGGCTTTCTAATGCTAGAGCAGATGGCTCTGAAGCTGGCACAAAAGCCAACCAGACAAGACAAACATATGTACAAAAGTGCTCTCTTCCCTCCTACCCCAGATACATTAGTGTCCTCTCAAGACACGAAACACTAGACTTTCACAGAGACTTCTTCGGGACTAGCACAGGGGAGGGTTTTCACATTCTGTCTTTTACGGAGTGAGATTTTGTTCCAAAGCTGTGTTACTCAGAAATGGCTTGATAAATGAAGCTCTAAAAATTCAGTACCATCATGGCATGGCTCCAAAAGGATTGATGCATTTGTATACAGAGAGCAGCCAGTTTTTGCCATATATTGCATAGGCTTTATTTCTAGATAGTAACCTAGTATTATGGGACTTACATAGAGAGTATTAGAACTATTCCATTACAAACATTTACATTAAAAGACGATTAAAACTGCAAAGCAAACACCCAAGTCAGGAAACAACATTAAAGTTGTCTTCACTCTGTCCCTTTGTATATATAAGAAGAGGGGCTAATATTGTTTGGACGGGAAATTATTGCATTTAGATTTTGGATTTATTCACAGAATACAGCGATGTTTGCTAAATGTTTTCCCCATCTGTAAGTCTGCTTCTGTTCTAGTGCCGAGTACACCCTTCAGACGTGGATATTAACAACAGCTAACACTGTATGAAGAACCACTTCCTGACTGACCAGTTGTATATGCTGACTTATCAGCATATTGATTATTTAATCTTTCATAAGGAAGTAGAATGAGACAAATACAAAATGTTTGTTGTGTCAAGAAAGCATAACAATGTACCAGAGAAGTTATTAGAAATGTAACTAGATTGTTATTTGTTATGTGCAAATGTAGCTAGGTTGTTATATTTATAGAAGTTCAAAATTTTAACTTTTTGATGAGACAGAGAAAGAGGGCAGGATTTTAAAAAAGTTCACGTGCACACTTTCTGACATAAAATATTGCACAAAGTTTTCAAAGCTGGATGCCTAAAGGTAGGGTCCTACATTCATATTTAGGCATCTAAACGTAAGTGGCCAGACTCTCAGAGGTGCTGAGCATCTACAAAACTCATTGAAGTCATGATGGTGCTATGCCCATTTAGAGCAGCACCGGATCTGACCCATTTACTTCAGTGGAGTTAGTTCTGATTTACCCATATGAAAGCAGAAGCAGGCCCTCATTGTGGCTGCTAAATATTTTGCTCACCAAGTATGTCCAACATTTTCCGTGATGAGCGCATAGGAGAAATGAAATATCCCTCTATAGACAAGTTGGCAATTCCCAAAAGCAAACAAAGACTCCAACTGCCAAACAACAAGAAGGGAGAAACCCTTGGCAAGATTCACATTGATTGGGTAGTGTTTTAACAGCTCCCTGTGTTCTAAGTTCAGTACACCATCATAATTTCCCGGAACTGGAAACGGTGAGGTACAACCCCATGAAACATGGGTAGGTACAGTGAGAAGCTTGAAATTCAATACCCTCAAAAACCGAGTATCCTCCACATGGAAGTACCTCATTGTTAATGTTGATGTGCTAGCTGGCCTGGCTATATAAAGATATTACATAGCTCTCAAACAACCGTTTCTGAAAGGATAATAGACGTCTTTTATGGTACTTGGCAGAAATACTTATTAGATACTAAGTCAGAGCATTGGAAATAACTCTAAGAAATACAGCAGTAGAAATGAAAGGGCAGAATTGCTGTGGTTCCATAAAGAATCTATCAGTCCGAAAGCTAATTGCAGTTTTAAGTCACACAAAGCGCAGTGCTTTGATCACATTAATTTAAAAGATCAGGGTGGCGTCATGCTGAAGATTTCATGTTAGCACATCAAGTGTTGTGGATACCTGTAAGTACATGTTATAGTCTTGACCCTAAGGTTATCAGTACTGCGAAGCCCAAGCATTCAAAAATCATGTGATTTTAAAAAATAATAAAGTTGGGGTCCTTTCAGTTGTTCTCTGCTGTTTGAGTGAGAGTTCAAATTTTCATTCTTTTCTCCACAACCGTGAAGGATAGAAATATACTTTTTTATATGAAAGGTGAGATTTGTATCTAGTCACAGGATTCCAGGAGCCAGGGCTTTAAGAAAAACACCAATTATGGTGAGATTCGCTCATAATTGCCAACACTGAGTTATAACTCCTCTATCTTGCTCATACAGTGGTTGCCATCAAAAAGGCAACATTTATCCACAGTTAGAATGGAGTGATGTCTGAAATCCACAGGGCTATTCTTTCCCTAAATATAAATTTGACCAAAAGGCCAAGTTTTTTAAAAATGTTTGTTTATCTGCAAAATACTCCCAAAGCAAATACATCAATAGGTCTAGTCACTGGTAAGTTCTTTCTGCAAGGCGCTGACATGACACAGTCCTTTTAGTGCCCACAAGGCTGCAGCAAACTGTTTGAGGGACTATCCTGATTTCTGAGCTCACTAGCTGAAAGTAAAATCCTGAGGTGACAGGGCTTGAAATACACCATTTTCTCCTTATACTGTTAGCTCATTCTTATTTGCAAATACATCCTGGATCTTCAGTTTATGACACAGAATAGCTCATACAGAGATCTGTAACATCCTGTGGCCTGACCACCAGTAAAAAGCTGTTAAGCCACACTCACTGGGACTAAAGTATTATACAGATTCCTTGATACTATGAAGAAGTGGGACAGTAATTACAGAATTAAGCCTACTATGTAGTTTCCCCACCTATATAACTGTTATCTGAGACTTCATCTTCGTGGCACTAGATTGTGATATCACATTGTTCTCTCGTGTAACGATTCAGTGTTACAGCGTGATGACATTATGCCAGTCCTCGAGGTATTTTCAGGGCTTTTTTTAATGCCCTGCCTTGGGCTTGTGGTAGTACAGTCTTAACAGAGCACAGAGTTGTCACAATTAAATATGGTGGGGGACAAACAAACTATCCTTATCTGCTTCATATTGCTGATTTACAGATCTCAGCTACTGGCATGCTCTGTGCATTACCACCACCATGGCTACAGATCAATTTTGAGGTTTTAGAAGCACACTTGGCCAGCTGAAGGGCAGTCTTAGCCACCAGTCAGCCTTTTCTAATTATTTCTCAGAGCTCTTCCCTGTTGACAAGGGAGGAGTTTTCACAGAAAGGGTGTCACTCCATCCTAGGTATAAAATATATAATATTTCACCAGAAGAGCCTGATCGTGTGCCACCCATAATTGAAGGAAGGTGGGACAGGATTTCCTCTCAAATAGGTCAAGTTTCTTTGGGTCCTTGTCTGTGGGGATGCTTTTGTTTAACTTGGATTTCTCCTGCACTGCTGAGATCACCAAGGAGCCCAGGTTTAAATAGGCATACCTGAACTCTTTTGGAGGGATTTCATAAAGTTGTAAAAGTATCTAACAATTTATGAGATTTTTCTGGTCTCTATCTCCAGCTTCTCTGCAATTGGCATAAGAACTTCTTTAGACAATTTAAAGTTGTCCAGTGCTGGTACGGGTGCAGGTGACAAAGATGAGAGGTTCTGAGGCGGTGAAGTGAGACATTGCTGCTGCTCTGGCTGCAGGTACGGTTCCTCTTGGTAGTCTTCCCCCTTGGAATGACAACTACAGTAAAGTCCCAAAGGAATAAAAATTGAGATCCTTTCTTTCCTGCCAGAAATGCAAACATTTAATTGTATTCCATAAAAGACAAAGCTTTTACATATTTTGAATCTATAAATCCAGCTTGAACACCAGCACACAACAAGGAGTGCAGATGATGCACGCTGTAAATAAACTTTAGACAGCAGGTGCTGCAGTGGCTAGAGCACTGAGTACAATTGTTTTCTAATGAAGAGAGTAATTTGCAAAGTATTTGTGCAATCTTGCCAGAAATACAAACTGTGCCATTTTTATTTTTAGAGCCAGACTTTCCTGAGGCAAGAAACTGCACCAGTTATGTCACAGAGTAAATTGGAACTACCTCCTGGTACCACAAAACGATTCACTCACCCTACAAAATGCATGACTTGCCCTACAAAGTGCCACAGATTTAGAAAAGGATGCATATAGCTCCAGACCAGGGATCACATTGTACTCTAACCAAGTCAAGGAGAAACACCAATGTTACAGCAACCTTCTGTTTTACAACCTTCTGTTGTCAACAGCAGAAGGTGCCTTAAATTGCCTGTCAGAATCTTTGGCTTCTCACAGATTCAAATGCTGAGAAGCATCTTCCCTTGCCCAAAAGTCTGACCCCAGTTTTCCAAGAATTCCATTGATGTCAATTTCCTGGGTTGGGCCTTATGTCAGCAGATTGGAAATTTGCCTGTTTATTTAGTCCTTTTTAATGTAATTTGTTAGATTTAACGACAATTGTTTTAAAAACCTTATTGTTGGTCTATATAGTTTTGCAGTCAGGGAACATAATTATTTTAATAATAAATTGTCCTCCATTACATGCTTCCCAGGATTAAAAAGTTAAAACACTTTCTTTATTGTTTCTCTCCCATTTCATACATCTGAGGGGATAGACAGTATGTGGGGAATCTTAGATGTTTGACATAATATCATGAATGGCTTTGTTTTATTTTTCTTGGAGCAGCAGAAAATGTACAATATAATCTCCATTCACACAATATAAAGGTTGCAGTTAATCTTGGTTTACAGAGGGTTAATAAGTGATTAATACATGTTATAACTATATTAGAGAGAGTAATATGTACTACCGTCAGCTGGAAGCATATCAGAAGCAGCTGTTATAGATGGTATAAACAACCTATTGGCTTGTTGGATTTTAACAATTGATTAAACTTCTATTCAAATATCTATTTATCATTTATTAACCATTCATGAAGTATTTATATATAGAACCTTAATATATAATGTGACCCAGTATCTTGCATACCTCCCTGGTAGCTGAAGAATCAGACCCAATCACTGGTCTTATATGGTTTGGTTGTGCTATAACTGTTGAGAACCAGCGTTGAACAAAATGTTTCCAAGGCACTCAAAGCCACATGACATTTAAATGGTTTTGTGTTTTATTACAAAATCAGATCTTTGGCCAAAATCCATCTTGGTTTAGGCATGTGACTTTAGTGGAACTATTTGTTCAAGGAAGTGGAACAGGACTTGGCTGCCCTTCATCGCCGAGCGTATTTGCATTCATTACATTTCTCAAGATTTTCTATGTTGCTGTTGATATACTTGTCACCAACCCCTTGAGCCATCATCAGGGCTTGTACCCAAGGCCTAGTGAGCACCTGGATTATATTAATATGAATTAGGCCCCTTGTAGTATGCACGTACAGCATGCACACAAGGGAGTTACAGTGCTCACTGCACTTTGGTGCTCACTGCACTTCACACTCCTGAAGTCCAACCTGCCAGGCAGTGTAGACATAGTGTTAATATCCTAGCTAACAGCTATAACAGGTTCATTAACCTCTTACATGGACTAGCCTTTACAGGGAACAAAGAGCCTCGCTGTACTAGTGAGAGTGACATAGCCTTGCTTGTAAGAGATTTTTAAGGTCAGCAAAAGAAAAGTTTGCTTTAAAAATCCAGACCCAAAGGTGGTTTATTATTAAGCAGCTTCCCTAATGAGAAAAGAAGTTACTTGCCAATAACAGGAGTCATTCAACAGTTTTACTTCTGCATTTTCCCACTTTCTGGATCAATGTGCCTGTGCTGTGAGCTTCCAGAAACTTCCAGAGAGCACAGTGTATTGAAGCCACTCACCCCTTCCATAGGGTTCTGAGAGCATAAAAGAGGGAGTGGCCCAACCACCCTTCAGTTTTTTTATCCCAAATGTGGAATTACACAAAGGACCCTTAAAAAAAAGCCCAGGTACTATATTCCTTTAAAAGCTATGGGCAAATACAAAGGGTGAACCTCAAAGCTCTGCCATCTGTCTCAGTTTTCACCCCTCTGGATTCATCTTCCCTCTGGCTGCTTGTGTGCTTCATCCTACCAAACTTCTGCCCCCTCTGTCAGCTGAGCGGCTGGGCTCAAGTTTAAGTTAAAGCACTTGCAACATTATTTAACAAGTTTGGAAGCAGTTCTCCGTTCTCTCAAATCACAGCGCCCCAGGACAGCTGGCGCTAGCACAAACATCCCCTGGTGTGTAAGATATTGCTGCTTCAGAGTGTGTGAAAACAGCCACAGTCACTTTCATAAAAAAAACCCCAAACCAACGAGAGTCCTGGAGCACTCTAAAGACTAACACATTTAATTAATTTAATTATGCCTGCAGAAATTAAATGTGTCCAGGACTCTCGTTGTTTTTGCTGTATACAGACTAACACGGCTACTCCACTGGAACTAGCCATCTTCATGTTACCAATACCTTTACTTGGAAAGCCACTTCCCTACCCAACACAAAATACAATCAATAAGCATCTGGGTGTGGAAACAATATATTACAGTCAGTGAAAAGTGATTGTTCAGACCAGTAAACTTCTCTTCCTGGGCTCTGTACAGCCCACATCCATCTTCATCTCCTCTGCCATTCCACTTACATGCATTCAGGGGCCAAAGTTCTTCCCTCAGATGTCCAGGTCCTATTAAGGTCAATAGGATTCATGGATTGATCCAAGAGTTCATTTGGTTCAGACTGTCAAACTGGCAATCAAGAGTATACTACGTTGATTAAAACAAGGGGCTGATGAAAGTATCATTTATAGGGAAGTAAACAGAGAGTCTTGCAGCATGAACACTTGCACTAAATACTAAGGCAAAACTACAGCGGGTTTTGCAAGATTTCCTCAACAACACTCTCTTAGTCTTGTGGCACATGTAACAGAACAGCAAGTTATCAGTTATCCTCATGTTTCCTGCTTGGGAGAGCTGCATAGTTGCACTTCATTGCATCTGAGCCTCAAATCTTTCTAAAAATAATTGCATCATTATTCAGGATATTACAATGCAGGATATTACAAGTACACTTTGGCTGTTCTTGCTAAATATTACGGTTTTTCCACAATTGAGCATACGTCCTCCTCACCTCCTGGAAAAACACGAAGGGCCCTGATTCACACACACGTTCTGGAGGATTGCAAAAACAATGAACACGCACCTCCACGGGTAGCTAAAGGCCCTTTTCACTCAAAGTTCTGGTTTACTTTAAGGCTGATGGGGGTTTGAGGAAGAGGCCCTCCGGACATTGTTTTGGCTTGCCCAATTGTTTCTGATTTTAAAAAGCTGATGCATCATCAAACGACCTTCTCATCCTGTGTATGCAATGGGGTATGTACTGCTTACCCACCTTTATAAAGTGCTTGGAGATCTTCTTAGGAAAGGCATTATAATTATTGCCACAAGTACAATAGGCAACGCCTTACAACATATACATTTGTATTCTAACCCTTAATTTTACCCTTTCCTTCATCAGTTATTCCACGGTCAGAGAATTCCAAATGGGGGACACAGTGCTTCAGGGCTTGGATTCCTCTGGGTATGATATCACCCTCTCAGTGCCAACATATAGCTATCAACTGCTGTCTGTGCCTTTATAGTCTCAACTCCATGGAAAATGATACGCTGCTCTTTAAATATCATGCAAATTCCATCCTTGCAAAATTAACAGAGAGCATGGTCTAGAGGAATGAATGCATGGAACTGGGAACTCCTGAATTATAATTCTGTCTCTGCCACTGATTTGTTCTGCCTTCTTGGGCAAGCTTCGGCGCGTCTCTGCCTCAGTTTCCCCATCCACAGAAGTGGGGATAATATGTATTGACCTCCCTCCTAGAAGGTACTATAAGCATTATTTAGCCGAAGGGAAATCCTCATTTAGTAAATTCCTTTATGTCGACATGGTCTTAGAACTAATATCACCATCAACTATTGTCTCCTCCTTGGTCTTTTCATAGAATCATAGAAGATTAGGATTGGAAGGGACTTCAGGAGGTCATCTAGTCCAACCCCCTGTTCGAAGCAGGACAAACCCCAACTAAATCATCCCAGGCAGGGGTGGGATTGGTTTCTTTTGGCTTCTTTCCTTGTGCTCATCCACTGTATCCTGATGGTAACACAACTCCCTAGGACAGGACACCTTCACCCAAGCCCCTTGACTGAGAGTGCATCAGAGGAGTAGATTTCAGAAACCCCTTACCCTTCAGCTTCCCATCTTAGAGGTTATGATGTTTTCCTTCTTTGGGGGCAGGCTGTGTAAAATAACCAAGAGAACAAAAGTAAGATTTATTAAGAACAGAGCAAAAATGGATTTAAAACTAAAGAAAGGTTTGCTTAACCATCTCTAGATTTACCCTTTTCCTAAGAGAAACCCGATTAGCCATTCTGATCCACGCTATCAGAACAAACAGAGCCATCAATAGTTTTCATCCCTCAAAAGTAAACCTTTTCCTCTGACCACTCGGTCTTCCTGTCAGCATGGCATTGCTGGTGCGAGTGCCTCCCTCACTCCACCTATTTATCAAGCCTGCTTTCCAAATACATTTTCTGCAGTTCCCCATAGACACAAACATTCGGGTTCAGGACCCTGCAAGGTGGAAGGATCCAAGAGTTCAGGTTGCAGCTCAAGTCCAAACATCTACCCTGCAGTTACACAGCCCCTTAACCTGAGTCTCAACAGCTTGGATCAGCTGGAACTGGCTAGCCACTGGTGTCTAACTACAGTGCAGACATACTCACATATGGTCAATAGAAAGGGGAATCCTTATTTTCCTTCTAGGAATGGTGAGTAATGTAGAAGCCATCTCCACGTCAGAGCCAAATACACCTGGTATTTTTAATGTACAGATTGTATTTGGAACCCACAGATGTACATGGGTTTACAATTTTTATGAAATATATGTTGTCTTTGCAGATTTTACAGCTAAAACGGACCAGCTCTTCCATGACCAGCAAATAATGAATGCTATTTAAATATAGCCTGGACAAAGTACTAGATGAGACTAATGCAAGACTCTAAATTTGCCCTTTTCCTATCTACCTCTAACCCCTCAAATCCATCTTTTCCCATCTTATTCCTCGTTCAGTTCTCTAGCTCCTTTCTACTCCTTTATTTACCTGCTCTCTATCTAATCTGACTTCTAAGTATCTGCCACATGTGTCCACAGATATATGTTGTATCTGCATCATGCCTTTGTACCCTTATGTTGGGAAAAAACAAATGATCAAGTTTGCCCTCAACCTGATTTGCATCTTCATCTATTGGACCTGTCTCTATGCTTTCATTAGTCTCTAAAATCCTGGAATGAGCTGGGCTATGTATTCCAGCCGTTAGTTGTCTTCTCCTTCAGCAATCCTTGTTCCTTTCATCCTGCTGATCTGGCTAGAGCCAGCTGGATAGGATTTTTTGGTTTTGGAGTGTGTTTTTTTTCTTTTTTCATTTTTTTTGGGGGGGGGGAGAACGGGATTTGAAAAGTGGAGTTTTAATGACAGCAAAAATGTTAATGGACAAATTTCATTATCATTAATATTTTTTGAAGATATTTCCAAGAAAAAATTGATTAAAATATTTTGACATGGCAAAAAACCCAACAAAAACACCCTGCAAAAATTATCACTCAATCCTTTTTCAGAACTTTTGTATTAACTTTTCCTTACTCTTTTTCAAATGAGAAACATTTTAAATAAAAGGGATAGCAGGAGTTAAAAAGTGAGAAAGGAGGGGAAACCCCAAACATTTTAAAAATGATTTTTTTTCCTCAATAGACTGAAAAGTTCCATTTTATTTTTAAAAAGTTTAGAATTTGGGTTTTATTTTTAAAAATTTCATGGAGGGGTAGGAAGCCCAACCAAATTTAATCCTGCTCTACTAATAATGACCTTCTCCTAAACTGAAGGGGCACTTCTGCATTTTTAATCTTATCTGGCTGCAATACTCTTATCTCAGATTCTGTATCTCTGTGATTTATTAGTTTTCATCTTACCATGCTTCAACACCCCTTTTGGAAGATCCTTGCCCTCCCCTTTCTCCCTAGTTTTAGATATCTCATGGTTCTGTCCTTAATTTCCATTTCCTTCTCCTTCTTTATATGCAACCCCCAAACTCCCCCCCCCATTTCAGTTATCACTTCTATTCTGAGAGCTCCCAAATCTACCCTTCTGTTCAGTCTCACATATTAGTCTTTATTTGTTTTACAGCCATACCTAGCAGCCTCAGATCCATTGTGCTAGGCACTGTACATGCTTATAACAAAAAGAGGGTCCTTGCTCCAAAAAGCTTACAATCTAGGGCCCCAATCCTGCAAACACTTCTCCACATGCTTAATTTTACTACTGACTAGCCCCATGGAATCAAGGGGTTTATAAGTGATTGTAGGATCTGAGCCTAAGTGTGACTATGGTTAGCAATAAAACTGGCTGAGATTTCTAGGAAAACTATTACTGTCATTAAAAAAGGCTTTTCTCCACCTTTTTCCAGGGGGAAAAACTGTTGTTTGTTTGTTACTTTTTAAGGAAAAGGGTTCCCCCCCCCAATATGTTTTGGAGGAGGGGGTTGGGGGGGTTTTTTGGTCAAAAGGTGAAATATTTCATGCACAATTTTGAACAAAGTGAAAAATCTTAATTTTTGTCCCATGCCTATCTTATTTCTCACCAGCTATAGTTAGCGAGATTGTGGGAATAGAAGCCTTTTTGCTGTCTCTATGGATGGTGTGGAAAAATTGAGAGCATTTTCCTTCCTGCAGCCAAGCTAATTTGCACATTCTGCTCTGTCTGCCTCCATGGATAAAAGAGAAAAATTGAGGGGCTCCCTAGTTTACAGCCTTAGGAGAGACCATGAAATGAACTGGCATGGACACTGAATCCTTCCCTGTAGGTCAGGGTTCAGGAACAATGGTAGTACAGTCTGGAAAAATGTTGCACTGCCACCACCTGTGCTGTAACAGCTCTATGGATAAAAAGAATATTTCATTCTCCAGGGCTGTCAGTCAGGTACTTTTCCACCAGCAGTAAACCTACATATAAGAAAGAAAAATATAAGAGAATCTTTGAAAAGAAAGCACACTGTTCTCTTCCCTGTGAACATAGTCCTGAGATCTTTGGATTGTGCTTGCTATAGAGTGGCCCAGGCACCACCAAGTTTTATAATGCAAATCAGATCGCATATAAGAACAGACCATTATAGCCACAGTTCATTGTATTACTTTAAAAGACAAAATAAAAGTCAGCATCTAATTCACAGAACAAGACAGAAGATTGCCCTTCTCCCAGCCATTTCTCTTCACCTTACACGGCTCTGAATGTGTGTGAAGTTTTTTTGAAACGTAGAGCAATACAGTACACACAAGCCACAGATGTGAAATCAATAATAGGTCTGACATACGTTTATATACGTTAGATTTTTGGTATTGATTTTTTCTAGTTCACTGGACAGCAGGATGGGAAAACCTCGCTGCCGTATCATAACTCCATTCAGAGTACAACTGCTAGCTGAAATCCTGTCTGTGTTTCTTCCATTCTAAAATAAATATTCCAGGATTAAGTGGCAAGAAAAAGAAGGTGGCTTCATGCCAGTCAGACAAAAGTTTTGCCATGAAAGACAATTCCTTTTTTCCCCCTCTGGCCTCAGATATCATGTGGTATCTCCAGTTGTAGTAGTATAAATCTTTTCTTTAAATTTAGGTGATGGGCCATCCCAGCAACTTATCTGGACAGCCTGCAAGAATTTCGCACGTGGGAGATGGGGGTTCATGACTCTCATGCAGCAGATTAGTCTTTGAGCAGAGCCTGGAACAGTTTGCAATTCTCTTTCACATCCTCCATAGCAACCAGCAGCAGACGGTCACCTGCTGCCTCTAAAGTAGTTTCTCTACCCACCTTCTTCACAGTTATTGAATATATCAAGCCAAATTTTCGAAATGACCTTCAAAATTGTTCCAGAAAGCATACATTTGCCTTTTTTGTGCCCACAAAATTTGCTTTTGTGGGTGCAAACCAACATGTGTGAGCTCAAAATGCATAGTTAAAAATGTATTTGCCCAACTTGTCTGAACAGACCCTTTTTTGCAAAGGAAAATGAGGACATGTGTGCCTGCACTTTCAGAGGAAGTTTCAAAATTTCAACTCTGGAATGTATATCTTTTTCATAAATAATTCACTTTGCTAAAAACAACACCACCCCCTTTGTTACGCTGAATAATTGTTCACTGAACTATTAAGAACAAAAAAACAACCAGAGCCTTGTGTACTCAGTGATGCTGATGGACTAGTTTCAGTTTTTTAGCCAAGTCATTAAAGGAAATAATGAAACCTCCTGAATGCTCACATTTGACAGTTTGAGTGGTAAAAGTCCCACCAAACAATAGTAAAGTCTTTAGTACTTATTTCCTTTGAGGACCTATATATTGAGGACCCTGAAGCAGATGTTAAACCAAAACCTTTACCAATAGAAAGTATAGGGAATTGGGAAGAGGTGGGCTGCAGGGGAGGGTTGGGTTTTTCTTCAGTTCTATTATAAATTTTACATAACATACATGGCAACTCCTAAGCTGTATTAGCATTCAAGGACTTTTAAGCATTTAACAAATATCAGTGTCAAGTCCCAGACATGAAACTACAGAATGTATAAATGATAAAGAACTCTGCAGAAATTAGTGGGCCCCAAACTTCCTGCCTGACTATTGCTCTCTCACTTAATTGCCCTGCACCTCAGTTTCCCCATTTGTGAGGAGAAAGATGGGTTTTGAGGCTAGAGCACAGGGCTGAAAGCCAGGAGTTGGGTTTTGTGGACTTGATGCTAATTTGCTTTGAGTTCTGGACTGTATAATTTAACCTCTCTCTGTATCTCAGCTTCCCCATCTGAAAAGTGGAGATCACACTCATCGCATGGACTATTGTGAGGATTCATTCATGTTTACAAAAGGTTTAAGAGGCTACTTAAGTGCCAAGTACTATTAGTTGAGTCTCTTATGCTATTACTGGGCGCAAGGCTATGGCTAAAAGGACAGATCAGCCCAAGATTATCTTATCTGCCTTCAGTGTAAACCTAGATATAAAAACCCAAGACAGGAAGTTCAGCAGGGGAAGAAGCTGCAACAGCAGAAAACGGATCTCCCCAAAGGAGGACAGGTTGTGGCTATCTGTCCAGTCATACTTACACCACACTCAGATATCCTCGTGAAGAGTATGCTCTCTCTCTAACCATACCCACTCATCGCTATGTTGTCTGGAGAGCATAATATAAATGCACGTAGGCAGACAGGTAGCCCAAAGAGTTAAGTTGTCAGGACGGGCAAGCGGGCGAAGTAGCCAACAGATGTGCTTATTCAGTGTGTCCCCTTCAGCAGTCCAACAGTGGGGCTTCTCTAGACCATAGGCCTAAAACTAAAGCTACCCTTCCCACCCCACCAGAAACAGACAGGCAGAAGGGCTGGTGGCAACAGCACTTTTCATCCATTGGAGTACATCTCTTCTGGGGCAGAAGTAGCCGAAGCTTCAGAGACTCTGGCCCCAGCTAGAGAAAGGCACTTCAAGTCTAAAATCCTCCTTTCCGACAGTCAGCACCCTCTGGAAATATTTTTTTATTTTCAGCTGAAAATACCACATACTTGGTTTGGTCCCAACGTTAATTTATCTAACATTTGAACCTGGATCATAGCTTTTTGAATTATTACCTAAAATAGAATGCAAACATGTATAATATGCACTTATGTAATGCATAACTCTTATACAGTGTTTTTCATCCATAGATCTCATAGTGCTGTGCAAATGAAGTAGATATCGTAATCCTCTTCTTGCAGATGGTGAAACTCAGGCATGCAGAGGCCAAATGACTTGCCCATGGTCACCCAGCCAGCCAGTGATTAAAACTGGAAATAGAACCCAGGTCTCCTGAGTCCCAGGCCAATGCTCTGTCCACTAGGTCACACTGCTTTTCATGCAAGATCTCAAGGTGCTTTAAAAAGGAGGGTAAGTATCATTACCCAATTTTACAGATGGGGAAACTGAGGCATAGAACAATGAAGTGGTTTACTCAGTAGTCCACAGGGAACTGATGACAGAACCCAAATCTCCAACTCCCACTAGAATGCCCAGCCCACTGCACCATGCCACCTCCCAAAGGACCTCATCCAAAGCCCATTGAAATCAATGAGTGCATTTCCATTGACTTTGGATCAGCCCTACATATTGAAGTTAACGGTAATTTGAAAGAAGCTGAACCTATAGTTCTGAACTCCTTTCACTCCCATATACAAATGACCACTTTCCTATCACCAGACTTGGAAGGAAACGATAAACATGAAAACACTCAAGAAAAAAAGGTCTGTAAGTAAACTGCTGCTCTATTTTTTCATTTTTATTCAAAGGGAATATAGGATTCAATACAGATTTACAAGAAGCTCCCCTCCAAACAGGATAATTTTAGTCAGTCATTTGGAACTACATGCCTGTCTAGACATATACATGTGCAAAGAGATCAGTTACCTTTGGTTACTGTAGGGAGCAGATGTCTAAGTAAGACTGCTGTTAGTCAAACTGATTTAGAATGACACTATCATTCTATCCTGCCTGATTGGTTTTGTAGGCACGTAACAGGCATAAGAAAAACTTCCTTCCAGATGGATTAGTGACATTTGAACTTGGGTAAAGCTCTTCGTCAATGGAGACTTTTGGAGTCATTTTCCCTGTTTTAGATTATTTGATGGTAAAAGTTTCAGGGAAACATGGTAGATATGCCAACCATCTGAATCGCTACAATTTTCCTGAGAAGCTTTGTTCTGGATCTCTTCAGAACTGTATGAGCCCCACTTACTCTGAGGCAAGCTGGAACTAAATTCTGCAGTAGGACCCCTGGTTTCAACAGCGCTCCAGTGCAGCAGTCTAGAAATTCTGTAGCAGTGTTGGGTCACGTTTTCTAGGTTACTTTCACAGCCAGGGGAGCTAGAATAGTTTATTCTTAAATGAAAGTTTAGATTTTGGAGCACTTTTGCAGTGAGGGTGGGATTTTGTGCCTGTGGAATTGATGAAGACATGGGTCCCTATTTACCAAACTAAACCTGCCTCATTGGACAAATGTAGGCCCCATCTATACTTCAGAAATAACCATGTTTAAACATAGCTGTGGCCAAAGAGCGTTATTATTACTGTGGATTTTCTTGCCTGTGTAGATGGACAAAGGTATGTTATAATCATATTTATAACGTGATATATATAATCATATCATGCTACATACTAATGCTGAAACGTGGTTCTCCAATAAGGTTATAGCATGCGTTGTTTTCTTCTGCGGCTCAAATAGTCAAATGACACCAAATTATAACACAGTCTGGCCACAAATATGATTCCTAATCATGTTGAAACATTATTATTTTCGTAGAGCAGTCAAGGCCAAGTCAGATAAAGGGAGGGTGTGGTATTACTCTTAAATCTAAATTAGCACTTTGGGCCGGATACTGTGACCAGTCGAGAATCCAGCTCCCAGCAGGACTTGGAACTGATGTTAGTACAAAGCATGTGAGTGCGAGGACATTCAGCAATTCACAGGAATGGGGCATTGACTCTACTGACCGTGGGATAGATTCTCGTGAAAGCCTTTCAGGCAGTATACATTGACCTGGCTCATATAATAGTTTGGTGATAACTCTCTCTCTCTTAATTTGGGTGAACATTGTTCCTGATCTTTTATTGGTATACCAGTGAGGTAGGCTCCAACAGGGGCTGGTTTTGGCTAGATCCTTTTACTTCTTGGTGCATAAAAGCAGCTGTCTTTTCAAAGAACTCATTGAGACATCGGTCTGAAGTTTTAGATCTAAGGAGATAACCTGCCCCCACTTGCAGTTAGCTCTTGATTGATTCACACTCTATCGCATTTTCAGAATTGTTCTGCAGATCCAAGAGCTCTATCCACAGTTTCTCTGCCGCATACAATATGATCCCCAGGTATGCTCAACTTTGCACCAGATTTCAATGTAACTAAATGCGATTTTGATAGATGTTTCATTGTAAAATGCCAGCACTGGCAACATTTTTCTCCAGGGAAAATTTCATTTGCACTAAAGAAATATCTTACTGGGTTTAATGGGCTGAGGATCAGACATAAAATACTGTGAGCCTCCTAATAACACTGGTTCAGATCATGAGAGGGCTGACTCAGTCATCATTCTTCTGAGGTGGATGGACAAAGTTCCCTGCAATTTACCCTATATGGTATCCTACATGAGACCTTAAAGTCCAAGGTCCTGTCTGCTCTGCATGAACTTTGAAGACCCCATGATGATTTTGTAACAGCCATGTGCAAATTCCTCTTGGATAAATGTTCCCTTCTCTTTACTCCCCCATTACCACTGGTTCCCAGTTGCCTGCTTCTCTGCTACTCCCTATCCCAGAGGTGGCTGCATCTAAACAATTTTAAAGAACTATGCAATGCTAAGGCACCGAAACATTCTATAGAGATGTAAGTTATTACCTGAAGTCAAAGAGCTGTGCTTGCCAGCAGAAGAGATAACATTCTCCCTGAATCTGATCTGAAAATGTTCAAGAAAATTATTATTATATTTAATGAATATTTATATCATGGTAGCACCTGAAGGCCAACCAAATAAGGGTCCCACTGTACTTAGTGATTCACAAACGTATAGTAACTGATCGTCTTTGTCCCAAAGAGAAATTTTCACCCGAGTCCCCCCACAAAGTGAAACCTGGTGTTGTTTTGCAGAGAACTGGCAGAGGCTGCAGGATGGGTTGCATCTTGTACCCATTATAGCACACTGACAAAATGCCAGAGTCAAAGTGACATTTTCATTCTTGGCATTAAACACAATGCACGTCCTAATCCAGCTACACTAGATTTCTTCAGGCAGTTCTGTGCATCCTTATTTATACACCAGCAAGCTACCCACAGCTTATTTTGGATTTGCAAGTCTCTTTGTACAACCACATTTAAAAATATATGTTTATTATTTAAACACCTTAATATGACCTGTGAAAATATGCCACATATTAACTGCTGGCCAACTGCTGTGGATCCATGTTTTTGTTACATCCAGATTGGATTACTGTAAATTCTTCATTTGTGGCTTTGCCAGGAATACTCGTACATGACTTGTGATCGGTCCAGAAAGTAGCCGCCGGAATGATCCCCGCCACCTAAAGCAAACTGAATATTTCGCTGTATTCCCAGTCCCTTACACTGGCCCTTCATTTCAGCTCAGAGTGCTTATAAAAACTAGACTTCTAACTTACAAGGCTTCAGTCTATTCAAATCCTTCTCAAAATTCCTGCTAAATCAATGTCAAGACTATCCTGTATTTCCGTGGTACAGGATCAGGTCTAAACAGTTAACTGAGGTCACTTGGAGATTCAGATTTTTGCTGATGTTTAAAAAGTTCCTAAATCACAATAATACTTGTCATTCCTGTAGCACATTTCTTCTGAAGACGCCGAGTACGGAGCAATTTACTTAGTTTAACCTCATGACACCTCTGAAGCAGGTAGGAATCTGTAGGGAGACAGATTTGTCTTGTGAGAAGAGTTGAAGTTGAAATGTAGCTGGTAAAACAGTTGAGTTCTATTCCCATCTAGGCTATTTACTGTTTGACTTTGGGCAAATCACTCGTCCCCTCTGTGCCTGAGTGCATCCATGTCCAAAATGCACTTTACATTTACCCACCTCACCAGCACCTTGTGCAAACTGGCTGATATCTGTAATACATTTTGAGATCCTCAGCTGTGATATTATTATACCCAAGTAAAACAAGGTAGACAGCATAGATGCTACAGGTATGTAAGAAGGGCCAAGAGTCATCTTTGCTATCCTAAATATGACTTGCATCCACAATGTGCACGTATTCATTATTTTTTTCGTCACTAGTGCCCTGTTCCTGAGAATGTTTTGTGCATGAAGCTCTCACAGTATTTGAAATAAAAGATATCCATGCACTGTGTCTAGTTTATACACCAGCTGAGGAAATCAGCTTGGCTATGGGTATAACCCATCTACAACTATTCTGACCAGCTCCGGCAGAAGGGACAATCTGTTTTTTTATGGCTGCCAAGATTTGGGTTGCTATAAACATGGGCATGGTTTTCAGGATATGCAAGCTTCTCTGGACAGAACTCTCTACAGCATATGGTGTGTGTACTTTTGGAAAACAAGTCTGTCTTTTTTTGTGGTTGGGCTCTCGGGCTACAGAATACTTTTGAACCTGAGCATGTCAAATTTGCATTTATTGTGTCAAATTTTAAAATCCATAAAAATAAAGGTTTCTAGGGAAATGCTTGCTTCTAGTTAGTGGTACACTGTCATCAACTTCTGATCTGTTTGTCCTAGGTTTGGGATTTTCAGGAAGCATATACCTATCCTTTGTTTATAAGAGTCAAATGTTTAAAAACAAACATTGCACATTACATTTCAACTTCAATAACTGGGAAAGTGCTGAAAATAAAGATAGCCGGTAAAAGAAGCTGAGTTCCAGATTTAGCTGTTCTGTTTCACAATGCATCAAGACTTGCACAGACAGCAAACTCTACTGGCTGATATGCATGCAAATCCAATTTCTGAGTCTCAGAGAAGCAATCCTTAATTCCATGAAACCAGATCAGGGCACTCCACCAGCCCCATCTTGTTCCACTTTCCTTCAGAGTATCAGGTCTGTTTGTGTCTACAATCTTCAGTCTTTCAATCCTTCCACTTCAGTCAGCCCCCACCTTTCAGTGCTTTATTCTAATCATATGCAGATGAAGGAATACTTTACTGGTGAATCTCTATGGCTGCTGAATAGTCTTCTTTAAAGTTAATTCTATTTCTTATTGCACAAGAAATATCTCTAACTCAGTTATAATCCAGAGCTTGTCTACACTGCAGATTTCAGTTATTAGCAGAGCTGTACACAGTCATGGTTTAGAGCAGATTTGCCTAATGGTTGCACCAATGCAATTAGACCAGTTACAGCAACTTGGGCAAACCCACTGTGTAGACACAAATTTTTAAACAGACAGAACAAAGAGAAAACTAAATCTATTTTATGTTAGCATAACCACATGACTGCAACATTGCAAGTAGAATTAATTCACAAGGGATGAATATAGCTATGTGACTAATTCCAGGGATGACTCTGGGCCCATAAAGTAGAACCATTACAAAAAGCAGCAGTTTCACTAACCAAAGCAAAGATTCTCTGCTGTGCCAGCGTGATGTTGAGAAGAGCATATCAAAACCAAGCCTCTGGAGTTCTCACGGTTTGATTTGATTTTATGAATCAGTTTGGGGATTGGTAAAATTTGATTTTTGTTTATCTGAACAGTTTTTAAAAGTCTAATTATAACTTTTGTGAAGAGGAACAAGATTGCTACTATGAAAGGCACTATATAAAAATAAAGGACTCGATGGCCTGACATGCTGGCAGAGACCCAACATGTATATCACATGGGACCTGAGTGCAGCTGTTATAGTCTGTGTTCCAATAAATAACCATGGGAAGGTGCTTGGTCACAATAGATTTTCTGGGCAGAATACCACCTACTGTGCCACTTGGCTACACAAATGTGTACAAATTGGTGCAGGAAGAGCGAGAAATCGCAACAATTACATACTTGCAGTTTAAAACATGCAAAGATGATGTACTAGCAGCATATAAAACTCAGATATTAAAAAAGAATTGGATCAAGACACATTGTGATTGTCTACTTCTCCCTGTCCACCAGCCACTAAAATAATGCATCTGAGGATGCTTAAATGCGTCCCTCTGCTGAAGAAAAAACATGCACTTGCTTCCTATATTTTCATTTAACAGGAGTTTCAATATTAACTGGCAAACCACATTGTACACAGTAATGAAATATATACTTCCTGCCTTGTCCCTTCCAAAGCCAATAGGAAATGCCAAATAATAGACATGGAAGGATCATGCTTTGTAATTCTCACAGATGGCTGTCCCAGGTAAGTCTACGCCTCTAGAGAGGATCTCTATATATAACTAGCATCCTGGTAGGTGGTCAGTGCAGGGTGTTAATGTGACAGAGTACTGGTTTTTAGAGTGACCAAAATGCCTCAACTCAAAATGGAAGACGAAACTGATGATGACTTGTAAATACATCATTCATATCATTTGCTGCTGAAGGACAGAGAGAAAAGGATCAATTCAAATACATGGCATGCAAGGCATTAAACATGAATCGAGTTGAATAAAGCCTACAAGATGTTTACCGTGAAGCATGTGCACACTGTGTAAGATTAGGATCTTACTCTTTTAGAGGATTTTCATGCCAGAGGGCATTTTTAACTTTAAATAAGCAACTGGCAGCAAACAGAGCTGTCAACACCTCTTTGGAAAATGCCTGGCATCCATAATTCCTGCTTAGTGCCTTCTGGGTTTCAATTACACAGATGTGAGCGGCACACTAACCCATGTCCCTCCAGAAACGAGGAGGAGTTTAAGCTGATATCATTGTCCTCAGAAAGAAAAATGTACATACTTTTTTTTTTTTTTACCTCAGCATATGAACAGTACTCTTTGGATAGATCATTGTAACATAATGTAACATCCAACAACATTTAATGGTTTACGTTTGTTGACAAAATATAACTTCATTTGGGTACAATAATCCACTCACCAACCTGTCAGTGAGCTCATCTAATTTTTCACAGGGTTAAAAGTTCAATAAGCCTATGTTGCAGAAAAAACAGGCCATGAAGTTTGATAAATTAAGTATAGATGTTCTTTGAACCTAGACTTTGAAGTTGCAGAAAGCTAAGATCTGGCAGACTTCTCATGGATTTACAAACATGACAACCTGGTCTATGCTAATGAAACACAAGAGGCAAATTCTACTTTTAGTTACAGCCATATGGATGGTACCTATTGAGGTTCTGGCCCACCCACATCTGAAGGCTCCCCTCCATTCCCCAGCCAAAGGGAAGGAGCCACTGGGCCCAGGTATCAAAAGATTAAAGGGGACAAAAAATGAAAAAACAAGGATGGGAGTGAGTCACAGGGTCAAAAGCAGGGATATAGAGGGGGACACCAAGGAGAGCACCCCGGACAGCGCCCATTGCTCCTCAAAGGCATCTAAGGAACCAGGGGACACGGCCCAGAGGAACTCTGCCAAGAGATGTGACCTAAGTGAGAATCGGAAATAGGTCCCACAGTCGCAGAGCACCTCCCCATTCAGCTTTTTCCTCCTGGTGTGGTGGACTGCCACCTTGGCCGGTGCCAGGAGGAAGTTGACAAGGTTTCATGACTTCGTGGGGCTATGGAGAGGGTGTGCATATATCAGGAGGTGAGGGGGAAAGTGTTCTTAGGGTAAAACTAAACCAAATTTCTCAAGCAGGCATATAAAACTGTTCATAGCTTTACTGGATTTTTAGTTTAACAGTTTAATCCAGGATTTGCAATATCCCCAGGGCTTGTCTAGAGAAACACTTAAGTTTGCAGAAAGCTGGGATGTAAAACTACCCTGCACTAATCTGCTGTGTGCCATGTGTGTGCCATATGGACCTTACCACTGTGCTCCATGAATTACTCAGTGTGCTTTAATCAACTCCCGTTTCCTTCAAACCATTTAGAAGTCTAAACATACATTTTATTTTCCTAGCAATTGTATCTCTTGTTATCTTGCAAATAGATTTTTCCTCTCAGTAATGCTGCTGGAGCTTGACATTAACAATCATTTTTGTTTACTTTCTCAGCGGCTGGAGCATGAGTGCCTTAAAACTAGACTTGGCAAATGCGATTTAAAAAAAAATTTTTTTGATGGCTAATATACGGTAGTTTTTAAAATTTTGTATTAACTACATTTTCACAGTTGTAGGAAATTATGAGGGGTGTGTGTGTGTGTGTGTGTGTGAGAGAAAGAGACAAAATAATTATTCATAAGAACGTAAAGACAGCCATCCTGGGTCAAACCAATGGTCCATCTGGCCCATTATCCTGTCTTCTGACCAATACCAGGTGCTTCAGAGGGAATGAATGGAACAGGTAATCATCAAGTGATCCATCCAATGGCATATTCAATGACAACAGACAATAAGCTTAAAAAAGTTAAAGCTTTAACACCATTAAAACAAAAATTGTTAACATCACATGTCAAAATATACCAAGTAAATAACCTTAAATCAAATTCTAATAAGTTTTAAGGCAGCATTTTCCTACTTTTCCTATCAACTATCATCTATGGAAGCATTTTTTCATCAGTGTGTGTGAGTACCATGAATGTGATATTTACCAACATTTACCCATAAATATCTAATCTTTCCAAGCTCTACTTAAAGTCTAGTACCTCTGTTGTATGCTCACTAGCATCAACAAGGATATCCCATGGCTTTGGGAATAAAATGTGTAAATTAACTGTTTCAGAGCCAGCAGAGGGCACACAAAAGCACCATAACTTGTTTTCGGCTATGTCTTTATATGTGTCAGAGATGTCTCTTTTCAGTGGAATAGTGGATTTGGGAAAAACAAACATAAAACCACCATCATGAGGGATCGGACCAGATTCTGTCCTCAGTTACATCCAGAAAACCACACTGAAATAAGCAAGGTTGCACAGGGGTAGCTTCATATATCTAGAAGTCAAATATAATACTCACAAACTTATGGATACTTCAAATAAGTATTTTAAACCCCAAATTCGATCTGATCAGGACATGTCTGAAAAGGCAAAAATTTCAGATATGGGCTCAGCCCATATTTGGGCAAAATGTTCATTGACTGAGTTTTGTCTGAGTAAAGGCTGAATAAGGACCTCATAGTTCAGTACAGATAATTTAGAAGCAAATTTAGATTTGGTGTAACAACGTTTAGTAAAAATTTAATAATTATTTTGTATTTCAAAGAAAAGTTTGCTTGGATGAAAGCATTCCCTTTCAGTGTTTGCAACCCAAATATTGCTGCATTCTGTTAGTTAATACAAGTGATCCAGAAGCTGAAACTGATTAGCCTACTCATGTTGCTTACAAGAAATGATATGACAAAAATAAACCAGCATAAATGATGAAAAGGGCATTAGAGTTTAGATAATTGAAACTGAGAGAATTTGGAAAGTGTTATTAGTAACCAACACAATAAGTGTTTTTAAATAGTGTCACTTGAACATGTTTATTAGGTGTAACAACTGTATAAACCAAATTCTATTCTGTATTACATTCATATATGTCTACTGAAACCAAAGTTCAGAGTTACACCAGTCTAACTGAGAGCAGAATTTAGCTTATAATTATTCCCAACATCCATGAATGTTGATAAACTTCTATTATGTTCATTTAATAATTAGCTGTTCTTCATTCTAAAGTTAATTGAAATTATTCCAACAAACTTTAACAACAACTGTTTCATAAACTTTAAGGCCAGAAGAGACCATTATAATCATCTAGTCTGAGCTCCTGCATAAAACAAGTCTCATCCAGTAACGTCTGCATCACTCCTGTACCTGCTAGTTAAACAAGAGCATATGTTTTAGAAAGACATCCAATCTCGATGCAAAGACCTAAAGAGTTTGTGGAGCATGGGAGCCTCTAATTAGAAAGTATCTATTGGAATCTAAAGCCAGGCCATAATTAGGGTGCCCTATTACTGCCTGGACTAGCAATAAAAATACTTGAGACAGGAAACAAAGGGCACTCATACTATGTGTGTAGGTACAGGATTCTTCCCCCCATTTTGTTTTTGTGAGGTGAATGTGAAATATGCAAGTATTGCCCTGAGACAGCGGCTGTGCTGGGGGTGGAGAAAAGTGTTTAAAAACCTGTAGTTTCCATGGCTATCTAAATACCAAGTGGGGGATATTTAAGGGTTTATTTTTGAGAAAAAAGAAACACAAACCTGAGCATATAGTGGGGACAGGGAAAAGAGGAGGAATATAATCAAACTATGCCTTCATAATCAAAACAGTACCTGATTGTGGTGTTTGTTGATTATGTTTGATGGTGACCAGTGAGCTGGAACACTACAGCTACCTACCAGTCTCCTCCCTGCACTAATTACTCTTTATAATAAATTCAGTGGCATCAGCTTTTGTATTAGGGAATGAGGAAGAAACCCTGACCTTAGAGCGTGTGGTATTCTGGGAAATGTAGTTTAGGAGTAAGGTGGCCTTTCTGCTTCTGGTGTGTCTGCAACTGGTTCAAGTGAAGAATGGAATTTTAATAATTATTAGATGTAGTTAATTAGAGTGACAATTAATATGCACTACATGCAAGTTGATTTTTTTTCTGTATGAAGAGGAAGTTTGCTTATATGCCAAGTAGGAGGTAGCAACTTCTCTAAAATGAGCTGAGCTGGACAGCTAGGAAACATTCACCTACCAGGATGCTGCAGGCAACACAAGAGCTTATAAAAACCTGAATCAAACTATGAGCACTGGGCTATGTTGTGCTGATTTGTGATGCAGTTGGTAACTGGAAATCCTTAAACTGGGCTTGTGGTGGTTTGTTGTTTGGATTTTATTAAATTTCTTCTTTAGTCTTCTTTCAAATAAAGAGAAGTTTTGATATGCACCTTTCTTATTCTTACAATGAGATAACCCAGCCATGGAGAAAAAATAAAATAAAATAAATAAAAGGTCTTTACAACCATCTCTGCAAACTTCAATAGAAGCAAGGCAGCTGGTAAGAAAGGAAAGAAAAAAATTCAAGATGAAAAGGACATGACGATGTCAAATATATCTTTGATTGCCTAAAAAAAAATTATGGATTACAGTTCCAGGATCCCAAAGGAAATATTATCTAGTGAAATTTTTAGTAGATAAATTCTTTTTCTCCAAAGATGCTTTGGGAAAAGGTCACAATGTGAGAGGCTAATTTCAACCTGTGGAAATCTAGCAAAAATGGTATCTGGCACAACAGCAAACAATTCCTGCCTAACTGTAGAAAATCTTGTAGAGTGTTAGCCATCAATGAGGTCACAGAAGCTTTAAACTGATTAGTTTTTAAGAAAAAGAGCAACAAAGAAGTAGGCCTTTAGAGCAATTTATTTGATTTTTAATGGACTATTTTCATTTCAGTGCATATTTTAACTGAGAAGTCAGTGCCAAAACAAAGAGCATGACCTTTTCATATGCATGAAGTTTTGCTTTCATATGCAAACAGCAATGGTTGGGAGGATGTTTGCATATCTTTAAAGTAAGACTTCTTAACATGGTGAAGCAAGCCCTGAATTGAAATGAAAGGAAGGTTTATAGAAGATTTAAGCATAAAGTTCCAAGTCAACAAATGAACAAGGAAATCTAGTGGTAGGACATAGAGTGGGGCTCTGCAGAACCACCACTCAGAAATTCAAAGGTCTGGTGAGTTTAACCAGGATACATTGGTAAACTCATAAATTCAGGAACTGTTTGAGTATGGTGTGGGAAGAAGAAAAAGGAAGGGGTATAGTACTCTCCAGAGCCACTGGTTATGCGCATAGTTGTCAATATTACATTTTTTTTTCTAAGGGATAATCCTCCAAATAAGATGTGGTTCTGGGCTGGATTTCTAACTATTTGTGCCTGAATATATTATGAATTTTAGGTTATATGTAACATATATCTTCAGTTTTAAAATCAAGATTGAATGTTTTTCTGAAAGATCTGCTCTGGGATTGATTCAGGGAAGGTCTCTGGCCCGTGTTATGCAGGAGGTCAGACTAGCTGATCACAGTGGTCCTGTCTGTCTTTACTCAGACCCACAGACAGGAATTCCAGGCCCCAGGGCAGAACAGTCCTGCCATGCCCCGCCTTTTCTGCCTGCAGCCCCACCCCCTCTCCACCCAGGCCCCGTTTGGCCCGCTCACCACCATGTGCATCCCCCCACTCCTCCTAGCTTCCACACTCCCATTCCCCCAGGCAGCTAGTGACAGCTGGGTGTGGCTGAGCAGGGAGGAGGAGAAGAGCTACACATGGGCAAACAATGTGGGTGGGTTCAGAATGTGGGGGGGGGGAACGCAGCTACGGGGAGGCCAAGCGGGAAAAGAGGTGGTAGAAGAGGCGGGGGGGGGGGAGGCTGGTGCGGCAAGTGGGGTGGGGGCAGCTCCTGGAGCAGAGCAGGGGTTGACTGTGGGCGGGACCACAGGCAAAAGAGGTGGGACAGGGAATTAGTCTCCCTGCAGGGAAGCTTTCACCCCACTGCCCATGGCCCAGGCCCTTTTTATAATCACCAGGTCCCTGAACAATTGTCCCTTTTGCACCCCCCTGCCTGCCCCCATCAGCAGGCCTGGATGCATTTAAAAACTGTGTTAAGCTTGTAAACCATCACTTACAATTCTTTAGGGTTTTGCTGGTTCTTGTCGGTGAAAGGGCTCCTTAGAGAAGTGTGCAATCTGAGTCTTTTAGCAGTCAGTTTGCAAGGAGCCAGCCTGCCGCTAGGTGGGTTAAGTTATACCTCTTGGCCTTAGGGAGCAGCCTGCTTTCTCTCTCTCTCCATTTTTGGTTCTTGTATGTAAAGGTGCTGTAGTTTAAGAAATAAAGTGCTATTACGTTTCAGCTCCCAGAAAGAGTATTTTATTCTTTTAGATAACTTTTCTATGTCATGAACATAACAGGTTCACTGAAACGTTTTCACATCAATAAAGGGGCTTAACAAAGACAAGAATTTGCCAGCATCTGCATAATCAAAATGTATAAAATGTAAGAGCATGAATAAAAAAAAGCATTGAAAAAAATACATAATCCAGAAAACTCAGCAGAAACAATTGCCTCAAACACATATAAAAAGATGCTCAAAATGCAGCCACTGTATTGTGAAAGTCATAAGAACATCCATTAAAACTAACAACAGCCTTGCAAAAATGCATAAACTCCAGCAACTGGAAAATGTCAAAGGTCCTGGAGCTTGATTAAACATCTGGAAGTTCAGATGCTTTTCTGAAGCTATGACAATCCCACCTCCTGGGGCTGAGTCTTCACATAACTCCTCTCACCCTCTGGCTCTCACTACCCGATATGATCTTTTTGAGATGGAGGAGGCCTGATAGTCTATTAAACCCTCTGGGCCATTGACATCTTCAGGAGGCAGTCAGCAGGTCTACACCTTTGTGTGGGGACTTCAGGGGATCAATCCCTGAACAAATCTGCTAATAGGTAAACTTGGAATTGTATGTGCAGAAAAGAATTCAGGACAGGCTTGAGAAGATATAAGGTTGATAGGTATGAGTGGGGAAAGGAAGGAGGCAGCAATAGCAAAAAGAAGATTGCTCCCTTTGTGCATTACTGGAGATACACATCACCCAAAGGGAGCAGTAATATTGGGCAGGAAGGAGATGAATCCACATCATTACCTGGTCCCATCTCTCCCCCCAAACCAGCTGATAGGTTATTTACATAAGGAAGATCTGAATATGTAATTCACCACTGGAACAGCTCCATATGTGGTACGACAGTGGAAGATGTAGCATAAACAGGACTCAGGTGTTTTTACCACCACATCATACATCCAAGCTCTGAATGACATGATAGCTGTCATTATCCCCTGGGAGCCACACTGGTGATAAATTACATGTTCTAATTCTTCCACTAATTTCCTAGTAAGCAGCCAGAGCGGGTCAGGTGCAGGTTATCAAGCTGCACCATTGTCAAGGGTAGTGTACCCTGCATACAGGTCACTCATGGAAGGATTGTGTTCTGAGGCACAGTCAGTTTGTGAACACCCCTTCCCCCACTCTTCCTCCCCCTTCTCCCCCCCCCGTGGCTGTGTCCCACTCTCAGGGCAGCACTTAAATGGTACAATCTAAATCTAGATAAAGTGCCAGATATTATTCTGTGAGCATGGATTCAAAACACTAATATACATGGTAAGAAAGTAGCTAGTAATCTTACTGTTGGATCTGGACAAATTATATCATTGGCATGTTACACACATGTAAAAAAGACATATATGCAGAGCAATTTAACTGTAGGGTTAATTAAACCTTAAATGTACTGAGTGTGAATTTACCATCCTTTGTAAAAGGCAAGGGGGTTCTCAGTACAGGGAAAAAAACCATTTACATATGTGAATGAACTAGCAACAATGTGATGTAATTCTTAGGTGTATGCATGCACCTCAGATGTGTAATGTTTTTAAAACCAGTTGAATGGGAACTGTAATTTACCCAGCAGAGTAAATCACAGCTGCCGGGGTAAGGAAAACTATATTATTTTGTTATCAATATTTACATTAGCATGTTATATAAAAGATTGTTGAGTGAAAACCAAGATTTTAACTCATTTTATGACATCTGCAAGCACTTACCTAATGTTTACAGATTATTACACGACACATGTACAAGTCATCTAAACACGGGGAAGCATTTGTTTGCATACACAATAGACAAAACATGTTCATGAAGGACTGCACTCCCAATGAACCCAAATCCTTTCAGTTGCCTTTTCTTTTAAAAAACTTTTTATTTCTAGTTTTAATGACACATTCACCCCCCCAAAATTATAATTTAGTCTGACAAATTTGGGACAGGATATTAAATTGCATGCTTTAGGATTAAGCCAATCTCAAACTAGTGGAGACCGGGAGGATTCCAATACCCTAGGAGGAGCACAGTTTACAGAAAGGCACTGATCCGCTGCACACGGAAACCACAAGGGATCTGAGAAAGGATCTGTGCCATAAAGAAAAAAGGAAACCCCTTGGAGTCCGGGGAAGGTCCGTGCTCTCTCCAAAACACAAGGACTGCAGCAGGACTCGACGTGGCGCGCTGGTTAAAGGGCACCGCTGCAGGCGGAGCTGAGCGCTCAGGCTGAGCCTGGGGGGGACCAGCCCGGCTCTTTCCTCACTTGCTGGAGTGGGGAAGGGAAGCCCCTCCAGGGTCCCCAGCAGGGGGGACGGGGACACAAACCCCCGTGTGGTGCCAGAGCTAGGAACCCCCCCCACCGGGCGCGGTGGGGCGCCTCAGGCGATTGGGCAGCAGCGGAAAGGCTGCTTGGAGCAGGGGGGAGTGTCCCGGTCGCCCCATCCCTCCCCCCTCGCGCCTCCCTGCAGCTCCCCAGCCGGGCCCGACCCCTTCCACCCCCAGCGCGGCGGCGCGCGACTGCCCGGGCCACATTCCCCAGGGGCCCGGCGGGGCGGGCGGCGCCAGGGCGGTGCAGAGCCGGGCTCGCCCTCACGTCCTCCTCGGGCTCGCGGCGCAGCGGGGAGCCGGGCGCCCCGCGTCTCCCGTGGCGGCCGGGGAGCGGCGGGGCGGATGGGAAGAGCCGAGGCGGGGGGAGGCGCGGAGATGAGCCGGGCCCAGGAGGGGCGCGAGGACGAGCTGCAGAGCCTGGGGTAAGGAAGGGGCGCGGCGGGCGCGGCCCGGGCGTGAGACCCTCCCGCCGGGGTACGGGGGGCCGGGCCGCGCCGGCGCGTGCAGCTGGGGCAGGGCGCCCCGCCGGGCCACTGGGCCAACGCACCTG
>ML675617.1:11957453-12057463 GCA_007922155.1 Mesoclemmys tuberculata | reverse complement strand
CCTGCGCCGGACCCAGGCCCGCCGGCGGGCCTGGGTCCGGCGCAGGGCGCGTGGGACAGCGGCCCCCGCCGCCTCCGCCCCCGGGGCGGCCGCAGGGCGCGCAGCCCGCCGAGCAGCTGCACGGCCGCCAGCCCCGCGGCTGGGGCAGGGCACGCTGTGGTGCGGGGAGAAGCCGGGCCGGCCCGCGGGCAAACGTCTGCAGGGCGGTACAAGCCAAGGCGCCCGACGTCCCAGGGCGGGCTCCCAGCGCGGGGCGCGCCCGCTGGCCTTGCGCCGCTCGGGCTGCGAGCCAGCAGGAGCGGCTCTGCCTTGGGGTGGATGCTGGGCAATCAGGGGACAGCCCGGGCTGGTCTCTTTCAAAGCCGGGCCGAGGCAGACGGGTCGGTGGGTTCGGGCCCTCCAGCCCAAGGGGACTCGTGATGGTTGTCGCCCCCTCCCTCCTTCTGCACCCAGAACGAGGAAGTTGCCACCAGCTCTGTGTCTTGGCGAGTTTAGCTCCCTGGAGCCTGGGTGGCGTTGGGGTATGTCAGCATGGGCCGAAGGGGGTCATTCAAAAACCGCTGGTTCCCCATTAATTTTTGCAAAAGATGAAGGGAAGGATGTGTTAAATCGGCCAAAACGCAAACACAGCGCAAAAAAAAAAAAAAAAAGCCCGCAACAGACTTTATAGATTGAAAAGGGGATGTGTCAGCGTGGCTGCCAGGATCGGCGTTTGTCTGCTGCTGCTGGATAGTCTTCAGAGTGAGGATTCTTTTCAGAACATTTTAACAGAATTACAATTGATATATTTTGCGTGTACAGTTGAAAAAAAATAAGGGACTTTCCTGAGGTGAGGAGAGAGAAAAAATAATAAGGGTTTTGGATTGCTATTTGCTTGTATTTGGTATCCTCTCTGTTATTACCATTATGAACTGGGAGATAATGAGAGCTAAAACGTGTGCTCTTAGACTTGCTCAGAAAAGAGAAATATTACTATACTGAAATGGTAGGAGCTGGTAAGTTACAGACCAAAGGCTTGTTCTGGAACTACAGGAGCCTCCTGTTAACTACCAAGGAAGCCGGTGTGTGCATCTAAGAGCAGAATTTGGCCTTTCTCTTCCTGTGGCCATATTCTGTGCTGACTTTCACCCTTTGCACTTCCATTAATTTCTAATGAGGTTGCAATGGGGGATTCCATTGACCCCAGCATTTGGAACAATGGTTCCTAGGGATTGCCAGTTCAGAATTGATCTAATTTATGTGAAGTCCTAGAACTAAGGTAGATTCTACAATTTGTAAACATTTTCTACATTATAATGCTTCAGGGAATGAGCTATGACTGTAGGGATCGTGGACTACAGCAAACTCATTAGTGCAGTTTGAATAACATATTTCCTAATTACGTATTTCTGTTGAAAGCAGTTGGCCATTTTAAAAGCGGTGTTAGTTTTCTGTTTCATCCCTGCTCACCTCTGTAGATTCTATTTCCTCCCTATTCACCTCTGTACAGAACCAGAGCATCCCTTTAATGACCTTTTGTCCACTAGTGATGACACCTGATTGTATGGTGTTTTACGGTGATAACATCACACCTAGTCCGGTATATAAGTGTAACATTATAAAGTCACAATCCTTGTATATTTGCTGCCTGGGATATTTTGTTATGACAAAATGTCTTTTGCAAATCTCATCCTACAATGTTCAGCAATTACATGTTGCAATCAGAAAGCTGCAGCAAAAGGGCCATAGTGAAGTGACAATGACCCTGCATCAAAAACATCCATAGTGTGCATTACTAAATATACATGCACACCACATATATGTATGCATACACCATGGTAAAGAAAGATATCTAACTAGATTCTTCCACTGACTCCATTAGCGTGGCTTAGAGCCAGCAGTTATGATTGAAAATGTAAACGCTCAAAGGTCAAAATATCCAAGTGTAGTGGGGCTTAAGGCTGGCTGAAGATTACAAATATGCCACTGATACCCAGCATGTTCTCCTACCTGTTCTCTGACATATTCTCCTACAGGACAATTCCAAAGGCAGTGTTTGTGCTGGCATCACTGCCCCTACACAGAGGTTCCCCCTTTGTAACAGAAGGAGCAGCAGCAGCAGAAAAGTGATGGGAACACATTAGCAGTAGTCTCAGCAGTCCATAACTTTACCCTTCTTCCTGCAGTTTGATTTTATCCACCAAAATAAGTCCTGTTGCAACACAAAATCCAGCCAAAGCATTTTCACCACGCTTGGCTGCTCCCCAAGTTCCTTTCCAAGGACTGCACAGCCCACATCATTTCTAGAGAGCCGTTCCCACCTCCTTAATACCTGATTGAGTTAGTGAATCATCTAAACCAGGGAGTTCACAACATTTTTCCCACTGGATCATCATCTGCTAACAGGGCTGGATTTCAGTCAAACATGCCCAGCTTGGCACACAATACTTCTGAAAAAGTGTCACAGGTTGGGTGCCCAGAAACAGAGTTGCTCAAAATTACTAGCCCCTATTGAAATGGTTAGCTTTTATATACTGTAAAACCTGCCAAGAGCGACTACTTACAGGAGTTAGCAAAAGTGGTTGCTTGTAAGAGGTGGGTCTCCCTCACAGATTTTGCACACCAGAGGATAATGATGTTCTGTGGCCTCTGCAGGTAGTCACTTATGACAGGGGATCTCTCTTCAGAGGTGGTCTCTGAGGCAGGTTTTATTATATATCTATATACACAAAAGCTTAAACTCAGTGGAGCCTCCCCAGGGCCCATTCCTTACTCGCTGCTGGCAAATGGTTGAGTGCATTTTGCAAGACCTGCCTACAGAGCTTTCACAATGCCTAGAAAGTCAAACTGACTAGGCTTGCATCAGTTTCAGGCTGGCTGTGTTGCTCTAGGGAGAAGCTGTGGGTAGAAGCAGTAGCACAGATGGGAACAGAGGGAGAGGGAGAAAAAGCAAAGAAAGAAAGAAAGAAAGAAGGAAGACGACCAATACAATCCCAGAAGCAGAAAGGCTGGAAGGGCATCTATAATTTCTGAGGAAGTTGGTGAAGATTAGAAGACCCACAACAGAGGGGGAAAATGCTTAATGTAAGGGTGGAGATTCTATGTTTCTTTTAATGACAAGTTTAATTAATGAAGAGAGTAAATTGGACTGTATTCTGAAGAAATGCAGAAATAAAACCTTCTCTCAAAAGACATTACTCCCTCCTCCCCCATTTGAAAGTGCATAGGAGGGAAGATCTGCCAGGGTGAAAGCAAAATGAAAGCACCGAGTAATGGTTCCTACAGCAACTGTAACTTATTTCTCCTTTTCATTTGTAATGTTAATGTTAAAGGTATGCTTTAGCCATGTGCAAATACATTGAGTTGCAGCTGCAATGAGAAATCATAACTTCTAATTACCTGATTTCATTCATGTAGGCCCAGTTCCACCACGTTAGTCAGAGCAGGAAGAGAGAGACCTGTGCCCACATGGAGCCTCACTGACTTCAGTGGGGATCCCTCTGCAGAGACTATCTTGCAGGATCACAGCTTTACATTTTCAGTCATGACATAGCAGATCAGGACATGCAGACAAATGAAACACAGATGCAGGGGATGGGCAGACAGCAGAAGGGCTGCAACTGTATTTATTTTACTTTTAGTGTTAATGGGAGGGGCTCCACCCCCAAATATCAGGCATTTACTTGAGTGCAGTGTTAAAAGGTGTCCCAAATAACCAGTATTCAGGGTTGGCCCCTGTCAGCCCAACTGCTAGGATTCAGACCATCTCTGAATCCTCTCCTTCTTCCCCTATGACGAGGAATGAGGGATTCAGAGGAAGGGAACCTCAGTCTGAGAAGACAAAGTCTCCCCCTTTTCTTTCAGTTTAATAGGATCCACCAATTTTCTCTTCGGTTTGAGAGCTGGCTCCTTGGAGCCTCTCACCTGCACTTGACATGGGGTTCTATCCACATGGACCATCTTGCCAGATCACAGCCTTAAATTCTCACCCATAACACAGGTTTTTTGGTTAGCAGCAGTCTTTGCAGCAAGGACAATGACTACCCATACATTTGTGCCGTTCCTTGTGCCACATGACTCTGAACCTTACCGGGACTTCTCAGTATTACTTTAAACACAAGTAATTTTTTAAAATTGAAATTCTTTAAAGAAAAAATAAATAGTAAGTGATCTCACACACACTGAAAAAAATGCCTGCTCATTTATTCCAATGTGTAATATGAGAATCAAATGGAAAAATAATTAAAGGAAGAAATAAAAGGAAAAATGCTGGAACTTTTGTAATACATTAGATTAAACCTGGCCTATATTAGAAAAGTTGGACCAGTGTAACAATTAAAAAAAAAAAAGTCAAATTGCACCAGTGCAAACCCCTACGATAGATACCTCTAAACTAGTTTAAGGCTTGATTTCATTTAATCCCATAACAATTTTTTTGTTTCCTTACGGTGGATAGAAGAGGCCTGAATGGTTGGTTTTTTTTTGTTCATTTATTAGAAATGTTTGTCCACTTGCTGTTACCTGGATTTATCAGGAATGTCAACGCTGGACTTTCCTTGATTTGCTGGAGGTCTTGTTGGGCATGCTACGAGATGTGTATTGTGAGTTCCATCAGACCTTAATTGAAGAGGTGGATGGATAAGATCGAATTGAAACAAAAAGGGGGAAAGTCTTGAGAAGGAAATATGACAGTTTTAAACTGCTCCTTTCTGTCACGTGCCAATCTGCCCTTTCAACAGTGGTTTGTGGCTTTTCAGGTATTTGTAACCCACTTTCTACTATAAAAACTAAAACTGGGAGTTGTTTTTTATTTAACTTAAAAAAAAACCAGAAGGAAGTGATTTGAAAGTGATTGTTGGGCCATACACAGCTGTTGAAAAGGCAGCTAGACATCTGGGGCACAGGACAGGGGAGATTAGCACACAAATACCTCAGGAACTTTGTTTTTATTTCTTTCTGACATTAACTTCTTTTTCCAATATCATTAGACTAGTTGAGAACAGGTGTTTATAACCTTTTCTTACTATTTTGTATCAGCTTTTGAATAGATACTAGTTTTCAAAGTGGAAGATTCACACTGCATAAACTCCACATATATATACATATATACATATATACATATATATATATATATATAAATTAAAAGCCAATGTGTCATACTCTAATAACACTGAATCATTATAGGCTACTGGCACACGTTTTGGGTTGTTGGATGACTGAGGCCAAGCACCAGTGGCCTGCTCTCTCATACTTTATAGAGGCTCAATGCTAAAATAAAAACCATTATACATAAAGCACGCTACACCTCCAAAAGAGGAGTAGCTTTGCAATTCATGTGCCAGTGGAGAAACTGAAACAGACCCACCTTCTGCTTCACTGTACAACAGGAAGAAATAAATTGGAGAGGGTTTGAAGTAGCAGCCATCAGAAATGGGAAACAATTTCAACTGAAGAGTGAGAAAGAAAAATATTTCTTTATGACTGAGAGAAAGGAGAGAGGCTACAGGAAATGCCTCATGTCATGATGTGTCTCCTAGCCACCACGTCAGAAGTGGACAGGAATGTAAAACGAATGCAATAGATAAAACCCACAAACCCCATGGTGAAATCTGTCCCAAGATGCCCAGAGTAATGCAGTAGATTCTGGTACTCAGTGTACTAATTTTGGCAAGAGTTGTTTGTATTCCTGTTGTGCCAAAACACTGAAACCAATACTTGCAAAAAGCACCTCTTTCCTTGTGATTCTGGTCAAAGATGGTGCTGGTCTGATGCTGGCATTTTTTGAGTCTGTACATAACAATAATAAGCACTGACTTCTCTTGCTTCAGAGGAGAATAATTTTCAGCAACTAAAGTCACCTTCTGCTAGACTACTGTTTTATTGATAGATTAAATTAATAATAGGTTAGGCTTTACTGGAGCTACTGTTTACAGAAAAGATAATGAGAGAGCTCCCCTGAAAGGCAAGAACAGAGCTCAGCCTTGTTTTAAAGTCTTATCTACATTTGGCTTTTAGCCACCCAATGCAAACTCCTGCTGTAGAACAGGATAAGTTGTGCAAATTGTGTCTATACTAGGAGTCTGTATTGGTACAGCTACCTTGGTGGTTAAAATCCCAGTGTAGACAATGTGTTAGTCTTATAGCCTCTTATTTTCCAATATTAGTATGTACTGGTGACAGGTGCTCTGTAAATAGTGGTATATAGTAAATAGTGTAAATAGTTGACTCTGTAATAGTCTTCCATCAAAAAATGTCTGGTTTTTCACCAAAGAAAATCTCTGCAGAAAATGCCTGTTTTCGTTAAAATCCTAGTAAATTAAATGTTTAAACTAGTATTAATTTAATTATACTGCACTACATGGCACTGTACAGACAAATATGAGAAACCATCCCTATCCTAAAGAGTTGACAATCTGAGACCTTTGTGCTTCTCCCACTGAAGTCGACAAACTCCCATTAACTTAACTAGGAACATGACTACATTAGAAGTTTAGACATACCACAGTTAGAGATAGCAATGGTGGGGACAGAGGACAGGGTTACTACAATAGTATCAGGGGATTGCTTTGGATTATTCTGCATGCACCTGTTTGGTTACAAATTTTAAAAATGAAAGTTTTGTTTGCAGTATAGAAGCTAAAGGGTTTTGTTCTTTTTGCTTATTTATGGCACTTTTCTGTATACCCACATACACTTTATTTCACCTTTACAGAAACTAGGGGCCTGATCTAAAGTTCACTGAAATCAATGGGAAGAATCCTATTCATTTCAAAGGACTCTGACTTGATGCTAAATCAGTATCTTATTTGCCCTATTAGCCCTTTTCAACAACATCAAAAGAGCTGCCTCGGCTAATAACATTCCCTTGTCACCTTCTGAAAGCTGCAGTCTTTTCTTGCTTGCTGGTCTTTTCTTCTTATGAATAGAAGCTTGTCTGGCCCCTTCTGCTGGATCTTTGGCAGAGAGGCAAAAAGGAGTTCAGGCTCCTTCAGAATGTGTCTCTCCTTTCAGTGCAAAGTAGGCAGCCCAATAAAAAGAAACCCTCAAATAAGTCCCTCTGTATCCCAAAACCTTTTTGAGAATTAAATCTACCTTATGTCTGATGAATACATCACTGCTTTTTCCCTGTGTACCCTCAAGATAAACACTGGATAACATCTGGATAATTCTATCCTCAGCCATTTTGGTACATACTGTAGTTATTGGCCAGGTAACAGAAAAACAAATCTGTTTTCACTGTAAGGATAAAACAGAGCCAAACCCTGTAGATAACATGGGAGGAAGGTTTTCTTCCAATTCTTTTTTTAAAGCTCTCAGGAATGATACTTGCCTCAGCAAATGTTATACCTGAAAATTGGATATCATTTTTCTTTTTGCAAGAATGGCCTTATCTCCACTTTATCACATTTTTGTGTCTTCAGCAAAATATCTCCCCTGACGATAAGACTTAATGGAGAGAAACTAGTTGTAAACCAGAACATCCACATAGTTTCACATTACAAGAAATTAGGCAACCTTCATTTTCTTCTTAGCCACATGAATAGGTTCATCGTTATTCACCAGGGTCACGTCCGTATTTAATTTTATGGAGCAGCAAGTGAATGGATAATTGGCAGCAGGGACCTCTAGATCTTAATGCACAAGTTTCTTCCCTAACCTAGAAGAGCCTGCTTTAAGTGAGACTGTAGCAGGCTTATGAATCTCTCTACATGGCCCAGCCACCCTGTGAAGGGGACAGAGCTGCACTGAGTGGGTTTGGGTGAGACATGGTTCCCCATCAGGTGAATTTTCACAGCTGTACTCTATAAAATCAAAGTTTGAATTGAAAACGACATTGTGCAGAGGCGTCCTCTTCTTACCCCCCACCTACTTCAAGACAGACCCACGATTCGCTCCTGTGCCCAAACTTTAACGAGCCTGAGGATTCTTTCTATCCCTAGTGCAGTAAAATCTCATTCTATGGGAAAGTTAGTGACAGAAAGGTAAGGGAGCTGTCATTTGATTTGTAAAGCTCTACAGAACCGTAACTTCAATGGTGTCACCCTTTGCAGCATGGCAAGGGGGACTCAATGCCCCACCCACCACAGCCTGACTCCTAGGTCTAGATCCTCCAGCTGGTGGAAACTTTGATAATGCAGTGTCATTGGAAATGGATCCAATTGGGTATCATTCAAAAGGCCTTTCCCCATGAACACAATGGTACCAACCATGATAAACTTCAATTATGTAAATATGTATATTTGAGAAAATGTTTTTTAAAAAATCAGCATTTTTATATTATACTTTAACATAGAGATGCCCTGCTTACACAACAAAGACATTGACCTTGGGTAATCCTAGGGAAGCTAGCCTTGTCATGAGGACTGAAAACATTTACTCATCAAAGTCATCATCTGTGTCATCTCCATCTAGGGCACCGTAGGTAGACACATTATCACATCAATCCTTGTCGATGCCTCACTCCCACATTCCTGTACAAGGCAGACTGTTGGCCAAACATTTGCAGCGTGGCGAGCATCTGGTGTTTGCACGTGAGCATTTGATTAACTGAAGGACTGATTGCAGAGCACATGGTATTTCACACATAGCTGGTGCGATCAGTCCATCCTCCAAGACCCATCCATGCCTGATGGGGGAGGATAGCTTTGGATGTGCTCAGTCATCCTGGAGCCATTCCATTGCTTGATGATTTGCTCTCTCGATAGCAGGTATAAATGCGCCCCTTGTCGGTGGCCATTTTTCTTTGTATGTCTGCTTTTTGGAAACCAATCACCAACATAGCTCGGCAAGTGTCATAATATTGGTCTACAAATGGTAAATTCAGCTTATGAATGCCTCTAGTGCATTTATGACCTGATCTGTGACTGTCTCAGCCATTCTGAGCCCCGTCAGAGGAGGAGAAAGTCATCAGTGACTGAATCAAATGCCTTCCAGTAGGATAATTTGGTCTTTCTAGATAACCTTCTAGTAGTGTCACATCGTGACAGGACCTGGAAACCTGGCAGTGTGGCAGCTTTTAGTGGTCTGGGGGATAAACAGCAATGCTATCCCCCAAAGTAAGGCACAAAACTAGAACCTTGCAGAAGTCTTGGGTAGGGTCTCACAGAGAGCACTAGAACATCTCTCTTGTGCAAAAATCCAGAGTTTAGTAGCATCTCTCTGTGATGATGATGGCATGCAACATAATTTTAGTGTCAGTCTCGTCCTGGGATTTTGAACAGTAAGAGGCAGAAGATTCACTGTGCCACATGATGACAAAATTCTCTGAGCAATTCTGCGCATGCTGGAGCATTTTTCCTGCAAGATATTCAGTGAACTCATCCTTTGTGTGAGCATGAGACGGCAGCTGCTTCATTGTGACACTGGAGGTGTTTGTGAAGTCCATGATTTTGTAGTGGAAAGATGAAAACCCATGGAAACTTTTCTTTCTGGTAATATTTTTAATTGATTCCTCTGCATATGTATCATACACAGGGCGGACTTTATCACAGGTCTAGTATTTTCTCTGCAGCCTCATAATGTGTTCAGCCAAATCTTGACAGATGTTAGCATAGGAACCCTGGCCCTAGCACCGGTACCTGCTGCAGCAGCACAGACTGCTGTCCTGGGGAGAGAGAAAGCCCATGAGAGGGCAGCTTGGGCTGGGGAGGGGGCTCAGAATCTGCCTGGAGCAACAGTTGGATGGTGGTTAGAGAAAAAGGAGGTGAAAAGTGACTGTGCTGTGGTAAAAAGGGGACTGGCCAGAAGAGACTGTTAGAGGAAGCTGGACTGTGAAGGGCCATGTGCAAGGAGCCCAGCGTGTGCCTAGTGAGAGTGACATGTGGGACACTGACGAGAGAGAATACAGGTTGGCCACTTGGGAACCGGGTCTGGCCCTGCAGGTGAGGAGCTATTATTCACTGGTGGACCGGTTGGAAAGAAGTGCACTTACTGCTGCCACAAAACAAAGGAGCATTGCAAGCCAGAAAGAGGTGAAGGCGGGACAGCAGGGGTGAAGCTGGACTTCGCTGCCAGGGAAAGGAGAAATTGATTCCACAGTCAGCTGACTCAGCATGTTCTTGGAAAAAATTGCTTTTATTGTGACAGAAATTTAGTTTATTTTCTGAAGCACTGTTTTATATTACAGTATTTTGTTTACATTGTTCCTGCCAAATTTCTGCTTTTTCCTTTATAACATTTAAAATTTTAAAGTTATATTCATTGTATTGGTTTGTCTCTGCCTCTTCTCACAGTTGGCATAGCCTAACCAAAGCCTGGGTCGCTCCAGTAACAGTTTCTCTTTTGAGAGCTAATGCCTTATAGTGAAAGGCCTCTGTTCAGTGGCGTACGGAGGGTCTCGAGCACACGGAGGCCAAGCCTACTTTTATGCCCTCCCTCCCTCCCCGCCGCATACCTCCCCCTGCATAGGGCAGGAGTGGTCCCAGCGCTGCCCCGAGCTACCCCAAGTAGTGGGGGGTCTGTACCTGTGGGTGAGGAGGTGTGAGAAGGATGCAACTGCACTCCCCACTCCCTGCATTTACCCAGCACCTGCCTCTCCTGCTGTAGCCTGGTGCCCGCTGGGACGGGGTCAGCCTCACCCCACCCTCCCCGGACTGGGGAGGAGGACTTGGCCAGCCCTTCACGATGTGCAGGGGGGAGGTGCACCCCTCAGAGCCACCTGCGCCCTCTGCCTCCCACCTGTTGCAAAGGACTGGCCTGGCACACCCACCTCACCCCTGCACTTACCCACTGCTCCAGCCCCGCAGTCTGGTGCCAGCTTGGATGGGGCACCAGGCTGGCCTTTCATGATGGGTGGGGGGTGCTGGAGGCTGAGGGGCGGTTGCTCCTGCACCCCCCGCCCCACACGTCATGAAGGGCTGGGCTGGCGCACCCCACTCAGACTGACGTCCGGGGCCTGGTCCCCCCCCCAATCCTTCGGTACGCCACTGCCTCTGCAACATAAAGTACTGGTCGTTTTATCAGTAAGAGCTGGCTGAAGAAAACTATGCAAGATGTGCATTAGTCAGCTTTTTTGCTTGGCACATGTGCATTGCTCTGTCGCATTCAAACATCCCAAAGTCTCACGCAGGTCAACATAACACTGAGATCCAGACACAACCAGGAGACGAGCAAATGATGACCTGTCTGTGGTTAGCTCTGTAATGGTCTCTGCCACTTCCACTCTGACTTCCTTCTTTAGGTCGGAGCACAGCTTTTGTCTGTTCTTCTTGATTGGAGTCCATAGATTGACAGGGGTTTGGATAATTCTTTGGGTTTTGAAGGCTTCATTCAAATCATGATCCAAGTATCCATTTGACTGCTATCTTTAGCTAGCTCATCACTGAAGACTGCATTTGTTATGATATTAATGAGCTCCAGCCCATCATATGTGCATGGGTTGCCAGTGTGACTAAGCTCAATCTGTAGTTTTAAATGTGCCCTTTCTTGACATTAATCACTCCCAATGAGTCTAGATAGTGTTTGGTTACTTGTGGGTAAGTCATCCCAGCCATGATTAAGGAAGAATTTCATGAAGTCTTCCAATGCTGCAAGGTGAAAATTCCAGTTAGCAGTCCTGACACATTGAATAAAGAGCAGGTATTGTGAAACCATCCCAAAAGTTGGCTTTGTCACCAATTCAACCTGATCAAATTGCTCGATCCACTCTGTGATATTGCAACTCTCCATGGTGCGCAATAGATCATTGAGAGTGGAATGTATGCAGGGTGTGTGGAACTTGTTTGGCAAGTCCTGTACACGCTGAGAAATGACTTCAAACACAACAGTCTGATGATTGAAGAAGACATTGAATTGTGTTATGTAATGTATTTATGTGCACACCATTTGTGGATGGATTCGAGTAATTTTTGGCTAGATGCTGACATCTTAACCAGTACCCCATTACAACTCTTGGCGTAATAAACAAAGCTGATGACCAATACCACTGAACCACTTTTGCTATTCCTGGCCAAAAAAAGAAAAAAAAAAAATCAACTTGAAGCACTCCTTGCACTTATAGTAATCTGTAACGTTAAACAAAATGAACGGGCTTTCGTGTTCTGAGAGTTAACTGGTAACACTGCTGAGGGCCACATCTTAACTTTCTGAGAGCTGCATGTTTGATATGCCTCTGTTAAAGTATAATTTAAAAAAATCCCTATTTTTAAAACCCCTTCCCCTCTTCCATCTCTCACTTCCATTTTCTCTTTCCCCCTTCTCTCAACTGTTTGTCTATTTCTGTGTGTCCCTAATTTCCCTTCATAAGAACGGCTCTACTGGGTCAGACCAATGGTCCATCTAGCCCAGTATCCTGTCTTCTGACAACGGCCAATGCCAGATGCTCCGGAGGACCATGAGGCAGAGGCATACCATGGATTTATATAGAGCCAATGTGATATTTTCTGTCTTATTATCTATCCCTTTCCTCCTTTAGATCCCCATTGGCTTTCTAATCGAATAATCTATTTCCATAAGGGTCTAATTTTGACCTTGGTTACACAGATAAATACAGGAGGGCAGAAGAAGACTCTAGAGTCATGAGCACAGGACAAATGCTTAAAGTCAGAGTACATAATAAAAACAAACCACCACAATATAAAGGCCTGAATGTGGTCTAGTTTCCTCCCTCCTTCTACCTAAGGAAATTTGTTGTTCAGTATAACATAACCTACTATTTTTAAGTATGTACAAAACTCAGTAGTGTGGAAAAACAAGAGATGAACTGTATACGCATTACAAAAAAAGAAACACTAGGCATGTACAGGGAAAATGCTTCAAAAATAATATTACACAGACTTGCTGTTGCCTCCGTACCAGAAAGAACAGAAAATGAACATGTAGCACTGCAACTCATACTTCAGGAATTACATTGCAGAACTGGCCTCTTGCTTCTCAGACAAGCTGATCCACATTTTAATCTCTTGTGAAAATATGTAAGTGACAAGAAGTTGGAGTTGCCCCAAATCTACTATGCCCCATGCTTGTATCAAACGCAGAGGTATTTGAATTAGGGTGTGGCAGCCTATTCAAGCCAGTAGTAATAACAACCAAACACATGGTTTCTGCTTTCAGCACCTCCAATATAAAAATTGTCCCAGCACCCTTCATCTATTTGTGTTGCAGTTAGAAACACCTTTGAAGTTACCATATATGAATAGAAACAGCAATAATCACTATTAAAATGTGGATCACAGGAGCAACCAAATCAGTATTTTAAAAATTGTCTTATTTCCTTCTTTTTCCATAAGAAGTCTTGCTAACAATCTTTTGCAGACTCCTCTGTGTATCTCTTGGGGAATTTCAATACTTCCCTTTTAATCTTTTCAGTAATTTCAGAGAAGAGAGTTTTAATTGATGACTCCAATGTATCATTCATGATGGTCCAGCTTTCTTCTCTTCATTCCTTCCCCCAGCCATCATCTCAGTGCACCAAACACCTTCCTAGTATGGCTAACAGTGTTGAGTTTTCACACTCAACTCATGATTATCTGATCCCAAAAACTCTATCCAAAGGGCTCCAAACATTTACTGCCTGTATTAAGCCCTGCAAATCCATAGATAACCGCTTTATATCCACAGATATCTGCATCTGCAGACCATGTTTGCACAAGGTGAATGGATGTGGATCCAAATTTTATATTTAGAGCCTTGCAAATCTGCGGATATCTGCTTTATATCCGTGAACCACATTTGTGGATCATGGATTGGATGTGGATACAAATTTTGTATCTCTGCATCTGCTAACTAAGCCCTAAGATAACTTTCTGGAGCAAGTATTAACATTACCAGGACTCAATATAAGTTTGTTTGTCCGAGAGCATCATCTGTCTCGTTGGTTATGTTCCTGAAAAATGATTTTTGTGGAAATGGTGATAAAAATAAGAATGCATGGCCCTTCATTCCTCCCCTCTGCAAACAACTTTCCTTCTCTCCTCATGTTGTGTGTAGGATTTAGCGGAAGCCCATTGTAAAAATATTAGCATCACATCAATGGCTGGCAGTGGAGATAAGGAGATAGATATGGCACTGGACTGCCTTACTTTCTTTCTTCACAGAAAGCCCTCCCAAAGCCAAAGCAGGTTGTGTGTCCCTGGCTGACCTTCAGTACAATATGTCTACTGTGTGAAGAGCTCTGTTTTTGGAACATTACTCATAGAAGCAAGCTATTTATTCTGAGTAAGGTAGGGGAGTTATTTTTGGATGGACCTTACAAGAAGCCCTTTCTCTCAGAGGTGTACATAATGCAAGACAAAATGCACCTTGTTGCAAATTCAAACAAATATTACATAAGATGTTTTTCAGTGTATTCAAACAAAGTGAAGAACTGGAATTACATGTGTCTGATCTCAGTTATGCATTCAAAGAGGCAAATACTTTAACAATGAACTGTCCTTTCATTTTATATAATACTAGCAGCAATATTAGTTTCCTCCACATAGCATAAACAATACTTGTTTTAAATTATCAGTGAAAAACAAATTGCCTTCTCCACCTGCACATTGTTTCCCTCTCAGGTTGGCCCAATCCCTTCTGTATTTAAGAAGCCACTGAACTAGAGGGAATTCACTAATCCAGTCATTTGCTTCAAGCATCACATAGAAGTTAATGCGGACCACGTCTCTTAGCTGGATGTACTATATTCACATCCAAAAGTCTTATTTATTGTCAATGTGTGATTAGCAAGTGTACTGTAGTATGCAGACATATTTAGAATGGATTGTTTATTCACTTGAGAATTTAAGAATGGCCATCCTGGGTCACCACTGGTCCACGTAATCCAGTATCCTATCTTCTGACAGTGGCTGGTGCCAGCTACTTCAGGAGGGACTGAACAGAACAGGGCAATTATGGAGTGATCCATTTCCTGTCATCCAGTCCCAGCTTCTAGCAGTCAGAGGTTTAGGGACACCTGGAGCATGGGCAGGGGGTTGGGTTGTCCATCCCTGACTATCTTGACTAATGGTTATTGATGGGCTTATCCTTCATGAAGTCATCTGATTCTTTTTTGGAACCCAGTTATACATAACCATGGCTTTATTTTATACTGCTTTTCTTCAATCACATGTAAGGGGTTTGGCCGAAAATTTATTTCCAAAATGAAATGGATGAAGATGAACAAATTGAGTTGACAATTATCTATATTGTAAATTAAAAAAATGGCTTTTGGTGGCTCCCCAGGTTAATCCAGGATGCTTTAATGAGCTTTCTGTATGGTTAAAATTGTGCAGAGGTAGAGGAGTTCACTGGGAGAGACAGTAAAAACCATGTCTTGCTCTTGTTTTAATACCGTATTAACAACTATAATTGACTATGTTTGCACAATGCATAGCACACTGGGACATAAGCGAGGCTCCTAGGCACTATTGCAGTATAAATAAAGAAAGAACAATATAAAAATGTGGAGTTTAAAAAGGTTTAACTCATCATAATATATATTTAACATTAAAATATTTCTACTGATTGTGAAATCAAGGTTAGTGCAGGTCAGAAACTGATCTGAGACCCTTTTACAGTGGAAAGCCCCATGGCTCGCGTCACACACGAACTCCCTTTGCAAACAGGTGACAAGCACTAGCAGCAATGCCAAGTGTAATTAAAAACTTTTTTGTCAAATGCATTTCATAGCTGAGTTGTACTGAGATGAATTCTGACCTTTTGAACATCCACACTGCTGACTTGAGGAAAACTGGACCCAGTTTTCCTTTAAGAGAGACATTTTATTTTTTTACTTACAGTTGTGTATACAATTACTATGACAGAGAGAGCAAATAATCTATTTACATGCATAAATAGCCATTTACAGACTTTCCTGGTGATAGTTGCATGAAAATATTTGATATTTCTGCAGGCTTTAACAAAAAAGGTTGTCTCTAAATATATGCTGTAGGCCAAAGAAAACAGATTTTGAGTGACCATCTCAAGGATCAGTCAATAATAAAAACTTAATTTTTAGATTACTGAGATCTTTCACCATGCCAGAGTGCAAAAAGAAAGTAATTCTACTAAGTCTGACACAGTTGCTTTGGTAGCTGCCAATTGATATTGCTACATCCATTTAGACATTCCTTAGGAGTTGACTAGGATGACCATAGTAGGACTTCAGGGATTTTTGTTTGTCTGGTGGCTTTCTTGGGATACAAACACTCCCCAGAATAACACCTCAACCTCAAAGCCAAAATAGATACAATCAAAGGTGTGAGAACATTTTGAACAAAAACTAGAAAATCCACAAACTCCTTAATTTATGAAAGTTAAGTTTTCCCATTTAATTTTCCATATTTTTAAACAGTTCCGTTTCATTAAAACGGTTTCATTTTTTGTGCTTGAAAAGAAACTATTTGAAAGGGAAAATGACTCATTTTTAAATCTCAGAAAGAAGGCCTTTTGAAATTTCTCATTTCTTTTGAATGAACAATAGTGCACACAAACAACTTCAAGTTTAACATGCCTTCAATGTGAGAATAGATATGTTCTGGACATTTTAGGGGGAAAGCCTGTGTTTCTTGATCACAGAATGAAGTGAGGAAACATTTTTACATTAAATTCCTCCCGCCTCCCCCCTCCAAAAAAACATTGCCCTTTCTTCCAGCTCTAGGACTGGCTAGGTGTTTACACTGATCTCATCACCATGGTGTTGGAACAACACAGATTTGACCTTTGACTGTTAGTCATTCTGGGGCTTAGTTACAAAGCCCATTTTGGCTAACAGGTGTTTTAAAGGATGATGCTTTGATCTTTCAATATGCATTATGTTTTATTGCACACTGTGTAGGTGGTTCTCTGAGCAGGTCCTAAACCCAAACAATCTTGCTAGTGTTAAGTTTCTATCTGCATTAGGTTTCACTGGGGTCTTGTCTTCCACAGGGTTTAAAATTGTAAAGTCTTTTTTAGTAAGGTGACATACTGACTAACTGGCCGTTACTTCTTAAATAGGCCTCAAGCAGCAATCTTAAATTATAATTCAAACTTTGTAGGAAGTGTTCATTTAAATACTGATTCGCTCTGATGAATGAGAAGAAAAGGGGGACACGCTGTTGCCATGTGCCAGTTTAGTGACTGCTGTATCATGAATGCCAGGAAATGCAGTTGTACAACAACTTCTGCTTTCAGTTCCATTGGTCTAAATTAAAACTGTACGCATTGTTGGTGTAGCTGATATCAGAATTTGTCCCAATAACTTCTCTTGAATATACAGACCAAAGGAAAAACAAAAACCAAGAACCCCTGCTAAACTCAGATTTCCTTAGGTTTCAAAACTAAATGATACTCAATTCATGCCTAGCACATCCTTTAAATCACAATTCTCTCTTCAGACACCCACTAATATCACTAGTAATTTATTTATTAGCAGGAGTACATGTGTATGGACTGGCTGCCTCCTGAGGGCCCCTTTTTGGCTGTGGTGGCTCTCCAGCACCCGACTTCATTTCCTCTCACCAGGGATCCCCCAACTCCACACACAGTCATCTCTCTCCATTTTCTGACCCTCCTTAGGGTCTGGATTTATGAACATCAAAGTTCAGAAAAAAACTCAAAAGCCCCCAAATAAAGTCTACAAAGCTCAACTCAACTCCCTGCTTTTAGCAGGCCACTCCCTGACCTTCCTAGCTGGAGGGTTCTTTTCTTCTCCCCCAGAACCTGCTGTTGGCAGCTCTTCCCAGGCTTCTGTTTTGCCTGTGTTGGCAGCCGTTCCTAGCTAGTAAAGGGTTTCTGCATGATCCTACTCATGGCCTCCCATCTATGATCTCTACCACAGCATCTTCTCTCCGTTTTCCTATGTTTATAGAGACCAGCTGCTCTCTCTCAGATGCCATGTGAAGCTGGTAATGAGGCACAGGTGTTCTGGATCAGTTCCCTCTTACAGGGCCCACCCTACCATGTGACTGCCAGATATTGTAGTCTCTCCTCTCCCACTCATTTTTAGACTTTTTATATGTGGACAGTTTTCATATTTAGGTGCAGAGCCTTTAACAGGTTTGGGAGTTGGGCCTGTAGGGTCTGTGCCCTTTTTTGGTATCCAGTCTACCCTTAAGTTGTACCAGGATAATTTCTGAGATCTTCCAATTGATTCATTGGTCCCTTTCCTTTCTGATTTACTCTATTCTCTTAAATTCTATTCTATTCTAATTTCTTCCAGAAATTAAGCCAGGTATCCTACATCCCACAAATTGTCTTCCCAGTGGGAGTCACTGAGGTTATTCATGTGCTTAAAATTAAGAATGTTCTTAAATATTTCGCTGGACTGGAGCCAGAACTGAGTCCCAGTTATAGAAAAGACTACTTAACATTTTTAGATGACAGAATCATTTCACTCCCTTTCCTCCTTTGAAAAAAGTTATACTTCCTCCACTAAGGATTTTAAATCAAGACAGATCTATTTTTCTGCAGTCTGTTTAGCAATATGGATGAATTGGTTTGCTGAGACGATGCATTAGTTTAAGGGGTTTTCTTAACACCATTGTCTTTTTGGCTACAGTAATATGTGCTGCGTGAGACATTTGCCCAAAAGAGGAAGTGTACCATTGAAAACACATTTCAGGAAATACAGATTTAGAACATAGCAGACAGATCTTGAAAAGGGTAAAGAAATTTCCACCTAAATCTGTGTCTCTGTAAAAATTATTTTCCTTCAGTCCTGCAAATTAAACTCAGATTTTTGGAGAAACGACAAAAACCAATGAGCTGTGATTAAATATTTAGTGGGACATTGTCAGCTTGGGTTTTTTAAATTCATTTTCTGAAATAGCACCTTTTAAACAGTCTACCCTGATTTTTAAAAAAAAACTGTTTTTCTGCTTGCCTGTTGATGTCTGAAAGGGTCTTTTCACTTAGTCCGTTTCTATACACAAAGTGCTGTCAAATGTACAAAGTATACAAACTGAAAAAATAGAATAAAAAGTCATTTATGGTTCCCTTTCAGTTTAAATAATCTTGAGCATTACTTGAGTCAAAAGAGTAAGATGAGCACAATACATTCCAGGAGAATACTACTATCAGAGGATCATCCCTTCTTAATATCCACGCTGAAAGGCTTTGTCATAACAATGTATCTAATGTAAGCCTGTTATTTACAGAAGCTAATGCATTAAATGTTGTCTGGCTCCAAATATCCTTTGTTTTGCTATAGCCCTGTCCACATTAGGGGGAAATTGGAAAATTTTCACTATTGCTACCACTGGTCCAGCCCCACCAGAGCATATTGGGAGCCCTAAAGGGGAGCAGCTGCCCCTGAGCTTTTTAAGTGAACAAGGTACTGAGCAAAATTGTATGACCGTGTTTAAAATTCTAGCAGCTCATCATGTCAGGGCTCCCAATGTCATGAACCACCAGTGGAGCTGAACAGGTGGCAAACTGGCTTCTGATTTTATATATCATTTGCATTACATTTGTTTATCCACCCTTTTCTTAACTCCCTGTTAGTGTAAATAAATCCAGGGTGCACTTCTCACCACCTGTGTTTTCATTGTCCAGTTCTGAATGCTTACTGATGGATGCCTTTAGAATATAGCTGTTGCTCTTACGAGAGACGACTTGGCTTGTTTAGCCTAGCGGAGAGAAGGCTGAAAGGGGATATGATAGCTCTTTTTAGCTAGAGCAGAAGGTACACATCAGAGAGGTGAAGACCTATTTAAGATAAAGGATAGGGTGACCAGATGTCCTGATTTTATAGGGACAGTCCCAATATTCAGGGCTTTTTCTTATATAGGTGCCTATTACCCCCACCCCATTTTTTACACTTGCCATCTAGTCATCCTACTGAAGGGCAATGTTGGCCCAAGAACAAATGGATATAAACTAACCCTGAACAAACTCAGGTTGGAAATTAGAAGGTTTCTAACCATTAGAAGAGCGAGGTTCTGGAACGGACTCCCCATAGGAGTTGTGGGGGCAAACAGCTTCACTAATTAAGAGAAACCCAGACATTTATGGATTGTAGAACAGGCTTGCTTGCGCTGGTAGAGGGCAGGGCACGGCTCCCCCCCGTGAGCGGATCCCTTTCAGCCCATGTCTTATATTCCTAAAAGCTCACGGTTCAGAGCCTGTCAGTCAGTCACCTGTAGGGGTCAAGAAGGGATTCCCCCCCCCCATGTGGTTTTTTTTTTTAATTTTAAATCTCCTCCCTCCACAGCATCAGGAATGGCCCAGCAGGAGCTGGGACATTGGGTGGGGTGGGTCAGTGTGCCGAGGTGGCACTGAGCATTTTCTCTCTAAGGTGCATAGCTGGTTCTTGTTCACAAGTTCAGCATCTAACTGATCACCGTAAATGGGGCTGGGCAGGAATTTTCCCTACAGCTCAGATGGGCAGTGAGTTTGGGAGGTTTTCATTTTCCTCTGCATCATGGGGTACTGGCCACTTTCTGCAATTATCTGGGTCTCTCTCACTTGAGTCCTTACCTTGCTATTCCCTGTCTGTAGCACATAGTTTACTCTCCTATCCATTGTGATACTTTGGTCTAATTTCAGTCACTGAGTTTAATATGCAGTTGCTGCAGAAGGTCAGACACAGTGATCTGGTGGTCCCTTCTGGCCTTAAACACTCTGACTCCCACTTGTGTAATTAGGTTATGCAAGGTTGCCCTGCAAAGTTCCCAGGGATAAAGCCTGCATGCAGGGTGTGGAGATTGCTTCCACCTGGGAACACTCCACATCCTAAACTCTACTATTGAATTTATCCTAGAGAGCCCCCACCACGTGCCCACCTGGGTTTGATTCACACAGAGTGAAGCTGAGTACAGGTTAAGTGGAACCCTGGGGAATGCTCTTTCCCTGTGGCAGAATTGTTTCCAGCCTAGCTCCCTGTATTCCTTTCCTTGGGTTCAATAACAGTCCCTGTAAGAAGGAAACATGGGCTCTCTGGCTGCAGTTCCACTGATTCTGATGCAGCATGGATGCAGGTTTCCTGCTTAAAGGCTGAATCAGAACGTTTGCCCAGACAAGTAAATGGACTCTCCATGAGGGAGGTGGTCACAATCTGCATGGCAAGCGCAACTATGCAGAGGTTCTCTACAAACAGGCTACTCAGCTCCCTTGGCTTCTTCTACAGAGTCTTTTGGAAGGCAATAGAGTCAGCTCAGGGGAGGTCAGATGATGTTTGACCAACCATGTACCAACAGCCTGCTCCACAGGGTAAGAGCTTGTGTGCTTGTCTTGCTTTAAGAACTACTGGAGTGGTCCAGTTACAGTACAGTAGCTTAAAGTGACTCTTCACTACAGCACTCCCCCCCCCTTCTGAAGGTGGAATTTCACAGCCCAGGAGATACTAACTGTTGATGAGAACAGCAGTAAGTTATGGGTGGATTTCCAATCAGAAATTGACAGACTTGAAGGAAGTGTGCTGTGGAAACCAGGGTGCTCACAACTTCCTACTCTGCCCTGCTTTGGGGCTGTCCCCCAAAATTTTCCTGTTTGCTATAGTGTCTCAAGGTCCAGTTTGCTCTATTATCAGGAGATTAACTTGGATTTTTCCCCTAATATGCCACAATTTGTTACCCTCTGCAGTACTCAATGGAAGGAAGCAAGTGGCTCTACAGTTACAATCTTTGGGGTTTTTAAACAAAATCTGAACTAGTTCCGTGGAAAAATGTAACTGCAGGAGAAGTTTGGATATTTAAAACCGTGCCCTTTTTGAGATATAATTGAACAAAAACGCTAGATTTTTCCCTCCTCCAACCCCCAAGTGTCAGAATCATGTTGGTTTGTTAACTGAAAAAAAAAGTCTGAGCCACTTTCTTGCAAACTTTCTAAAAAAGACTCATCTTGAAAATTTCCAGGTCAAAAGGAGTTGTCCTACAAAATGTGTGCGCACACGTGTGCCTGAGAGAGAGAGCAAGCGAGCAAGCAAGCACACCTGCATGTGACATGAGAACATGAGTGTTTGCAGGTGTGAATGTTCAGGGTAATAATGGAGAACTGTTAGCAGCCCCCACTGTAGAGTTATTACTGCTTCACAGCTCAGTATGTCAACCAAAATTGAGTGAAGCTTTAACAATTGTGTCTTGCTAGGTGGTACCACGATAATCTCACCCGCCATGCAGCAGAAGCTCTTCTTCTTTCCAATGGATGTGATGGAAGCTATCTCTTAAGGAAGAGTAATGAAAGGGTTGACCTGTATTCTCTCTCAGTAAGGTATAATATGGGAAAAAACTCAATTTACATGACTCTACATTATCACTCCTTATAAGCATCCTTCACTTGCCCCTATGTGTTTGCAACATAGATTGCTTTATTAATTTATAAAAATCACATTAATAGTTTGTGAACTGATCAAAAAAGGTTTTGACTAGTAAGCTGTGACAGAGTGAAATCCCATTGAATGATATCCCAACTCCTAATATTTATGCCCAACTTCAGAAGTTCATAAGAGTTCATCTTTCTGGGCGATGCTTCATTTCATGAACTGCTTTAAAACTAAATATTGTTCAATCACTTAAAAAAAACTCTGTAATGGTAAAGTCAATTAGATTAGCAGCCGTAATAATAAAGGGAGGCAGACTGAAGTGAGAAGAAAGGCTCCATGGTAAGCAGTTTACGGTAGTAAACACAGCAATTAACTTTAGTAGCCTGGAAATAACTTCTCCAGATTACATCAAGATGTACCCCCTGAGGCCCTTCCCAGCTTTTCCCACCAGGTGAGGATGTAGCCCACACAAAGCCAAGATCCTAAAAGTTTATAAACCTAACTGCTGAGGCAGTGTCATGATTTCAGGAGCTTTAGCTCCCAGTAACCAGGACACAACAGGTTTTTAAAGGCAATGTGTGACCTGTCTGTGCCTAGTGTAGCCCACCTGAAAATGCCAACGTCAGGGCAGGCTGCAAAAGGAAAGCAGATTCTGCCAGAACTGGTGGCTTACACTGAAGTTAGATTCCCCAACCAGTCACACACATTGCTCCTGATTTCCTGTACTGGTTATCAAGAAGCTAAAAGAAGAAATACACAGCTGCCTTTATAGGATTTCAGTCTGTGGCTCCCAATCAGCAGCTGGGACCAGTGAAGAGAGAAGTTATTTAAAACTATTCCCTTTACCAAAGTGTTCTCATCCCCAAAAGGCGAAGAAGCCACATTGCTAGATCAGTATAAGTTTGCATCTTACCCAAAATACTAAGGTTTGATAAAAGGAAAGAAACTAAGAACATTAAATGGTCAAAGCAATCAGATGCATACAAGTGACTTTAAAGTCCACCTATATTAGGTTCTCAGCAGAATTGCAGCATTCACAAGCTTGTACAGTTCCTCTAGCATACATCCAGTACCTGGATGGGCCTCAATCCTTTTATCACAGCTTCAGTTGTACATGAGTTGTTCCAGAGGTAGGAAGCAGGAATGAAAACAAGATGGAGTTGGTGAAGCTGCATTTTATAGTGTTGTTGGCCATGTGGCTTGTTTCAAATACAAACTCACAGGACATGGGCAGGGAAAGGCACTTGCAGGCACAGGTTGTATTCAGGACATTGCATGAATAGCTATGAATAACTTGCAGACAAGAACATCCGACACAGCCTTCAAATTGAAAACTTACCATTTATGCATTGTCTGGAGTCATTGTAATATACTGCACTTCAAAACCAAGGTCAGCTGCACTTGTAAAGCCCAGTTTTGTGATCAGTGTAAAGACACAAAAGTGGTTAATGGGGTAGAGAATCAGTCCTATAGTCATTAAGTTTCACTGACAACTTGAGTGCCCTGATCTTTAGGATGCCCGCTGATGGTTCCTTCAGAGATGCATGTAATAACTTATTATTAAGAGACATGGTGCATATATGTCAAAGTACATGCTGATTGCACTATGAAGGAGAGGAGGAAATGCACAAAGCAAATATCTAGCAAATTCCTTTTGAGGGAATGTTATTTAGAAGATGAAACCAGAGTAAGTCTTGAGTGATACATTTTAGTTTAATTTATCTGCATTTTTTATTCTTACACACAGCCTCCAAAGATATGTTGTATGTCTGAAAAATGGCTTGATGTGAAAAATTAGAACTCAAAACCCTGAGTCAATGAGTAATTAAATATAGTTCTCCAAGTTCTTCTGCTTCCATCTTGGGATGCTGTGGATCAGCAGATAAAAAAAAATTGACCAGTTCTACTGAGTTAATACAAAAAATGGCTTGTCAAAGGAAAGAAATTTTTAACAAAAATGTCCCTTGACTTGATTTTTCAGCAAAATGAATTTCAAATGTTTGATTCAAATAAACATTTTAATTAATAAGTGAAAAAAATTCACTTTGAAACAACTCGGTTAATTGAAGGATCCTGTGAAAATTTTCAAACAAAATGAAAAATGCTTCTTTCATCCTAAATTTCCCCCTGGATTTTTTTGATGAAGCTAATTTTCATTTCAAAATGAAAAGTCTTAAATGTATTCAGATATTTTTCATGAAAAACATACCATTTTTTGACCAGCCCTATTTCTTAGTGTAAAGTTGCTTTACTTTCCTGAATACCTTCTATCTATCCTTTATTTAACACGTGCGCAGACTTTATCAGTCATCATTAGTGGGTTGTTTCAGTATGAAACTATGCGCAGATATCAGTTGGTATTTTGATTGACATTTGCCATCTGAAGCTAGTGAGGGAGATAACACAAATTGTCTTTCCCCCTAGTTAGTCACTAACTCTAAAGAGGAACTAAAAAATGAGTAGAGTCAACTCTCATTGGCACATTTCATTTCCTGTGAAGTTAGACGACAACATGAAAACATGACCTCACTGTAGCAAGAAGCCATGACAGCATACACCCTCGTAGGCTATGGGGGAGGCTGAGGGCATAAGATGTTTTTATCCCCAAGAGAGGTGCACAAAAAGCCAATGCATATCCAACTTGGAGGGGCCAGCTGTGCTTAGAATATGGCTCTTTAAATTTAAAATAATTAAATGTAATTAATAAGACCCATTAAAAATATTTCAGGGATTGTAACCATCCATTATGAAAAGTAGTTCCTACTAAATGAGGAGGAAAATCATAGGAATTCATAACTTCTCCCTTTTCTCCACTATTTTAAAATGTATTTGTTTCTTGTTAACTTCTTTTTCCTAACCTCTTCTTTTAAAGATTCTCTGGACTATCTTAGGTGCTAGTGTTAATAGGATTCACTTTAAGAGGCTGCTTCACTGCCTCTTCTATTAACTGCTTCACCCATAAACAACATCCAGCAAGGAAGTCACGACTTGCATAGCTCTTTGTACATGCAGTCAAGCTGTCCTGAATGGTATTGCACTGATTTTATTTTTAAAAACGAAACAAAAAAGACCCCCCCCACAGTCTCCTGTGTGCATTTGTATAGTGCCTAGCACAATGGAACGCCTCTTCTGAGTGGAGCCTTTGGTAGGGAAAGTAAATAGTAAGACAAATTCTCAAACCTGAATGCCTAAGCTTAAGCTTCTAAATCAATATTTAGGCACTGACATAAAGGAGGCATGATTTTCAAAAGGTTCTGAGCACCCGTAACGAGTGACTTTATAAAGAGGTTAGGGAGACTGCTGAAAAAAAAATTAGGGCACCTTTAAATGTGCCTAAATTACACACCTGATGTTTGAAAATGTTATCCAATAATAAAATATGTACACGGAGCAGAAAGATTGCAGCTTAAGAATTAGCAGTACTGCTGCTAATTGGTCATGCACCCTGATGGATAGAGCAGGAAGCCAGGAGAAAGGATTCTTGGGTTCTAGTCTTGTCCAAGGTCACATTGTGAGTCAATGACAGAGTCAAGTCACTTAACCTTTCTGTGCTTTCATTACCACATCTGCAAAATAGTGATAATACTTAACCTACCTCCTAGTGGCATTGCAATTCTTACTTCATAGGCCTGGCTTTCAGAGGTGTCAAGCACCTACAACTGCAACTGGAGTGAATGGGAACTCTGAACGTGCAGTATTTTTGAAACTCAGTCCCAACGATCATAAAGTTCTGAGTTCTTCAGATGGTTGGTGCTGTGCATGCACAAAGTAATAAGTATTTACATTTTCCTTTAGCATCATTGCTTAATTTGCAAACTTTACTTATTTTCTTTTTCCTTTTAGAGCAAAAGATTCTGTCAAACATTTCCATGTGGAGCATACGGGGTCTTCATTCAAGTTTGGCTTTAATGAATTTCCTAGCTTGAAGGACTTAGTCATGCATTTTGCAAACCAGCCTTTAATTGGAAGCGAGACAGGTAAACAATGTGTGTCGTGTGTGCATGTGCATGTGTATGTCCCAGCCTGGGACACAAGCCCGTTTTGGTGTCAAGGTAGACTCGGTATCTGGGTCTTGTCTCCCATTCCTGAGACAGAGACCTGTGCTTGGATCCACCCTGGAGAAAGTAGGGAATCCTAGCTGTTTTATGGCACCTTGTGGTAGAACTTTGTATCTGTTAGAGTCAGCCAGTGTCTGAAACAGGCTAGAGCAGTTTGATGATGGATGTGGCACGGAAGTATAGAAATTGCTGTCAGTAGTGAAGTCAGTAGACTTAGTTTTGATTTATTCTCAGAGCAGAATTGGTTGCTGAGAACAGAGGATGGTCACATGCTGCTACTTACCAGTGAAATTCCTGTGCTCATTTATGCACTTGTCTAACAATAAATGTATGAAAGGTTAAAACAATCACACGCTATAAGAAGCTTCTGTTGTTGCCTCGTCTTTGTAGCTAAACAGTCTTCGTTCGGAAGAAGCACTAGGAATGTGCCTTTGCTGAGGAAAATAAGACCCTTAAACACCCACCCCACTTTTTGATTTTAATAGGTTAAGCAAGAAAGGGTTAAACATTATAATGTGATGACTCTCCCAAAATAACATTTAAACATTTCAAAGAAGAGTAGCCATGGAGAGATGGGGGTGATAGCCGGGAAAGGAGAGAGCTATACAAGTGTTTATTTCCACTACTTTCCATCCCAGAAATCCACAACGATTTCCTCACCTCACATGCAGCTGACATGCCCTCTACTTCACCACTAACAAGTAATCTCCTTTGCCTTTCCTCCACTGGGCAGAGCAGCCTGTTTGTTGATTTGCTGTGCTTTGAAACAGATTTTTTTGTTTTTACATATTTGCTTGATCAGTGTGTTATTAAAATATGAGGAGCATAGATCATTTCAACTGACAGCTACTGCTTGAATGGGGTCAAGGAGAAGGAGAAAGGCTCTTCCTATCAGATTATAGACCAACTCACTTTAGGGATGAAATTTAAAACACGGAGTTCAAATTTCTAGCACTAATCCTGAGAGAAAGAGGGGTATAATCTAGTGCTAAAAGTATAGTTTAGGTATAGCTGCCAGCCACTCATGAGTTCTAATCCTAGCTTTGGCATGGTCATTTTTGTGGCCTTGGGCCAGCCTTCCTTGTTATGGCTTTCGTAGCTCTAAAGTAAGGTTAAGACAAAGTATTTCCACAGTGGAAATTACTAGACTAGTTAACATTTGTAAGGCAGAAAACGTTAATAATTTGGGGCCAAACATTTAGTATTGTGTGTGCAAAATATGCAAATAATTTGTATGTGCAGAAGTGGTAATTGTACATGCAAAAGATTAGATAGACACCTAAATGATTATTTGCAGGTGCAATTACTGTGATGACATATACATCAATAAATATTCACTCAAGCCCTTTTGTGTATTTGAGACAAAAGTATTAATCCAATCACATGGTTTAAAAGGCTTATTTTAAAAATGCAACCATACTATGGAACATGTTTCAAAGTACTAGTTTGTAGGAATTGTTCTAGTTTGAAGTATAGCAGGAGAATGTTTCAATCTAAATATACATTTTGGGCTATGAGAAGCTTCTTTTCTGAAGTCAGAAATATACCAGCAAGTTTAACCTTCTAAATATTTCAGACGACATGTAGAAAATTATGATTTTTCCTTCCCTCACTCCATGTGTTACATCCATTAGTAAGGAAGGATTTGGTGCTATATGATCTCTGTGAGCTGGATCCCTGGTGCTGAATCATGTGCTCAGCAGTTGGCTTCGGGCCCCTAATCAGATTCTGCTAACTCTGTGAAACCCCTTTCATCTGTCTAAGTCAGACAAAGCTATAGGCTGGAAATGGGTTTTCAAGTATCACAAATGACCTTGCTCCCTTCCACCTTATTTTTTTTATATACAGCAATATGGAGGGGGGAGGGAAGGAGAGCGCACGTGCGCACCAATGCTGATTTCACAGTCTGATGTCAGAACCGCTTGGTTGGTTCTTCGGCAGTATGGTAATAAACACGATTAATAATAACAGCAGCCCGTGGGAGAATGGCTGATTCAATGGAGAAGGAACAGTGAGTTGTCTGTTCCAGCGCAGCCTTTTTTAAAAAAAACAAAGCAAAAATACTTAGCTGTTGCCCATAAGGAGGTAAATGGCATTAGGCAATATCTGGCCCAAAGTCTGAAAGCAAGTCAATGGCCTAGCCGAGAACAGGTTTCCAGCTCCCAGTCCATGCTCTCCCTTAGTGATAGGTAACATGGGAACTTTGGCTCATGCACTAGTGGACAGTAATTGTATAATCCTTGCTTTGTTTTGAAAAAATGCTTGCATGGGATGTTATGTGGTAGAACTGACAGCTCAGCAATGAGACCCAATAAACAAGGCTACTGAATTATTCCCCCCCCGGCTAGTTTATAAACATAGTATCACCAACATGGAAATAGAAATAATTTTCAATGGCTTCTCCCGCCTCCCCCCAATTTATGTTTTGTTACAATTTAAAGTTGAGTTAGTTTGGGCTCTGTGGGGTTGTAGAGGAGCAGGCAAAAAAGGCAAACTAGCACATGGTTCTCAAGCCTAAATTCCATGCTGCTGGGTAAGGAGGGTGTAAGAATGGAGCTGGTAGACATGTTTTTCAACAAAAAGTTGGTTAATTTAAAAAGAAAATTCTTCTGAAAATGTCAATGTCTCACAAAAGTTGAGATTACCAGAAATGTTCCCCAAAATTCCTTTTTATTAAAAACTTCCATTTACCCAAACCCTGGTTTTCAGTAAATGCAATTTTTTTTATTTATTGAACAATAAAATTAAATAAAACATTGATAACTTTTTGCAAAGTTTGTCTAAAACATCTGAAAAGTTGTGAAAAATATTTTTTTTAAATGAAAAATGGCTCAATTTCAAACTCTTTAGAGTGGAAACAAATTTGAAATATTGTATTTAACTCATTTGTGACCAGCTCTAGTAACTTGTCTACAACACTAGTGGTTGTTTTGTGCTCACTTTTAAACCATTGTGTGTTTTTAGCATAGTCCCACTGATGAGGGCATCATGGAGTCAGGAGTTTATTTCCCTGCCCACTTTATCAGCAGCTCACTGTGAAACCTTAGCCAAGTCTTTTAGATGCTCTGTGCTTCAGTTACCTATCAGATGAGAAGATTACAAACCCAAGCTTTGTAAAGCGCTTAGAGGTCTATGGATGAGAAGTTGCATAAGGCCCTGAGATCCTGTGAAATGATGCCTATGAGTGGAGTTCTTCTGCACTGGATTGGACCTAAGCATTACAATTCTACCGACCTCCATTTATGTCTGTATCTTCATTAATCATTGCAAATAGCTGTGCACATCAATACTGATTTTACTTCAGTAATCCAATATGCACACTTCTTCCTGTACTTCAGATAATGCACAAAATGCAAGCAAAAATGTAATTCAGGCTAGTATTTGCTTTGAGATAGTTTCTTGAGCAGACAACTGACTTATGAAAGCTCACTTCAGTAACAAGGGTAGAATAGAAGCAATACACTATCATATGTCTGTTGTCTTGCCAAACTGACATAGTCAGAAGGTTATACTTTCCTATTTGTTTGTGTTCTTTGCCAGTTCTCCAGTAGTGTTTTTAAAAACCATGCATAAGCTTTAAGTCATTAACCAGACATGAAAACCAAATTGTGGCTTAATCAGCTTAAAACTTCTAAGAAACAGTCACATACTGATATTTCCCTATTCTGTCAATTTTCAGACCATCCCTATTCGTTGGAAAGTAGAAATACATACCAGTAAAACCCAAACCCCCACACACCATAAAAATGCCTTGCTACAGATTAAACTGGATATTTCTATTTCTTATGTATTTACTTAATGACACTACATAAAACATTCCTTATGGAAAAACGCTACAGAACGTCATAGAAAATACGATCATTTTATAGGGTTTAAACTAGTGCATGCCATTCTGCAGCAAATATATCATTTTCTATGGAACTGAATACACAGGATATCACTCTCTGTTCAATTCTATGGGATTATTTCAAGCAATTGCTAATAGAAGCCTCTTGGTTCCATCCCTATTAAATGCAAAAGCAATTTTCCACAGGGCTAGGAAGAATTAAACTGACTATGACCCTTGATCTACACCACATAGCTCAAGTTAAGCATATCACATTTGCATGCTTCCCTGTTTCTGTGATCAAATGTCAGCTACAGTAGTCAAATACTCTTTTCTCCCCATCCCTCTTGCAACATACAGCTAACCTGCAGAATTCAGAACATTAACACTCATTTTGAAAGTCTGTTTTGGATTGTCTCTTTGATCTCCTTTTTTCAACTAGGCTTGTGAGCTTTGCTGTATTCGAAAACTGCATGTGGGTAGCGAGGCAGGTTGGACCTGAAGCATGATCTAATTTTAGAGATCTCCTTTGCTAGTGTTTCGCTGCAAACAAACCCTCTGCTGTTTAATTATAGTTCCTTGAAGGTTAGTTTGAACGACATATGGATAACATACCTGATGACATCTAAAACATCCTTCACCAAGCAGTGACATAGTGAGCAACAATATTAATACATTGTTTTAAAAAAGGCGATGCCTTTAACATTTAATTTTGTTTTTAGGGTAAGACATTTTAACCAAGTCAAAGTGCTAACTGGAACAAACTGACTGACAACAAAATAATATATTTTTGCTTTATTGAGATAGTGTGACCCACTGTATGGATTAGCAAACTGGGAGTCAAGGAATCTGGTGTTTATTCCTGATTTCACTGTTGATTTACTATGTGAGTTTCACTTTCCCTACCTATATAATGAGGATAATAATGCTTACTCACCTTTTAAAGTGCTTTGAGATATATAGATAAAAATTCTATCCAAGTGCATTATTATTATGTCTTACATTTACATAGCAGCATGAGATGTGCCACCTAATGAGGAGAAAGAGAAGAGAATGGAAGCACCCTTTTTGATTATCAAAGGTTACTGGTCCCTTTGGCTGAGCTGACTAGATTCCTTAGATAGAGCGTTTCCTTGAGCCCTGCTGGAGTAAGAATAGACAAACAGAGGCATGTCTGAGTCATCATTCTTTTGCCTCTAACAGAGCCTGCTGTATCTTACTTTCTTCATTACTTTGAGGGAAGGTAGCAGGTTCTATCTGCGGTATCTGTAGCCTTATTAGCTATCAGATCAACTAGCTGGTAAAGGGGTTTAATTAATTATGGACCTGAGCCTGTGTGAGAAGCTTGGCATGTGGTTTAAAAGCCACTCTGAAAAGAATTTGCTGAGCCTAGAAAGAAAAGGAAAAGGCCAAGAAAAACTAAAAAATGAACCAAATACTTACCAGTTGGAAGGGTGAGAGATACAGTCAGCTGTGATCCACTGTTTCTGGCCAAAATTAGCCCATGAGGGCTGCAGGTGGTTGTTTCCCCTGGTTTTAAAGGATTGGCTACTGGAAGCAAGCATTCTGGGAACAGACCTTATAAAATGAATGAACCAAGTGTGGAGAAAAACAGATGTGACTAGATAGCCTGCAAACAGGTGGTGCAGTTTAAATAATGAAGACAAGCTAGGTTAGTAACTTCCTAAAGGTTAGGGATCTTGGAGTGAAATACCAGTGAAAACAGGCTGTTTTCATGTTACGGATATTTATGTCCTTCTATTCTGTTAGCTTTGAATAATGAAAATCTGGATTCATTTTTGTTTCATCACTGGTTTACTGTTTTTAAAGTTTCCTGTCATGCCTTTCACTCCAAGCACTCTGCCAGTGGACAGACTGTAGCTGAGTCAGAATATTGCCAAGCTATCAGGTTTAACACCCTTCTTCTTTAACAACACAATGCACCACAAACCCCATCAGCTGATCACATCTGCTTTGGGCTGCCATTGTATTTCTCTTAGGATGGCTCTCTTTAGCCTTGATCCTGCAAAGATTTAATTATATGCTTAAATGTATATACCAAGTAAACCTATTGATTTAAATGGGACTGATTGCCGTGCATAAAATTAAGCCAGGTGTACTTTTATTAAACATTGCCAGTTTAGTATTGTTAGTCAAGGATTTGATTTTTTTTTTTACACAACGTTTGTTCCACCAAAATAGACAGAGTTATATTAGCCAAAAAGTGCTTTTGTTGGTAAAGCTTGTTTTGCTTGGGAATTGCCCATATATGGCGCAGCTATATTAGGAAGGGTTGCCTATATAGTTATGCCACTAAACCTTTTCTAGTGTACCTGGGATCTTTTGGTATTGAGGATTGTGTCTTTAAGGGCTGAGCTTCCTAGATAGTCTGGGCGGGGTGCTGTGAAGCTCTTGTTGTGATGCACAGCCAGCTGGAACTGGACCCAGAATAAAGAGATCTCTTGCAAGCTCCTTAAGCACTGAGTTAACTCTGAGCACTGCAGGCTCCAGCCATGTGCATAATTGTTTGCAAGATTAGGGCCTTGGGTAGCAGCGGTGTCCCTTAGAACCCTATCAAGTCACTGGTTCAGCTGATATCGGCGCCTCTTCCTGCAGCACTCTAGGTTTTTCCTGTGGCTTTCTAATCCAAGTCTGTCAGTCTTAACCTTGCTTTGCTTGTGAGAACCCATGATCACAAGCTGAAGAGAACATGACTAGTCTAAGTTTCAATCATGGAAATCAAATAATAGACATTTTAGCATATGCTAAATGGAGGAAAGACCTCAAAAAGTTCATTCCATGTAGTGTGTTTCTCTTTCACAAATAGAACATGTGTTTAAAAAACAAAAGCAAACACTGCCTTCTGGATATTACCTCATACATTCTGCAGCCAATACTGTATTTACTGAGGAATTTCCATAAAATAGAATTTGTAAATCTGCTGTAATAACTAACATGAAGCATATACAGTAGAAAGCACTTTTCATCCATAGATTAATTATTAAAGGTGGGTCAGTTTTATTGTTCCCATTTTGCAGATGGAAATGAAAGCCCAGGGAAACTAAGTGATTTGCCCAATGCCGCACAGTAGGTTGGTGGCATAGCCAGGAAGATAAGTACAGTCTCCTGGTGCCTGGTCTGGGGTCCCATCTACTGGATCATTAACCCTTCCCCCCTTCATTGTGCACAAAAGAGGGAAGTGAACGTCTCTCCATCTTTGCATTAGCCTTAAACTTTGGTTCCTTATATTGACTGTTCTGAGTTTGGATGTTTAAAAAAGGCAGTGTTTTTATACACAACTATGAAAACTTGAGGATATGGACATAACCATATAGTTTCATCTCTTCTAATAAGAAGGGTGTTTATCCATGGCAGAGAATTATGTGAGGCAAGAAATGGCTTCCAACCAATTGTGATTGAAGACTGAAACACAGATTAGGTGTTTGGTAACCATGAAAGCCTTATGTTGGATGTCTACTCCAATTATTCTAATATTAATTGATGATTCCATGAGCCAAATAAGATTCAAGCTACAGTGCTAAAGGGAACAAAGAAAGCATACTATTCTTGCCTCATGAAGGTGTTGAAATTTGAAAGTTCTGTGGCACTGCCTTCTTGGCTTTCCCACCCATATCACATTAGGGAGGAAGTTTATGTGACTATCTGCTTAAAGACAGATTAAAAAAGTTAGGCCTGGTCTGCACTTAAATCTTACACCAGTTTAGCTATGTCAGTCAGGGGTGTGAAAACCCCCCACAGCTAGTGAAATAGCTCTGCTGACAAAATCCCTAGTGGAGACGCAGGGCCAGTCTTCACTACAGACTTTTGCCAACCAAAGTCAGCTGTTTGCAGCAAAACAGTGGTGGTGTACACATTACCATTCCCCCTATTCCCCACGCTGACCCAACTCCCCAGATTTTGTGACAAAATAAAATCACCTTGACAAGAGGCATAGAGCTTTTTATGCCAAACTTTTAGCAAAATGCATCAGTGTAGGCACTGTGCTTGGGCATGTTGTGGTCAATGGCCTCCAGGAAGTGTCCCTTAATGCCCGTCCTGACCACGCTGACCATCAGCTTGAACTCCACTGCACTGCAGCCATCCGCCCCGTCCCCTTTAAAGTCTCGGACATTTTTGAAATTCCACTTCCTATTTGGCTGGTGTGGAGAGATCACATCGCATCTTCCCAGCTGACCATGGTGGCTCCATGCACCAAATGCTCTCCTGCGTGGAGCACACCAGAGCTTCTGGATCTGATCAGCATTTGGGGAGAGGAGGCTGTGCAGTCCCAGCTCTGCTCCAGCCAAAGGAACTTCGAGACGTATGGTCAGATTTCTCATGGCATGGCAGAGAAGGGCAATGAACGGGACATGTTGCAGTGCCCTGTGAAAATCAAGGAGCTATGGCGGGGTACCAAAAGGCTAGACCAAACCGTCGCTCTGGTGCAGAGCTAAAGACCTGCTGCTTCTATAAGGAGCTGGAAGCCATCCTTGGCAGCAACCCCACCTCCACTGCCAAGAGACATGACAAAGTGATACCTCCATGGGCCCAGCGACAGCAGACACTGGACTCAACCCCGTCAAAGAAGTCATGGAGGAGGAGGTTAAGTTGAAGGATGATGTGGAGCAAGGGACCGGGTCATTTGGTGACGTGAGGAGTCAGGACCTCTTCTTGACACTGGAGGGTTCCAGCCAGTCCCAGTCCTCCAGCTCTGGCATGCAGGATGCAGGAGAGGGGAGCGCTGGTGATTTTTTTGAGCTGATGCTGCTCAGTTACATGAGGTACAGCTGGCCTTTGCTCTGTTACATTATACAGCTGGCTGAAAGGATAGAAATGCACAAGAGTAGCTGTGTTTGCACATGCTTCCCATTCTCCTGTGCAGCTAGGAAGTACAGCGGAAAAGTGTGTAGTGCACACTGAGATTTTACTGGAATCCTCCAGAGAGATCTCTAGGAAACGTTCCTGGAAGTGCTCGCCAATCCTCTGCCAGAGATTCCTCAGCAGAGCTACTCTGTTTCTTTGCCCATTGTAGGAAAATTTCCCATGCCAATCTGCAAGCATTTGTGAAGGACCAAAGTAACACACAGGTGAGCAGCCTGTGGACCCGGTTAGAAGTTGCTCACATGGAGGAGATGCATCCTAACATCCCTGCTTCCTCTCTGGAGTGAGATATTGGCTTCTATAGCCCCCGCCTGTTGGTGGCACAGTTTGAAATTTTGTCCCCGTCTACCTGCAGCAGTACCCCAAACAACCACCAAGAATATTTTCCCCAGCCTGAGTGCCTCCTCCCCCAGGGCACAACTCACTATGCCCTGGGCGATCACTGAGCTGTGCGCTTGCCAGGGAACAGTGAGAAAGAGGTGTATTTTATAGTAATGAATCAATGCTGTTAGTGCACCACAATAATGCTTCTGTTCATTGTTTATTGTGCTGCTTCAGATGTGCCCTTGCCAGGAAATCCCTACACACCTGCTGAGCACCTGTGGCTAGTAAGAAAATGACCACAGAGAAGCATAGAGGCAATGTTCCAAGAACTCCTCTAGTCCTTTGAGGCAGAAAGAAAGAAAAAAGGGTATTCAGTGTGATTGAAAATCAAAAAACAATAGGTAGGAGCAGAGAGAAAACCAAGAGCGAGTAATGGCAGTCCACAAGCACATGATAAAAGCCACGGAGGAGCAAATAGAGCTGCTGAAGTCACTCATAATGCTGCAGACTGAATTAATGTGTGCTCGCCCCCCCATAAGCCATTATAGAACTGCTCTCCACGCTCTCTCCAAACTCCACCCACACATTCCTACCAATCTCCTGGGCCACCTCGGTACCCTGTACATTCCACCCCTTGAGACGGCTTCCAGAAGGGTAGCTGGACTTACACCCAGCTGTCATAGCTCACATTCCCCCTCACTGCTTTCTCCCCTCCAGCCCAGCTGTTTGTGTGTGTCGTGAATAATGGTTATTCAAAAAAGACATACTTTCTGAAGGATAAGCAATCTTTATTTGTCTCTTGCACGCAGAGGTTGCAGTTTACATTGATATAGACAGGGCACCGTGTGCAGATGCTCCATTGCAAACAGTAATCCGGCGTTGTTTGTTTGCATGGCACACGGCAGGTCAGGCACCTTGGAGTCCAGTTCTGATTGGCAGAGCATGATAAACTGCATGACCAGCTGTGATGTGTGCAGGACACTGACAACCACAGTGGAGAGCAGTGCAGAATCCATCCTTTCAGATAGAGATGGTGGGTGCACAGGATACTGGGGCTGTTGAAAAATGCCTTGAAACACAGTTGGAAACCCATGGAATGATGGAACGGAAATCACTGCATCCTGGGATGTTGAGCCCACATGCATGATGCACGGTGATCCTCTCTGCCTTCCCACAATTCCTAGTGGCACAAGGTGGTGAGTTGCACAGTGGGATAGCTGCCCACAATGCACTGCTCTCACTGTCAGTGCTAGAGCACCAAGCGTGGATGTGCTTCGGTGACACGAGTGCTATGTGGACAGGCACAAGTGTAATTACAGTGCGTTTGGATCATTGCTGTAACTTGCGTCGACAACACTCTAGTGCAACCAAGGCCGCAGTGTAGACAAAGGGCTTCTGTTGGCCTAGCTGATGTCATCTGGGGAGGTGGTGTTCCTGCACCAGCAGAACTCCTCCTTCTGTTGGTGCATGCTGCAACTACACGAGCGGGCTTTGATGGTATGGCTATGTCAACATAGCTGTGCCAGGAACAGCTCTGTGGTGTAGACATAACCTTAGCAACTGCTTGAAGGACTAGAAGAGAAGAGGGGCAGTTGGGCATGCAGAGCAAAGCAGATGTTTTCAGATACAGCAGGACCAATACAGTTCCAGAGGACTGGAGCAGGATGTGGGGAGCCCATAAGGAGATCCTGACTCCACACATACAATGGAAAAGAGGTCCAGGACTTCTTGGGAGCAGGGCAGGGTACAGCCAAGGGTGAAGGATTCACGTTCTCACAGATCCATTAGTCTCTATGCAGTTTGCAGGGAAGGATTCTTTTCCTCTGCGGAAAATCTTACGTACAGTCCAGCTACTTTGGCTGTTCACTGTGGAAATGATTTGCCTTATTTTATCAATAATTTAAGTATCATTTATGACATTACATCTGATTGTCCTCTGACCTGTGTGTGGCCAAAATCCTGCTCGTCTTAGGAACCTGCGAACACAGAAGTGCTCCAGAATTCCAGGGGATATTGTTCATGATTCTTGTGCATTTCTTGCATTTAAAAGGGAAATATGTTTTAAAATCAGACACACAGACAGCTGGGACAATCGTTTTATAGAATCCATCTTGCCACGTCACTCACTAGTGCTGTCTTTTATTCAGGCAACCTAATTGTACTGAAACATCCATATCCCCGGAAAGTGGAAGAACCCTCTATTTATGAGTCTGTCCGGGTTCACACTGCAATGCAGACAGGAAAAACTGAAGAAGATCTTGTTCCAAATGCTCCCTCGGTAAGTTACTTTTCTGTTATGAAGGGTCTTCCCCCACTGAGTGTAACACAGACAGCAAAGTGAGCCCTAGAACATGCACCAATGATCTGCCCTTTTAAAAATTGTTATAGCCAAGATAATAACCCTGGCTGTAAATAGTCTTGTAATGAATAAGAACCTTTTCAACATTCTCCTCAGGATGATGAGAATTAGAAAATGTTAATAAGAGATATTTCATATGCAAATCTTTCCCTCCTAACCAAAATTATTTTTGCCTCTTAAAGAACCAAAGACCTCCATTGCTATCTCTTTAGAATATTAACTTTAAAAAGCTTTTAAACTAGTTAGTTTTAAAAAAGAAATCATAGACCAGAATGATTTAATGAGGAAATACATCCTAGAACATCAAGGAGCTGACAGAGGAGATATCTGAACCATTAGTGATTACCTTTGAAAACTCATGGAAGATGGGAGAGATTCCAAAGGACTGGAAGAATCCAAATGTAGTGCCCATCTATAAAAAGGGGAATAAGGAGAATCCATGGAATTACAGCTTAACTTCAGTACCCAGAAAGACAATGGAGCAAATAATTAAGCAATCAATTTGCAAACTCCTAAAATATAATAAGGTGATAAGTAACTGTCAACATGGATTTGTGAAAAACAAATCATATCAAACCAACCTAACACTGTCTCATAAACAAACTAGGGAAATATAGCCTAGATTGGCACTACGACAAGGTGGGTGCATAACTGGTTGGAAATAGTTATCAGTGGTTGACAGTCAAGCAGGAAGGATATATCGGGTGGGGTCCCACAGGGATTGGTCCCAGGCGCAGTTCTGTTCAGTATCTTCATCAATGATTTAGATAATGGCATGGAGAATACACTTACAAAGTTTGCGGATGGTACCAAGCTGGGAGGGGTTGCAAGTGTTTTGGAGGATAGGATTAAAATTTGAAATGGTCTGGACAAACTCAAGAAATGGTCTGAAGTAAATAGCATGAAATTCAATAACGATAAATGCAAAGTACTTCATTTAGAAAGGAACAATCAATTGCCTACATACAAAATGGGAAATGACTTCCTAGGAAGAAGTACTGCAGAAAAGGATCTAGGGGGTTACGGTGGATCACAAGCTAAATAGGGATCAACAGTGTAACAGTGTTGCAAAAACAAAAAACAAAAACAAAAAAAGGAACATCATTTTGGGATGTATCAGCAGAAGTGTTGTAAGCAAGACACATGAAGTAATTCTTCTACTCTCCTCCATGCTAATTAGGCCTCAACTGGAATATTGTGTCGTTCTGGGGGCCACATTTCAGGAAAGATTTGGACAAGCTGAAGAAAGTCCAGAGGAGGGCAACAAAAATGATTAATAGTCTAGAAAACAGGACCTGTGAGGAAAGATTTTAAAATTGGGTTTGTTTAGTTTGGAGAAGAAAAGACTGAGAGGGGACATGATAACAGTTTGAAAGATTGTTACGAGGAGGGAGAAAAATAGTTCTTATAAACCCCTGAGGATAGGACAAGAAGCAAGGGGCTTAAATTGCAGCAAGGAAGGTTTAGGTTAGGAAAAACTTCCTAACTGTCAGGGTAGTTAAGCATTGAAACAAATTGCTTAAGGAGGCTGTGGAATCTCCATCATTGGAGGCTTTTAAGAACAGGTTGGACAAACACCTGTCAAGGATGGTCTAGTTATTATTTAGTCCTGTCTTGAGTGCAGGGGACAGGACTAGATGACCTCTCAAGGTCCATTCCAGGCCTGCACTTCTATGATTCTATGATTTCCAGATGTGTCTGGTGAAGATAATGAAAAGTTAGGCCCTTTCATGATGTTTCAAGGGGCACACCCAAGAAGTTTAAGCACCCAAATCATTAATCACTTTTGAAAATTGAGGCTAAAATTGTGCATCGAACATCCCTACTGAAGTCAAACAGGAGTTTTTGCCTTGCTGGATCAAAAATTCCCTAGCACATGCTTTTGTGTTACACAATGTTCTGTTCAGACTCTACTCATCTTTGGTAGGAAGGGAAGTACAGAGAATGCTTAGCCAAAGCAAATTAAAATATGTCCCAGCTCTTTGGGTTTTTTTAATGTTTCCAGAAAAGTTTTAATGGATTATCCCATTGGCTGGTTATTTTTAGATTAGATTATTAATCTAATATCTGGTTAGATCTATTATAGTGCTTAAGCGTTATGACACATGGCATCTTGCTGCACACATGTAATGCATCAATTGTGTGAAGTAAAATGACAATCGCTGTGTATATTTTACTGAATTTGGCCCTTTAATTCTGGAGAACTCTGAATAGATTCTGTCCTGCCTTCTCACAAAGGGACAATTTGAACCCTGGTGTAAGAGGGTACTACTCCTTTGAAGTCAATGAAATGACTTGAGGATAATTTGGCCCGCACCACTGGGACAGTACAGAAGCCATGCAAGGATAAGTTGAGTGGTTTTGGGAGGTATCTGGAGGAAAATGAGTTATAGTTTGATTTTGTTTTGCTCATAATAAAAAGGAACAAAATACAAACGCAACTCGGCCTTTAATTTTGATCCATTTCCTTGTTTCCTTGCAGCTGGGTACAAAAGAAGGATACTTAATAAAACAAGGCAAAATAGTAAAGGTAAGAAAAACATCATGCTCCTCTCTTCCATTCCAAGAGAAAAGCCTAGGTTTAATCTAGCATCTCTGTGGTTTAATATCCTATATAGCAAAATGAGAAATAAATCATTGCAGAGAAAAGCAGAAAAACTCTGGCAAGTGAACTATAAAAGTACAATTAGGCAGGCCAGAAAAGAATGTGAAGAGCAACTAGCAAAAGATACAAAAACTAATTTTTTAAGTATGTCAGGATCAGGAAGCCTTTCAAATAATCAGTGCAGTCACTGGATGATTGAGTTGCTAAAGGAGCAATGAAGAAAGACAAGGCTGTTGTGGAGAAGCTAAATTAATACTTTGCATCAGTCTTCGCTGCAGTTGATTTCAGGGAGATTCCCACACTTGAGCCATTCTTTTTAGGTGACAAATCTGAGAAACTGTCTCAGATAGAAGTGTCAGCTGAGGAGGTTTTTGAACAAATTGATAAATTAAACAGTAATAAGTCACCAGGATCAGATGATCACCCAAGAGTTCTGAAGGAACTCAAATATGAAACTGTAGAACTTCTAAGTGTGACATGTAAGCTAACACTTAAGTCAGCTGCTATACTTGATGAGTGGTGGATAGCTAATGTGACAACGGTTTTTAAAAAAGGCTCCAGAAGTGATCCTGGCAGTTACAGGCCAGTAAGCCTGACTTCAGTACCAGACAAACTGGTTGAAATGGTAGTAACGAACAGAATTAGCAGACACATAGATGAACACAATATATTGAGGAAGAGTCAACACAACTTTTGTAAAGGGAAATCAGGCCTCAGCAATCTATTAGATTTCTCTGAGGAGATCAGCAAATACATGAACAAGGGTAATCCAGTGGGTAGAGTGTACTTGAACTTTCAGAAAAGCTTTGATAAGATCCCTCACCAAAGGCTCTTAAGCAAACTAAGTAGTCATGGGATAAGACGGAAGATCCTTGCATGGATCAGTAACTGGTTAATTGATAGGAAATTAGAGGTAGGAATAAATGGTCAGTTTTCACAGTAGAGAGAGATAAACAGCAGGGTCCACCAAGGATCTGTACTGTACTGTTCAACATATTCATATATGATCTGGAAAAAGAGGTAAACAGCGAGGTGAGATGGCAAACTTTGCAGATTATTCAAAATTACTCAAAATAGTTAGGTCCAAAGCAGACTCTGAAGAGTTACAAAGTGATCTCACAAAACTGAATGAGTGGGCAAGAAAAAAAAACAGATGAAATTCAATGTTAATAAGTGCAAAATAATGCACATTGGAAAACATAATCTTACCTATACATACAAAATGATGAAGTCTGAATTAACTGTTACCACTCAAGAAAGAGGTCTTGGCGTCATTGATAGTTCTCTGAAAACATCTGCTCGTTTGTGCAGTGGCAGTCAAAAAAGTTAACAGACTGTTAGGAAACATTAGGAAAGAGATGACTAAAAAGACAGAAAATGTCATGCCACTATATAAAGCCATGTGCTATGCCCACACCTTGCATACTACATGCAGTTCTGGATACACCATCTCAAAAAAGATATGTTAGAACTCGAAAAAGTAGAGTAAAGGGCAACAAAAATGATTAGCATCTATATAAGGAGAGATTAAAAAGACCCAGGACTGTTCAGCTTGGAAAAGAGATGACTGAGGGGAAGGGATATGGTAGAGGTTGGTAAAATAATGAATGGTGTTGAGAAAGTGAATAAGGAAGTGTTATTTACCCCATCACATAACACACAAACCACCAGCGATCATCCAATGAAATTAATAGGCCACAGGTTTTAAACAAACATAAGTGAGTACTTCACACAACATAGTCAACTTGTGGAACTCATGGCTAGTGGATGTTGTGAAGCCCATAAGTATAACTGGGTTGAAAAAAGAATTAGATAAGTTCATGGAGGATAGATCCATTAATGGCTATTAACCATGATGGTCAGGGATGCAACCCCATGCTCTGGGTATCCCCTAGCCTCTGACTGCTAGAAGCTGGGACTGGATGACAGGGAATGGATTACTTGCTAATGGCCCTGTTCTGATCACGCCTGCTGAAGTATCTGGCACCAGCCACTGTCAGAGACAGGATACTGAGCTAGATGGACCATTGGCCATTTTTATGTTCTCATGTCTTTGATCTCTTTATCGCAATCTATTGCTCAAAGTGCCATTTCATTGGTTTGAGAATAAATGTTGTACAGCAAGAGATACACATTTGTCTAACTGATTTTTTAAAACGCTCTCAGTCCGATGTGCTGTATCTCATGACCTCAGTCCTAATTATGTAAGGTGCTGAGCACCCTCAGCTTCCAGGATTGAGGCTGTTCAGAACTTCACAAGGTCCCTTCATATAATATACCAATCTGGATGCTAAGGTCTATCAATACCAGGCAATCTGTGACTTCAGGTCTCAAGTTCTGGGCTGCCACTGGGGCTTGCTTTGAGCTGAGAGGCAGATACTGTGACTTTTCAGGCCAGGAGTCTGGGCAAGTCAACTAACCTCTCTGTACCTCAATTTTCCCATTTATAAAATGGTGATAAAATGTAATCTTTGTAAAGAACTTTGCGATCCTGAGACAGAAAGTGTATGGTAATATTAATTACTGTTATAACCAAGTGTTGGCCTTTCATGGTCAAGGGCTTCATTTTAATGCATCTAATTCCTATTTTATTTTATATAATGTTTATATTATCTTTTTGAATTCTAGTCTAGTTTAGTATAGGACACTTCCTGTTAAAGGAAAGTGCTCTTCTGATTCTATGTAGAGCCTCTGATCTTTAAGAAACACAATGGTTGTTTGATTTTAATTGCTGAATTTTTTTACTTTGTTTTAAAATTCTCAAAATTTGCTTTCTTTTTTGATCTCTCAGAATTGGAAAACTAGGTGGTTTACATTGTATAGAAATGAACTTAAATATTTCAAAGACCAGATGGTGAGTAGCAAATTGTAATTTGACATCGTTTAAAATCATCTGATCTCAAGTAGGGCTTGATCCTGAGAGCATTCAAATCCTTTAGACTTCAGAGGGAGTTGTAGGTGCCCTACCATCTCTCAGGATGAGTCCAATTGGCATCCATTCCAGTATTTAAATTCCTGCAATGCCATGCTCCTGTGACCTCACACTTTTCACACATCATGATTCCACTTGTGGAAATCATACATATTTTTAGCAATCACATGCCAGGTGATGACAGATTGATCCTGCTCCCACTGAAGTCAAAAGTAGTTTTGTCATTGACTTTAGAGAAGAATTGTAAATATTATAACCTAGTAGGTGTTTGATTATCTTGGCCATAATCCAAAACAAAGTTGTTCTTTACAGTATATTCAAAATTGCTTTACTCAATCTAGTTTAAATGACAGAAGCGATGTGTGGTATTGGGGACTGTGTCTTTAAGGGCTGAATTTCTGAGAGAGGAAGTCAGGGTAGGATGCTATGAGGTTCATGTTCTTATGCACAGCCAGTTGGAACTGGACACAGAACAAAGCAGATCTCTTGCAAGCCTTTCATCCCTGTATTGTCACTGAGCACCACAATGGGACTTTCACTTGAGAAATGCTATTCCACAACCTAATAGAATTGTTATTGGGATATTTTTCCTGATATTCAGGGTATATTTTCCTTTCCTCGGTTTCACCCCATTATTCTAAATTACACAATGCCTTTTCCCCCCCCTTGACATTCCTGCTTTCCAAGCATTTACTTGCTATTGCTCTGTCTTACACTACTTTGCCCCAGATGTAACAGCTTGGATTTTTCTTGATTGAATCTTACTTCATTATCTGCCTAAATTTCTAATCTTCGTACATCCCTTTATATAATTTCTCTGGTCTTGCTGTTGTTTGTAACATCTCTCAGTTTAGTATCCTCTGCAAAAGAAACTAACACGCTGTTTACCCCTACACTTCCTCATTCCAGATCATTAACAGAGATATTAAATAAGAGCAACACAACACTGAACTAGAGGTCGGCTTGTGCCTAATTTTAAAGCCCTCCGAACCCTACCTGAGACCAAGCAAACCCGACCTGCCCTGGACCCGACATTTTTTCCTGAACCTGTATAAGCACTGCCATGGCCACCTACCTCATCCTAAAGGCTTGGCCCTGTGAGAGCTTCCTGCTCCACGCACCCCATACAGACTCTACAGTGGACATTTCTCTCACAGCTCAGTACATTGGCATTTACCATGACCGTTTATTTATGGTCCTTCAACGAGATTTCAGTCTCTGTCCTCATATTCAAGCCAATTTTAATTAAGTTTCCAGGGTAACCTTCCATGGGCACCGAGACAAATGTCTGAATAGTGTTGCCTCCCAGGGAGGAGCTTTCTGTATTAGAAAATATTGCGCTGGGTGGCTTGTGAATATCTGTGGACAATGAAATATATGTGAAAAAGCAAACCACAACTTACCGACTGACAAGTTGGCTTGATTTACTAGCATCTCAAGACAACTGGATTTTCTGTAGCTAGCATATGGTTAAGGCCCCAGAACTGTTATGGGACCTGAGGCAAAAGAGGGAAGTTCCATGGATGTCACGCTCATCTCTTCAATTAGAAAGCAAGAAAGCCAAGGTTGCTTTGGCATAGAACAGTCTGTTCTTTCACTTTTATGGGCTCCCTAGTAACAAGCCCAATCAGGGCTGATCAAGCAAAGAGTCTCATATGTGGAGAGAGTTCAGATACCTGGGAGGATGTTTGATTGTAAAGTGTCAGTGTTTTTCAACCACAGAAACACAAAAACATAACTTGCCCAAAGAAATTTAAAGCACACATTACTCCATCCAGAATCATCCAAAGAGCAACCCCCATCTCTTGTAAGAGCTGCTTTCCCTAACCTCCTTTTTGTTTCTCTACTTACCCAGATTCACTCCTTTCAGTATGCTGAGGAATCAATTAACTCCTTCACAACTGGGCTAGGTGCATTGTGGTGGGGTGAGAAGGCAGCTCTGCCCCTAACAAACTTTCCTGCCAAACACGTCCTGGGGCAGATAGCCACCAACATACCCTTTCTCCCTTCACCAGAAGTCCTGCTTTAGTTGGAAGCTATATGAAAATCCTTGATATTTTGGCAGCAGTATCATTCTTCAGGCATCTCCTTGACAGTCTGCCCCCTAACCTCTTATCTTCCAGCTGGCATCAGCCTAACTCTAAATTTAAAGGTGTTTTCCTGTTCCTTGTATTCAACCAAATTCTGCTGTCAGATACACTGCTGTAAATTTGGATTGACTCCATGGATGTCAGTGTAGTTACTCTGGATTTACTTCAGCAAAACTGAGAGCAGAATCTGGCCCCTGGTCACTGTTAGTACATGGAAAGAAAGAGAAGCCTTGGGAGTGAGGTCAGCTAATGTCTTCTTCCAGTTTCATACATTCTCATTTTAAAAACATTTTATTTTCAAGTCCGCAGAACCGATTCGAGCACTAGACTTAACAGAATGCTCAGCAGTGCAATTTGATTACTCACAGGAACGGGTCAACTGTTTTTGGTAAGTCCTAGTCCAAATGAACCCTTGATTTTTTCCCCCTAGCTTTTCTGAAAGCCCTAATATACCCAGGAATCATCACTTCGTTATCACTAGCCACTTGTGACAGATGCCTGATGATAATGAGTGAGCATTAGAGGGTGCCTCCTACTCTATTTTATCCACTGATCTCGACGAGATCTCTTGGTCAATTCCACACAGCTCTTAGTCTTCAAGAGTCACTGCTGGTGTTGGAACTCTTGCCTGGGCTATGGGGCTCATTGATTATTGATTTGCACTTCCACTCAGTAAACTGCATTTTGCCCCCCTGTAGGCAGGTGTAACTCTTACTGAAGCTCGACTACAACTAGGTGAATTTAAACATGGTTATTTTTGTGGAGTACACGAATGCCAGCCCCAGCACAATTCTGCAAAACACAGTTAGTTTGTCTATACTGGCCAGGACCAATATATTAACAAGAATCTCACCGTCAAGAACTGAATTAAAAATAATTCTGGTTAAACAGTTTTAAACTGTACTATAGATGTGACCTGTTTGTGCCTAGGGTAGACCACCTGAAAATGCCAAGATCAGGGCAGGCTGCAAAAGGATAGCAGAGTCTCCCAGCACTGGTGGATAACACTGATAGACTCCTCAACCAGCCACACACAGTGCTTCTGATTCCCCACACTGGTTATCAAGAAGCTAAAACAAAAACACACAGCCCTCTTGACTGCATTTCAGTTCTGGCTCCCAGTCAGCCACTAGGTCCTGTAAAGACATAAGTTATTACAACTCTATGCTCTTTCCCAAAAAGTTCTCCTGTTCCCAAAGGGTCAGCCACATTACCAGATCAATATGAGTTTGGATCGTACCCAAAATACGCTGCCAGCCAATCCTTTGGTAACTAAAACTAAAGGTTTATTATAAAAAAAAAAAAGAACCAAGCAAGGTGAGAGGTGTTATACGACCAAAGCAATCAGATACATGCGAACGATTTGAAAGTCCACATATATCAGGTTTTCAGTAGAATTGTGGAGTTTGCAGGCTTGGATAGGCCCTCTCGAGTGCATCCAGTATGTGGATGGTCTCAGTCCTTTGTTTCACAGCTTCAGTTGCAGATGAGTTGGTCCCTAAGTAGGAAGCAGGACTGAAGACTGAACTAAGGCTGAAGACCATGTGCGGTTGTGATGCAGCTGCCTTCTATAGTCTCTGCCTGGATTGCCATAGAGCTGTTTCAAACACAAGCTCTCAGCACATGATGTGAAAAAACCAGAGAGAGAATCTCATAGGGCCCATTCTTGTATGTCCTGGTGACTCACCAAATGTAGCCCTGGCTTCTCTCCCTGGGCTTATTGTACCTATAAATTTCCTTGATGGGCAATGAAGCTGGTTTATTGCTGCTGCCATTCTGTCTGGGGTGTCGCCCAGGAACACAGCACAAATTGTAATACAGATATGCCATACTATTGCATAATTATAACATAGTACCAAGATGATACATAAACAAACAATATCATCATACTTAGCAAATTATAACCTTTCTAATGGTACCTGGCATGACCTATTGCATATGAATTATTGTAATTTTGCAGTATTGCTATTAAATCATATTCTAAAAGATCCCCCTATTCCAGACAGGGTCACAATAGGCAGTAAGCCACTAACCATGCAAACGTAGCATCACTCCAACACTTGCAGTCTTAACAAAAATTGGCCAGTGCCAATATGGTAGGAAGCACAGCTATGGGAGGAAGCACTGATTATTCTAATGGATTAAGATACAGTTTGAGTTATGTTTTCTTTACAGTTTAGTATTCCCACTAAGGACATATTACCTGTGTGCAAAGACCGGTGTAGAAGCAGACGAGTGGATAAAGATACTGCGATGGAAATTGGTAAGGAAGTAATGTGCTATTAAATGGCAAGAGGGCACTGGGCAGAAGGCTAATACCTATGATTTAGAACACCAAAAGATCAGACTAGCATTTGTTGGCTCTTTTCTGTATTTACTTGCACCACAGATAGATGTATTTAGCATAACCCCGCATTATTGCCGGGTAAGATCGAATTGCCATGCCCTAGTTGAGACTATATAGCATTGTCCATTTTGAATTAACATAAAAATGAGAGATTATTGCTCCCACTCAGTTAAAATTTCAGTGAGCCAGTCTGAACCTTCAAAGATTAACATGCAATTTCTAGTGACTTCAGTGAGAATTGCAGGCTTGGAATCTGTTCCATTGTGTGCATAACACATTATGAAACCTGGATGCATGCACTTTGCAAGTACTAAAACATGAATAAGACTTTGCTTCTTATGAGGTATACATTGCATTACAATAAGTGCATTACTTACATTTGTCACCAGCACTTTGATCTCTCTGCTTATATGATCAGCTTCTTACTCCTATCCTTTGTCTGTCTTGCCTATTTAGACTGTAAGCTCTTTGGTGCAGGACCTGTCTACTACACTATTTTTGTATACTGCCTGGTACAATGTGGCCCCCGTTCTTGATCAGTCTCTAGGCACGACTGTAATAAACAAGATAAATAATAACGTTAAGACATATATACAGCATAGTTCCTTTAAAAGTGCATCTGCCATATAGGAAGGGAGTGTTAGGTTTTTCCCCAGACCCTTGGTGGAATTCCCCTACGTGTCTGGAAATACCCAACAGAGCAGACTAACTAGACTGGACCTGCAGTTTGAAATCATTGCATTAAGAGATGCACGCACAAAACTGGTTAAGTATTTTGAACGTGCATATTCTATAGTACTGTTTTCTTGAGCACCTTCTGCGTCTCCAGTCTTGTGCAGAACACAGAAAGACAGGCCCCTGAACCAAGGGAATTTTTTTACCTAGACTGTAGAGTATACAGGACAACACAGGCAACATACACTGGGTGAGCAGATCAGAGTCAAGAAGGCAGGGTAGTGTGTCATAAATCTAACTTGCTCACAAATTAGCAGCTAGTATTTGATCTATTTGACCAATTTTTATTTTGAGATTTCTTTTTAATTATCCACATACATGAATAAGTAATGGATTGTCTTTTTGTTTCAGTCACAAATAAGAAAACAACTGGACCAGCGTAACGCCACCTCTACTCTCTAGTTATTTCTCTAAAGATTGCTGTTTCCTCAGTGAGATTCAGTCTTAAAGACAGTGTCACTTCTTCACACCAGTTTCAGCACATCCATTACTATGAACATCCATCTACTTGCACGTATAGGATTACTGCTAGCTGGGCACTTTCAGACTGCAAAATGTTGAGTTATCAATGAAGACTGTTGCAGCCCAACAAGGCCTGTTCCCTACCCACTCAGGTGTTCTTAATGTACATTTAATTCAACCATCTATTCTGTTCACACATGCATTCCAAAAGTATTCAGTATTCAAAACTTTTAGTAGAGTAGTAGAGCACTCGTGTCATCTTCACTGAACTTCTGTAATAATACATAATTAATTACTAGCAACAACTGTGCAGGGCTTAGCCTACTCATTTGAAATCAATTTCATTCTTGAAACCTTAAATATTTCTTTTGCATTGTGTTTTAAGGGTTTAAATCCTAGAGGAAAATTATGTCTCCAAAGTGGATTTTTTTTAATGTAGCTGTGAAACTGACCACAGTATATTTTTGTAATTAATGTGCATCCCTTTTGCATGGAAAAAAGATAAACTTAATATTTTTAAAGTCCACTGGCAAAGTGGGCGATGAATGAGATATGGTTATGATTAGAGATATTTGTGTATGGTCTGGTCCTATACTTAGGCAGTGGTAGTTGCAAATATGGGTAGGTTGCCTTTCTCGTTCTCTTTCTGTTAAATAGAATGTGTATTGCAGAAAAGTACTATATTGAGAGCATCCTTGCTTATACATGGGGGGGTAAGGGCGCAGAGCAGTTGGATCCCCAGCTTCTCCATTGCCAGTACACCCATGAAGAAGTAGCCATAAAATTTCAAGAAATGAGGACAGAAGGTTGTATAGCCAGCATATCCCTTGGCCCCCACTGGGTTTTTAGTGGAATTCTAGCCAAGGTGGGTGCCCTTCGCTTACTGCATGAAGAGTTCCAGAGGGGTAGCCATAGTAGTCTGTATACAACAAAAACAACAGGACTCCCATTGTTTTTACTGCATGAAGACAATCTTTAAATTTTATGCCTTTCTGCTATGAGAGTTTACAAGTAGATGCTATTAGTTTTAGCTCATTAGGTTTGGGTGTGTTAGGGGACAGAAGCAAGGGGACATACATTCTGGAAATGAATTGAAAAGCATCTGGGAACTATCTAGACAAAGGATATGCAGGGATCATGCATTTATTTTTAAATATCTAGTTTGCTTGAACTGTACCTCCTCAAAAATGTTTTATGTCAGACAAGGCCATGCTATGTTCTCCCTCCATCTAAACTGCTTTGGCATTTTTTAAATAAAGCTTGTACACACACCAGTTTAATTTTCCATAGCTACCTTTGCTGGGTGAAAACAGGCATCTGAGCCTGGAAAAACAAGCGACTATTACAATAGAAGAAAAATTCAAAGTTGTAATTACAGGAATAGTATTTTGTTTGAATTTAGATTTTCAAAGTATCTGGTATCACGAGACCGAAATGGGATCCACACCGGTTATTTTTCAGCCCATAAATTCTTGACATTTTTGAACATTTACAAAGCAACGGGAGCAGAGGGAGGAGACCCGGACACACGACAATTAGCTGCATGGAAAGGTAGGTTTACCAAGCAATATTTTAGGACACTAATAAAAATGGATCCGGCTACACCATTTTTAAAAATACTATGTTTTATTTAGACATTTACTTCGGAAAACCTGAATGATAAATGAGCGGATAAAGTGTTATCGCTAATATATCCACAAATATCAGAACAAAAGAGAGACATGGGTATCACACCTACACTGTACAAAAGAAATACAAGAAAGTGCAATGCTGATTGGGCATTTGTACCCACTACTAAGGAGAACGCTTGAAGCAGTAACTTAATAGAAATAGCAGCATCCTTCTCCTATACCAAGGAAGCTCACACTCAGATTAGTAATATTCCTTTACCAAAGCATCACAAAAATGAAACATATGGGATAGTTATTGATTGTACTGCTATGTCTGCCAGCAAATACTCTCTTTTTCCCAGCATATGCAAAGAAGCATTCATTCCAGGACAACTGTGAAATGAATTCTATTTCCTCAGTATATAGTGGTGGCTAGTCAGAGGATAAACCCTACTCGATGCTTCACTTCCTGTACAGCAAGGGAGCAGTGGGTCACTTGCCTGGACCAACAAGATGCTGATACTGGTCAAGTCTGTTAAGCCTGATTCTTAGTAGGTGGTTCCACTGGATCCATTTGGTAGTCTCTCCAGTACTGTACAACACAAAACGCATGGCCAGAGTCTATCTACAATACACTCATATCTCATTTCAGATTCAGCACTATGTACAAATTCATTTTTATTTAGACAATAACGGGAAGCGGTGTTTCCTCCCAAACATTTGTTATTTGGTGGGCTGAGAGTTATTGAATCCTTTTGTCCCATTGGGTAGTGAGGAGATGCCACACCTTGAAGATACCATCAGGTTAAGAAACCTCTACAACCTGCCTCAACTCGTCAAACAAGGGAGCAAGCTCCTTCTCTAAACTGACGATCAATCCTGTAACAATAAAGGAGAGAAGAGATACAAAATGGTTACACTGCACAGCATCCATTAATCCCCACTTCCAACCAGCCCCCCCCCCAAGCGTTTACTAAACATAAACTGATTTCATTTCAGCGTCTCACTCTGCAAGGGAACAGCATATGAGACCGTATCACAACAGCCACCAGCAACTGCCAGTAATTATTGCCTTTTGGTCTCTTCCTCCTTAGAGCACAGATGGGGGGGAATCGAACAAGAGCAAAACAGGGCAGGAAAATCCCTGGTATAGGAACAAGCATGGTCTTCCTCTTCACTGGGACTTGCAGAATCCTTTCCCCACGATGAGCACTAAGAGAACGTGTCTTGGGGAAGTCAGGGAACAACGCCTCTACAAAAGAGGATCCTCTCTAGAACAAGCAGAGAGCCAGGTGGACACTTTGGAGTGCCCATCTCAAGAGACCTGCATAACTGAAGGGCCTCGTTTTGAGACACGGTGTTGCACAGGTTAACAGAGGGCAGAAACTGGCCTGCAGAATCTTTGTTACTGGTAGTGATAAGAATAATTTATTAAGCACTGATTTGTTCGAGACATAAGATAAGACAGTATCTTCCTCGCAGCGCTTACCAGCTAACAGACAAAAAATGAAGACAAGACAGTGTGAAGCCTGGAGGTAGGAATAATGTAGAGTCTTTGGTTAGTTTTTGTTTTCATGTTTGGTTCACCTTTTGTGGGCATTGAAGGAGGAGAAAGACGGTCAACTGCTTTGTATTGTGGGGTCTTTACCAGTGCATTTTCCAAATAAGTGAGATTCACATCCTGTTTAAGTAATACATTATCAGAACATGGGGGGAAATGAATTGCGTCTAAGACAGATCATAAGCATTTTTGAAAATTTTGCCAAAGTCCTGTTTTCAGACGTTTCAAATATTAGCCCCCATTGGGACTTAATGCAATCTTGAAAATGTCACTAAAAATATTTTTTCCATTAATCACGACACACCTTTTAATGGATTCCATGATGGTGACAAGTCAAGGTGCAGTTTTGTAACGAATACTCACCTAAGCTTATGTAACTGATATTTTCAAATTAATTATTTTAAGTCGTCTTGAAAATCTATCACTAATAGTTTAAAAGATCACAACAGTTTAGGACATGACTGATAATGAAAACGTACCGGTATTGGCATTGCTGCTAGCAATGAAGCTTACTACCAAAGGTAACCGATTGAACTGGACCACCTTAAAAACATAAAAACAAAAGTGCCTCAAAACCAAAAAGCAATACATTGCTTGTCAGAAAGACTATGTGAAATTTGCTATACTAATTCCCTAATCCTGCAATCCTTACACATGCAACTGGTCTCAACCACTTTTAAACGATAAGTAGGAATAAAGACTAAAAACTATACATAAGAGCCAAAGGTTCACAGGTAAAAGGTGCTAGCAGAGATAGACAGCAGTCATGTTTTGTGACTCTCAGATAGGTACAGTAGGTTATAAAGAGTGAAATCTAACCAAGTTTAAAAGCTGTAGCATAGTGTGTATGGTATTTCCTCCCTCTTGTTACATGATTAAAAATATTCTCAAGGGAAGGAGATATTATTGCCCAGATGTTCATGAAGAATTCAGAAATGCTGAACATAAACTAATAGTGTCAAAAGAACGTCAGACTAATGCAGTCAGGGTCAAACAGCTACTTTTTTGCATTTATTTTTCATCAAACAAAGCTGAATATAGCAAATCTAAAAAGAGTTAGGCTTTTTTCATTTATTTGCATTATCACCCTACTGTAAAATTCTGCTCCTCAATCCACTGTTAACAGTGCAGGAGTATGAATCTGTTGAAGGATGATGGATTTCAGTAGACACATGAAAAAATATCAAGTGTGAACTGCTATTTGTAAGTTTCCTTGCACAGACACTGTTCCTGAAGCAGGACTTAACCTTAGACAGTTTGAAGTGGACAGAAGCCCCAGTCTGCTCACAAATATCACTGATCACATGTATATAAACATGAACATTTTCTCCAAGAGAAATATTTTTAAATTGCCAGCAATAAACACAAATTTAGAAGAGGGACATGTCAACAGTACATATTAGAGATTTGCAACAGGCACCATCTGCTGGAGACCACAGTGGTTTTCAAGTACTGCCTTGTATTAGTAACTGATGCTAGGAAACAAAAGGTAATTTCAATGAATATTGCAAAAATCCAGCATAAGCAGTTATGTATTTTAGGAAATAAAATACACATTTAAATATAATTGAATCCCAGTGCAGAGCCAGCATATGGTTAAAAAAATAGTCATGTAGGAAGAGCTCTGGCCAACAGATCAAGGCAATGCCGAAATCCCTTACCTGGTATGTGTTGTAGTAACAGATGATACTCTTGTTTTTTGAAAGTCCTAGTTTGCTGCCCTGGTCTGTTGCAAGGGCAAAGGTGGACAAGAAACCAGGTCTAAGTGCATGCTCTGGAGCATTATCATTGGCAACTGGAACAAAACACATTTTACATTCCTACATGATCTGTGTACATACGGGTCAGGCACCCTGCACCGGAGGCAACAGTAAACTAGATCAAAATCTCGTACATATCAAACTGCTCTATCTGCTTCCCACCTTCCCTCGATAATGAATGCCTCCTGATGAGCTTTGGAAGATACATGTAAATGCTTTACTCTGTGTGTCTTTATCACCACTTCAGCAGCCAGCTTCCCTAATGTTTGAGGATGGCTTATTTTCTGTATGCTTGTTTGTTGAGCAATGAGTGGTGCTGATACTGTTTTACTGTCTCATTTGCCGTAGTGTACCAAACCCACCACATTTCACCCATACCATGCGTATGCCATATATCTGCCTTCAGATTCACATAGACAGGAAACTCCTGCTGAACATTATTAAATGAGATGGGACAGCAGAACCACCTGCAGATGCCTGAATCTTTAGATCCTTAACTTACGCCATTGTGCCAATAGCACAAGATATCTCACAGTACTACTGGAAAGTGAGATAAGGACAGCTCGGCCATCAACAAACAAATTCAGAGTTAAGTCACAAGGAGTTGGATGTATCTATCGTGGGTAGCATTTGGCCATATCAGTCTACTGATAAGACTGCTACTAAACCAATCCTGTATTCTCTACCGATCTGAAAGCAGCTTTCAGGTATAAACTTGTTAAATGATTCCAACTCTCTTCACTGATGATATGACATGGTAAGGTGCCTACAGGCTATGGTTTTAAACACACTGCATATGCCTAGATAGAGAGTTCCCTTTAAGAGATAATTTAGTGTTCAATAAATCCTTATTAAAATGTCCCAGCTTTGAGCATGTTTGACTTAATGCTTAGATCAACCTCCAATATTTACAGTAAATTAAAAGCAAAACAGAAGAAAAAGAATCCCCTCTCCATTAAGAAGCAAGGTTTTGTCTTTCAATTAAAAATGTCCATCACTATACAGCAGATGTACAATCAAGTGTTATGATTTACCTTTGATAACAGGTACACCATCTCTGTCTGACACTAAAATAGCATGAAGACCTTCAACACTAGAGAAAACAAAACAAATCTGTTGTTTTTACCAAGTTTAAATGTTGGCAGCGAGGTTCATTTTTATTCAGCAAACACATGCCAAAGTAAAAAGAGAAGTAGTCGCAAGGAGTGCCCACCATTAAACTAGCTTTTATTTTGCAATCCCCTAAGGGATCTGAAAAATTCACCTTGCATAACAAGGCAGACTTTTAACAGAAGTTCAAACAGAATAGTATTGGAAATCTTGGAGGTCTTTCAGTTTTAGAAAGGAGATGGTTATTGGAGGTAGTCCTGTATTTGCACACAGTCCCAGAGCATGACTATTTATTGCTGCTAATGACTGACCTAGCCCAGCTACTTGCAGTTACCAGAAACAGGAAGTTATCAAGAATTACCAAGCTTCAAAAAGCCAGTAAGAAGTGTTGATTCAATGCAAGAGTTATTCCAGTAACTGGAGCCTTTTTTTAATACTACTCCCTTAACATGAAATGAAGAGTACTGTCCTTCTTTTGGAGTGGATAGATGGAAAGGTTTGAGTTGTTTCCATCTGAATTTACTTTTAACTTGTTAACAAATAAAAATTTCGAGATAAATGTCTCTTTAATATTCAGCTGGATTACTAAATGATACGTTTTTGTAGCCAAATAAATATTATTCAGAGTATAGGAACCTGCAATTTAAAACTCAATAGATTCTTTTTTAAAACTGTCCAGAGAGTATAGACAGTCTGTTGTATTACTTTCACTACAGCCCACTAAAATCTGAATATATTTTAATATACATTAATTGCAAAGCAGCACACAGTACACAATGAACACTTTACTGTAGCATAATGGTTATGTTACCTTGGTAATTTTTTGTACAGGAACCTTTTCAGGTCCTATAAAGAAAAATAAGAGTATAAAATATGCTTTGTTTTTCAAAATAATCTTTTACAATTTTCACAGTAGAAACAATTCACATCATTTTTAAAAACTTCCTCTTCAGTTCTACTACAACACTTGTTTTAAATTGCATTGTGTAAAGAATTTAATTATAAATCTGACCACAAAAAACAAAACAAAAAACCAAAAGCCACCCACTTCAACTTTATTTCTGTTAATCATTTCAGTGACTCTGAGAACGTACCTATTGATATTTGTTAACCAACCAAAAAGCATCCAACACATGTAATGACGTGGCAGCAAGCATACTGTTGCATTTCACTCTCTTCCCAAAATGTTCTGGATATCACATTTCATGTTAATACACTAAATATGTAGCACTTGAACATTTTAACATATTTGCTGCCACAAATGCATGTCCCAGACACATCTGAACTTTGTTTTAGCATCTTCCAAATATAGAATATAAATACTGACCAAAGAGCATATTCTCCCTCCTTTTGCATAATCATGCCATTCTCAATCAGTCAAGGCCTGTTCTCCTTTCAAAATGTTAATAGTCTTCTAAGGCTTCAGTCCTGCAAGTACTTCAGCTCATACATAACTTTACTGACATGAGTAGTCCCACTGAATTAAATGAGGCTTCATAAGTAGAGCCCTACCAAATTCATGGCTATGAAAAACATGTAATGGACTGTGAAATCTGGTCTTTTACCCTAGAGCAGCCTCTCTCAAACTGGGGGTCCCAATCCAAAAGGGAGTCACAAAGCTATTGTAGAGGGTCTTTGTATTGCCACCCTTACTTCTGCTCTGCCTTCAGAGCTGGACAGCTGGTGAGCAGTGGCTGCTGGCCGGGTGCTCAGCTCTGAAGTCAGCACTGCCACCAGGATTGGCGCAGAAGTAAGGGTGGCATGGTATTGAGAGGAAGTGGGGTGGGGTGGGGAAGAGGGAGATGGAGGGTCATCATGGGCTTTACATGTTTATATTTTGTGGTTTTAAAATACATATTCACACTTAGTACGACACCATGAAATATAAGATTTAAATATCTGAAACCATGAAATTCAAGATTTTTATATGTTATGACCATGAAATTTATTAAAATAGACCATGAATTTTGTACGGCCCTATTCATAAGGGTGTGTCCATATGTATTACAGGATTGGGGCTGTAAAGTAACTTTTTTGGACAGGACCTACAATTTCTTCCTTCACAAATACTGAAGCAAAAAATTATATATAATTACACAGGCAAAATATTTTCAAACAGGAATGTGTATTTTCAAAGTACTTACATCAGCCATGTTTTGAAACTTTTTAAAACAAATCAGACGTACAGTCAAAGTTCCTGAAAAATAAGAGTCAAGACAAAAACTTTAATGATCTCTCTCTCTCTCTGTCTTTTTTTGCTTACTCTCATATAAAATTAAGGAGGAGGAGGGAGAAGCATTCCTATTAATTTCCAGCATCCCCTGGCTCTCCTGATGCCAATGTGAAGAGGATAATGCTGAAGATACCCTGCCCAAGAGAATGAATTTTTGGCATTAAAATTTTCTTAAAAGAAACTGATTTACACTCATGCCCTTCCCCAGAGGGCCTTCCTCCACAAGCAGCCCTGTCTGAGCCACCTCAGGAGGAAACATGGGTCAAAAGCTGCATAAACTAGGTAGAGAGAGTCTTTGGGCAGGCCTGGACTTTAAAAGCTGCAACAGCATAGCTGTGCTGCTGTAGTGTGTTAGTGAAGACACTACTATGCTGATGGGAGCTTCTCCCGTTAAAATAGTTAATCCAGCTTCGTGAGACGCGGTAGCTATGTCAACAGGAAAAACTCTCCTGTTGACACAGCACCATCTACACCAAGGGTTAGGTTGTTATGATGGCATTGCTCGCGCATGTGGATTTTTCACACCCTTGAGAGACACAGTTATGCCAAGGTAAGTTCGTACTGTAGACCTGGCCTCAGTGATGGAGCGCTACAGAGAGGAATGAGAGTAAGGTGAAGATAAGTGCAACATGTTATTCCTGGATACTCTCCACCATAAACCTGCCGGACAGCAACCTCAGCCACTCTGTCAGCAGGTTGGTATGTTTCAGCAACACTTGAATGGGACAAACCGAGGCAGCTGTTATTGTAGATATTTCCCGAGGGCCCCGCTAATCACAGAACCACATCACACAGGCTGGAGTACGGATGTGCCTCCGTTTGCTTTCGCTCCATTGAGCGGAAATGTAATAGCAGCAGGGCCGGGGCAGTAACGGAAAGCCCTCTCTGCACCTTGGATTGGGATCTGCCACTCCCTGCTACCACAGCTGGCATCCGCCTGCTTCTGGGTATCCAGCCAGCAGGCGCCTCGGCTGTCGCCAGCCCTGCCCACCGCCTCCTCAGTCACCTGGGCGCACTGTCCTGTCACGGCCACTCGTCGGTCTCCTTCCCGCGGGACACGCTCTGCACGAGACTCCTTCCACGGGCGGCGCGGCCGCCCCGCAGCATCCCACGCAAGGCGGGGGCGGTCACCGTCCCGCCGCTCTGTGCTGGCGGGGGTCCCGGCAGGCACCGCGCCCCGCCCGGGGTGCCAGCGCCGCGGGAAGGACGTGGCCCGAAGGGCGGGAACTCGGGAAAGAGCAACCACGGCTCGCGAGGAGCGGCCCTGCGCGGAAAGCGGCCGGGCCGCGCAAAGGCGGGGAGGGGGCGGCTAGGAGAAGGGCGGGGCCGACGGCTCCCGGGCCCAGGGGGAGGGGGACAAGGAAAGGCCCGAGTCCGCCCCGAGGGGCTCTGGGCCCGATGCTCAGAGCCCGCCCCGCTGTCAGCGCCGTGGGCGTGGTGCCAGGGAAGCGGAGGCAGGACGGGCCCGGGGGCCCCGGCCCCAGCCGCGCGGCCCGCGGGTCCACGAGGGGTCGGGGCAGGGGTGTCAATACAGTAGGCCCTATAATAACAACCACCACAACACCTGACCTCTGCTTTGGGGGGGCCCTGGTCCAGCCGCCCCCTTACCGAAGGCTCCCGCAGGCCGCTTCTTTCGGGCTTCCCCCACCGCAATATCCCCACAGCGGCGCCGTCCCCTTTAACCCTCGATCATATTATTCCCCCCCCCCCCCCCCCCCCGCGCGCAAGGCTCGCTACACAGCACACACCCCGTCCTCACTTCCGGCGTCGCGTCAGATCGGTCTCCCTGGCAGCTCATGAGCATGCGCGCTCGGCTGCGCCTGCTCGGTGAGAGCCGCGAACGGGCTGCGCCTGCGCGCTCTGCGCTAGCGGGAGGGGACAGGCGCCGGAGGGCGGAGCGACAGCGACGTCTTCCGCTGCCAAGCCCAGACCGCGGAGAGGTCACGGGACTGCCCGGGCGCTAGGACCGCGCGAGGTAAGGTGACGAGAGGGGCGCGCGCTCCTGCTGCTGTCGCTCCCCGTGCAGGGGCGGGGCGGCTGCTGCAGGACGCACAGCTGGGGGGCGGGGCCGCGTGAGCCGCAGCTCTAATGTTCAGCGGGAGCTGCCGGCCCCGGCGGGGCGGGAGTGCTGCCAAGGGGTGAATTACCTGACCCGTTGGGTTTTGGGGGGTGTAATGCTAGGGAGCCCCGGTGGGGGAGGTGCCACCGTGTACTGCACCAACATTTGTGGTGCAAGAGACGAGCTCACCTCACCCCCCTTGCTGCGGGGATACCTTGGGACCTGCAAATACCGGCGTCGGCCTAGGCACGTGGAGCAGATACGTCGGAATGTGCGAGGCGCTGGCGTTTCGGGGACAGAGGGCGAGCAGAGGGGCTTCGCAGTCCCTTCCGGCGGTGGAGTAAAGCCATAGACACGGGGCAGCTTACAAATAGAAATAATCCTCTCCTCTGCCCGCTAGGGCGGGGCGGGTCTCCCACGGCTTCCGACGTTTGGGAGTCAGGGAGTTTACAGCTGAGGCACGGCCAGTGGAGAGGGAGGGGATCTCCCCTCAGCAGCCTGAAGCCTCACTCAGTGGGAGGTGCAGTCCTGTTCAACCTACGGCAGGATTAACTCATCATGGACAGCCATCACCTTTAGAGAAAGATACCAAGGTGTGTGATGCCTGGTGGTGAATACAAGAGAACAAATGGGTGTATATTTGCCACACAGCCCTTAGACTGACTTATGAAGAAGAAAACACACATCCTGGTGAACAGATGAACCCTCATAACCTGAATAGTTGGGCTGAGTCAGTGCTTGCAGGGCCTCCAAAGAAAGGGATGCTGCATAAAATGGTGTGATACCATGGTAGGTCACTCTCTTCTCAGCCAGATGTTAACATGCTGCGGAAGGTCTTGTCTTGTGTAACAAATGCAACACTGAAATCTAGCTACTTATTTAAGGTCATATGTTTCTTAAGGTAGAGGGTATTACCCCAATTCCTAGCCAAACTCGTGCATCCCATCTATAATTTTACTAGTTGTTTCATCTGATAACCTGCACTTCATGACCTAAATTATGGCATAATGTTACTGCACACTGTTGAACAATTCCAAAATTTAATGTCAGAATTAGCATCGTGTCTGATTGACAAAGTGATCTCATTTACAGTGATTTATGTTTTGTAAATACTTTGGGACCTTCTGGATGAAAGATGCTATACAATGAAAATCATAAAACTGACCATGCTGGGTCAGACCAATGGTCCATCTAGCCCAGTATGCTGTCTTCCGACAGTCGCCAATGCCAAGTGGTTTAGAGGGAATGAACAGAATATGTGGTCATCAGGTGACCCAGCCTGTCACCTGGCACATAGTGGGACTTCAGAGCATGGTTTTGCATCCCTGCCCATCCTGGCTAATAGCCTCTGACGGACCTATCCTCCATGGGTCCACATATTATAATGCAAAGAGTTCTTACCCGTTCAGAAAAGATTGTATCAATAACTATTCAGTTTAACTCAGGATAAATCTTGCCATCTCTTTTCATAATACATCCTAGAGAAGGAGGGAAGAATATTCTGCCAAATACATATATTTAGAGATGCCTGGAAAATGGGTGAATGAATTTTTGTAAGCTTTTTGAAAAGTTGTAATGCATCTAGGATTATACTTTATGATAATCTGTCACCTATGCTATATTTTTCATCCCACATGGACTAAAATAGTGCTTGAACAGCAAAATATCTGGCAATCCCAAATTTTCACATTCTCTAACAGGAGACAGAGACAGGCCAGTTGCAATTCAAAAGGCAATTTTCCAATGTTTTATCCATTATTCCTGTTGGAAGGGTTTCCACCTCCTGGGGGGCTGAGCAAATAAATTGTAGTTGCTTTTTAAAGATATTATGTAATTCAGTAAAAATTGGTGGCAGAAGCTGGTATGCTGTGTGCGCCATTATTTAGGTAGAGGAGCTAAACAGCATTTGTTCCAGTAAGTCACATTGCTATATTTTTAAAAACAGGGATTAGACTAAAGCTAAACACTTTACTTGGTTTTTTTTATATGCTTAAACAGGACAAGAGTGGGTGTTTACTACTGTGTTTTAAATTTCTCTCCAAGATTTACAAATCATTTTCTTCTTTTAGTACTGGAAGGCAGATTATCCAAATGGGGTTTGTGTTCCTGTATATCATTTTTGATGTGCTTAGACTTTTGCTGTTTATATGCATCTTCCCAGCAATGAAATGTCTAGTCATCTTAAGAATCTCCCCCAAATGATGAACTTCAGTTTTACATCACCTTTCTGAATAGCTCATGTCCATTATCGCTAAAGTTTATTCAGTTTTATGAGAGGCAATTATATTAGATCCCCACTTGGCTTTAATACGTTATAAAGCATGAGGCTAATTTCCCACCTCCACACCCAGTGGTGTGTGTATGTGCTGTAGTTCTGCTTCCTAAATTTTTTTCAACTTGAAGAGGAACATTGTTACTTAAAGGGGAAACATACATATACAACCATAATAAATCTTATGCCCATTTTAATATTAATCTCAGATGTGTGCAACAAATTCATAAACACAATCTTGCTTAGTTATTTAGAGGTGAAATCTTGGTCCCATTAAAATGGGGGTTTTGCCATTGATTGCAGGGGGGCCTGGATTTTACCCTAGGTGAATAGGATAGGATTGCAAATATCACAGAACCTGTTTCAGGTCTGCCAGAAATCCAGAGCTCTTCATGCTTGCATGCATCACCATCACCCAATGTCTCAGCGACATTTAAATTAATCATAAACTAGATGGTGCTATCTTTTTACTTTCATCGTCTAAGTCATTTGTTAAAAGGAGTATGTGGCACTAGAATGTTGTAGCATTTTTTCCCAGGGGAAAGGAAAAATGGTTTATTGCAAGTAGGCAACCGTCCTTTTGGTAATTAAGGGCTGTGTAGAAAAGTCTCAATTTATAAACCAATTCAGCTGCATTTTCAAAATATATAAGAAGAATTCAAGATTAAACACCATTTTAGTAACTAAAACTCTCTGCCTTAAAAAGGAATAACTGATTTTATAAGATGAAATATATTCCTATTCTTAATTCTCAATATCTACATGAGCTGAGAATACAATAAAATAGTTGCTTCCTTTTAAATGCAAGCCACTGAATTTAAAGCAGAACTAGATTGAACAGTCAGCCAGGGGTTTTCTTCAACATATAAAAAAGTAAGATGTTTGCACATTTTCACACTGAAAATTTTATTTTGATATGTCTAATATTACATTAGATATTATAAATCAGACAAGTCTTTTAAGTCAAACAATTCATAAATCTTGAATGTGCCATATAGTTAGACAAAATAAAATCTTTAAGATACCACGTTCATTTCAATGGATTTCCTTTGTAAGGCTTCCATTAAATTTATTAGGCGTCTGGAACATGGTTTGCAAAGACTGCATAATCTCTCCTGTACTGCACTTTAAAAGTCTGAAGAACAAGCATTCGAGTTCTTTCAGATTTTTAAAGTAGGTGAGGGACTTTACATTCTCCAACACACACTTGTAAAATATCAGTGTCACAATTGAGCAAAACAGCCAATGCCAGCAGCAGGTTCAGAAATGTCATTTGAAATGTAAGCAATTTCCAGCCACCATTCAGAGTTTATTCAAGTTGAGAAGTGCTTTTTATCTTGTGAGCTTTCAAACTGCTGCCCAGAGGAAAAAAGGTATAATTTTCTTTTAAGAATGGATCCGATAATGGGAATGGCTAACACACTGGGGGGGATGAGAACCCCTTTTAAGGATCATTGACACCAGAACCTTCAAAATTGGATGGATAATTCTCATTCCTAATGGAAGCTCTGTTCTGTGCAAACTTACAGTGGTACAATATTAAACTATCACAAGTTTGAGGTATTAGCTGGAAAAGAAATATATACACCATACACATGCACACACAGTATTCACAAGTCTAGTGGTCCCAAGACCAGCAAACCTTGATATTTAGTGAAAAGGAATCATACACCTCTCAGGGAAATTATACATGCAAAGAAGCTTTAAAAACTATATTTCACATAATCCTTAATATAAGGATATTGTTTCTGTTTAACATGCTTAAAAAGGAAGTTATTTAAACACATTGGAAAAAATTCCTATCTTTAATAGAAATTAACCAAACTGAAAAGGGAGCCTGAAACCTGAAGCTTTCCTTCAAGATTACAAAATCATCTGAAAGATTATATCGAGACCTCATTCAACCTATTTTCCCTTAAACACACAGACTAGATCTGCATGCAGGTTAAGAGTGGGTTTCTTTTTCCTTCTCAGAGTTTTTGTATCAGTTGCCCCTGCTGCCTTCTACACCTAAAGCTGATGGGCTTAGAAATATAGATGCAATCATCCAGTATTCTATTAAGTGCCCAAAATTAGACACAATGATCACTGTGTTTATTCATTCCTCTACTGCACTGTGGGGAGGAAAAACCCAACATCTTCATGGCTTATGCAGGAAGGGAAACTTGTGTTGGTTCATGATAATGAACCTAAGTTTCCCATGTGGTTACTCAGTGGTTTACAATCCATCCAGTCCAAGTGGCTGGCTAACTTGGTTAGGACAAAAGTTAAGATGCTTCCTTCATTTTAAAAGAGCAAAATTGAAAATTAAACAAACAGTCAATTCACAATAATCAAGCATTGTAGAAAATTAATCCATTTTCATAGAATTATAAATGTATCTGCTATGGTGGTTAATACACAAAGAGTAAGAATGGATTAAAAAAATTTTTTTTAACAATGCCAGCAACATTAGTCTTTTAGAGTGTGCTAGAGAAACAGCACAATTTGGAAAAGGAAATGCATCAAAGCAGAGTAGAAGGTGAAAGGTTGAAATGTATTTATGCTCATAGACTTTATCAAGATGGTTCATGACTTATTTTCTCTTCCCCATTGATGCCCATTTCCTGTAAATGCATTTTTATATACATGTATGCATATGTTCGTATTTTCATGTGTCATATGACTATGGATCTGCATGATACTGTATATGTATTACGTACCATATTCTAAACCAAGCTGGCTCATAATGAAAGACTGCCTGTATTTTTATAACCTACAAATGGTAGTTGACAGTATTCATTATTTTGCTTGTTCAGACTGTTGTAGTATAAAGAACAACTTCAAAAACCCCAAGACTACAGAGGCATACTTTCTAAAGAGGTCAGCACCCGACAGCTCTTAATGTTCTAAACAGTGAGCTGCTGGATGCTGGGAACTTTTGAAAATCTGACTACTTTGTTTAAGTGAGAGAATAGGAACTAGGCTTATTTGAAAATCCAGCTCCACAACAAATGCTGTACACTTTTGAACATCTGGCCTTGTGTTTAAAAAATAACCCTCACCAGGTTAGACAAAGAATTACAAATCATTCTTGCAGAATATTAAAAAAATTAGTTTTAATGAAAGGTGAACACCCACCACCTCTTCTCCCCAAAATGACGATAGGAATGTAGGATAAGATAATGGATTTGGTGCTACTGTGGTAACTCCTAAAGAGATTCCCAGTGACGTATGATCCCCGTAAAATCTTCAGCTGCAATCAACAACCTCATTAACAGACTAATGGAGCTTCTGGTGTAATTGAAATGGCTACATGGGGAAAAAAGTGAATGGTAAACAGATTTAAGATTAAACTATTCCTCACTGTACACCAGAAATGTTTTAAAGGTAAAATGCAATGGTTTTGCTAAGGGCCTGATCCTGCAAATGGCTAATTCCACTTGTTTTTTCACAGAGCCCCACTGAAGTCCACAAGCAGTAACTGCATCGCTGTCACCTACTACACTCAAACACGCTCATTCACTTTTTCTACAGGCATCATGTGGCCTGTATCCAGCTGCTTCAGAAAGTTCCTTAATTTATCAGTCTGTGGATTCACATAACCAGGGCCCACACATGGTGGAGGTGGGGAAGGGTACATTTTACTGGGGCCTGGAGGTCCTGGCCAAGGCTGCAATCCCCATTACCATGAGGAAAAAAATTTTTATGGCTCTTGAGATTGTATGGATGGGGAGGGATTATGGTATGTGTGTGGGAGGAGGCCCATTTTACAAGTTTGTACTGGGCCTGAAGAAATTATTCTTGGGCCCTTGCACCTAACGCACGTGTCCAGTCCTTGGAATTATACTGTATTTTATTTAATAGTTAAATGGTATATTTGCCACTGATTTCAATTAAATGGAATTTTGCTACTCATTTCAATGAAAGCAGTGTCAAGGTTTTTGTGTATAGGAGTCTGCTTGCAATCTCTGGTTTTAAGAAGGACAAAGTATTTGGCTACGTAAAATTGTAATTAAGCACTATATCTTCAACAAAATTACTTCCAAGGTCCTGAGAAATCTGAGCTCCACATTTTCTGCTAGAGTGGTACCATAAGTACTACAGGGAACAGGAAAATAGGGGGTTTATATAATGAAATATTTCTATCACACCTTCTATAGATCTGTGGTGTGTGATGTTTGTTCACTTTCGAAAAGAAACTGAGAAAGTTGCAGTGGAGATGACTAGCTGCTGGTAATAATATTCTACATTCATAATATATAGTGCCTTTCATCTAGTTCTCTGATAGCACTTAGCAAAGGAAGATAGAAATGATGCACAAAGTGATACATCTAAGATCACAATAAGTCCATGGCAGCATGGGGAATAGAGTGTAGGGCTTCTGATTCTCAATCCTCACTCAATCACCAGACCATGCTTTTCCCCAGTGTTATCTAAAATTTGTTAGAGATACATATTTACCTTAAAACCTAGGAGAATTAAAGAAAAGGGTGATAGTAAAACCAAAAACTGGCAGGGTAGGTATCATTACCTGAAACTATCACATTTTTCCTATGTATTCCCCTTCTTGTTGTTGTGTGAAAGATCCACACAGAGGACAGTGACTGACTCATTATTCAGGGGAATCAATGAAACTAACAAAAATTTTAAAAATAGGTATTTTTTCCATTTCAATCTGTCAATAACAGCACTCTTACTTGTTAAACTTGTAACAATAGTAGGTCAAAGATTTCAGAAGGAAGTTTTTAAGTTGACTTTCTGTCCCTTTAAAATAAAGGGCTAACTATATTTTAATGGCAATAAGCTTTTGTCATCTTACAAAAAGTATTTTTTTAAAGTCCCAAATTCACTTTGAAGTTGGTTTTTAGTAAAACAAACAGAACTTCCACTGAAATTTTTTTTACCAAAAGTGCAAAATATATTTTACCTTACATTGGTAACAAATCAGGTTCTCCATGGACTAAACCAGAGATGTTATGTAGTGTGTGTATGGTTTTTTTTTAAAAGGTCACCTGCCAAAGGATATAAACGGGCTTGTTATTTTTTCATTATTATATATCAGGTTGGCCTCCAAACATCTGTTTTCTTACTTGATTTTTCTCAGCTTGTTTTTCAGTTGAAAAATTCAGGTTGTGTGCATCCTGGAAAACTCTGGTGACTGGAGAACTAGTGAAATGACTGACTCCAAAGAGTCAAGATCAGCTGAAAAGTGCAAGGATTTTTAGTCAGACTGCTTAAAACTCTGGTTTGGTTTTACGTTAATATTTAAATTATGACTGATTAACATATTTGAGAAAGCACATTAAAAAAATTCAAATACCTACCCCTTCGGTTAACATCTTTCTCACAAGAATCATGCTTTTAACTACCCAGAAGATCCTTCAAGGGTACCCTTCCCTAGCCAGGGAAGAGGAGACTTGACATTCCTGATATTTTTAAGGTTTAAATATAAGATAACCACCCTGCCACCCCCTGACTTTTATTTTTCAAATTCATCATAAAGAAACAAAAGAGGACACATTGCCAATTTTAAAAGAATCCTTGCAGATCACTTTTAAGGTAGGCAGGTCTCTGTTCTACAGGAAGTAATACCCATCCTCCCCCAGTCCCCATGCCAATCTCAGTAAGAGACCTTGCAAATACTTAATAGATTAAGTGTTTAGCAGCATTTTTTCAACTAATCAAAACATGTTTTTTAAACAATATTCTTAGCAAGGTAATCATTTTTTAATAATTTATAATTCAATGGAATGTAGCAGCCTAGTTCTAACTGTGCAGTAACTAGATGTTTATTGTAAGCAGCTTTATTAAACAATTCTTAACTGGCTTCATGGCCCCAATATTTTATGTACATACTATAAAATCACATCCCTTTGTATTCACTGAAGAAATGGCACCCACACGCATACAGGTGTATGTATGAAACAGGAGGCCAGTGCATTTGTTCAAGCCCATTGAAAAAATTCCTCTATTAAAACTATGTTGAAAATTTGACAAGTTCTTTCATGTTATGTTATCCAAATCAGCATATTTATGATGCTTTCTGGATATTTTTAGAAGTTAGGGAATCCACATTTGCTTTTTCTTTCTTTCTAAGGCAAACTTGGATAATTTTTAAATAATCACCTCTCTTTCCTTTGCCCCAAAACCTGATTAGTGGGGGCATTCAGCACAGAAACCCGATTCGTTTCAGTTTTCACTCTGCTTTGAAGTTTACCTTTGATATCTACTTTGAACACTACCTCTTTCAAATGACCAACTATGTTATGGTTTGGCTTTTCACGTGCTATGTCACGAGCCAGCCTGTTCCATGTTACACCACCATATACAATATTGGGCAATTCCAGTGAGACGCTTTAAAAAAGGTAAACACAAAAGGTTTAAGGGACACTCAAACTAGTGTCTGAGGAATAAACTGTGCTCACAAGTTACACAGTGTAAATCCAAAGTAAGCCCAAAGAAATGACTTCAGTTAAGTAATTACACTTCTTATAACCTGATAGCAGAATTAGGCTTCTTGAGATTTGATAAATCATTTATAGACAAATTCTCAAACAATGTGCTGCTCTTGTTACCAAACACCCAGCATTTGCAAATGAAAGACAAAATATTTTGCTATGTTGCGCTGACAAACAGTACAATGATGATGAAATGTCACCTACTACACTCAAAACACTCCTTCTTTCTATAGGCACCACACACCCTATATCCAGCTGTTTCAGAATGCCCCTTAATTTGTGTCAGCATGTGCGGATACATATAACTTACATGTTCAGTCCATGGAACTAAATTAAACAAATTATTAAATGTATTTAATAGTTTAATGGAATGTTTTCTCATCTATAGGAAGACCATCCAGAAAGATTCTGGACTGAAAACTTTATATCCTGTAACTTCCTCTTGTTCTAGCACTTGATCAAATTTGTGGGGCTCTGATCACAGCAGAATGTTACGAACTAGTTAAGCATTTAATAGTTGACAGAAATGTTAAAAGGCACAAAGCTTGACTTAAGCAGTGATTTTCCTGTTCTGTTTTTGATAACTGTATAGGAGTCAGTTTTAGGATACTAGCTTGAAATGAGAAACTGCAAATCTCCAGAGAGGAAACATTGTGGGTTTTTTTTGTTTTCTTTTTACTCTAATTGCTATTGCAGGTTTTTCCTCTACCTTTTCAATGAAAATTAAGGAATCTGAGAATGCATGTTCAACATGCTTATGGATTTATATACTACTGAAATACCAAATGGCAGTTTCTGTAAATTACTCCAAGTACTAAAAGCAAGGTTTATAACTTCTGTACAGCACTTTACAAATATTTACTTTTAAAAGAGACTAGTTAAGCTCTTAGTTTTCTTAGCATTGCTCAGAAATTCTTAAAAACAACAGCTAACTGTTACTCTACACCAAATCAATTTACCCCAACATATATTTAGGAATATATACTGCTATATTTTAAAAATATCAAGTTCCTCTAAGCTGGTAAAGCCTGAAGATTTACATAAAGTTAGAGATAGTGTTTAAAATATTTTGTTTAGACTACACACACTTGACATCTGAATAAGGAGTGATGTAGTTACACTATTTATTTCATCAGTGAGACAAAATGTTTTATGGAGCTAAATTTTTGAGATTTTAAATAGAAAGTCATTAACTTGTATATATACAAAGTGTTCTTTCCACAGATATTTACATGCCAAGTATGTTAGAGGAGAACCACTATGACTACAAGTATGGCATCCTCTCACAGCTACTCTCTCTGCTGAAAGAATTCACGGAAGCTTTTGAAGTAAAATCTAAACAATTAAAATAGGTAAACTGACTTTGTCCTATATTTCATAGTAGGTAAAGCAGCCATTAAATGATATTTCAGCATAAGGATTCTGGAAACAGCTACACAGTAGAGTTTTACATCCACCTTCTTTTCAGCTTTCAGGATGAAACTAAATCTCTTCTTATTTTACAGGAGAGATATAATAGCGTATTTAAAGATGCACATGTAAAATATTAGTTCATCCTCCTCGATAGAGACTGGTCAGCCTTTCTAGTTCTTTGCAGTTGTCCATGGGCATGGACTCTGCCTTCCTTCGGAGGCGATCATCTCGGTACACTTTTGCTGCGTATAGCAAGTCTGTTTCTTAACAAAAATAAAGAAAAGATTTTTAGGGTTAAAATAATAATTGCACGTGCATATAGGACTCTCTCTCTCTCAGAACTATCCCGAACATCTGACATCTAAATCCTCCTCACACCTTGCTTCACTCTGTTTGCTGCTCCCAATTGATAACCATAGTGACATCCATGTGTCATTTATTGCAGGCTTCCCTCTGCTGGATTTCCATCAGCGTTGCTTACCAGTTTGAAGTGCAATGCTGGTAACAAACAGACTTTCAAGGTTCTTATATTCAATCAGTAGTTACTGATTTAAGAGATATTCCCTATCCCCCACTACTTGCTTACTGTTCACAAATACAGATGTTCACCACTTCACCCCTGTGGTCAATCATCTATTGTGTGATCTTAATAATGCCTCTTGTTCTGTCTAAACTGAAACACATTGCAAAAACAGATTGATTTCAGCAGCATTTCATTTCAGGAGAAAATCCGGAAAAAAGTTCTAACACTGAAATAACTCATTTCAGCTTTTTGGAATGAAATTTAAATTTTTCATTTTGAAATTACTTTTTTGAATTTTTAAAAATTGTGTGTTATATACTGTACAAAATAACAAAACTTTTACACTGTCAAAACAAAACGTTTCAATCAACCAGAAATGTTTTTTTTTCTGGAATTTTCCTTCAAAGATAATTTTAAAGATTTTGGCTTCCATTCTGATTCAGAATGAATGGAAATTCCAAAAATCTTGAAATGCTTTCCAAAATGCAACTTCTTCACACAGCTCTAGTTAGGGCAGAAAGGGTTTAGAAAAATTGTAGCTTATCCCCTTTGAGTACAAGCACTAGATGCTCTCTGGCTTTTTTCATAATTAAATCTTTCTGCTGATTGTGATGAAATATCACAATCAGGACCCTTAGGAGTTCTAGACTGAGAAAACAGCACCCTATATATGCGCTCTCTCCCCTTTCACATGCCCCAGAGATCTCTGATTTATCAACTCTGTAACTGAAATGTTTACATGCCAAATTGGATTTCCTGCTTCAGAATTTTTAGGCAATCCATTAATTCTAATGATGTTTCTCCTTGGTCTATTTTCCATCTCATCTAATTCATGCTACAGCTCTCTCTCTCTTTGCTCTCGCAGTGCCATACAGCTCTGTCTCAATCTCACTTGTTTTCTCCTAGGCCAGAAAGTTCTAACACAGTGATTCAATATTTCACATCAGTAAGTCCTTTCTTTACTGCTAGAATTTTGGATGTCTTATTTCTTGTAGTCAAATGTCCCTGCTGGTTGGTGGTTGGTTTATTTTCTTTGGCCCAGTCATTCCTCCCTGTTTTGGTTGCTACATCTTCAAATTGGAAGCCTGAAACACTTCTTAGTGAGGTTTCCCCTGCCCCCTAAAATTAGGGGATTTTTTTTTAAATGGTCCTTCCTCTGCAACCCTGTGATCTACTTTCCTGATGGGGGGATTAGCAGATTGGGGGAGGGGTGGGGAGGAGGTGAGGGGTAAATGGAGGCAGATTATTTAGCTCTCTCTTCAGAACTCAGATTTATGGCAGCCATTTAATTCAGCCTACCTGGATTTGCTGTTTCAACCATTTTATAGCGTATGAGACTTCCAATTAATACTTACATTGATGGTTTTAAACCTGGAAGAAAAAAATTCCAAACCTGCCCCCAACCCTGATTTGAGAGGATATTTGAATCAATTTTTCATTTCGAGAACTACAGATTTCCTAGCATCTACATCCCTCCCCTTTTCTCTGTAGCATCTTGCATTATGCAAAAATACACTGTAAAACAGAAACAAAGATATTAATAAAGGGACAACACACAATAATGTGGTATTACTTCACCATAAAAAAGATTGTATTGTATCTATTATGGCATGGTACCTATGTCCCATATGGCCCTTGTTACCATAGTACTTGAGCTTGTCTCATTTTTAAAACAATATTTTAAAGAAAAGTCATAACATTTAAGCTCAAATCTACAAATAAATTTGTAGGTTTCCTATTCCAAACAGCAAATGTACCCTGTAAAAAATAGGATTTAGTTGTAAACCATTTTTTTTTAAAACAGGAAAATGTTATTTGACTACATTTTTTACTGGAAATTTCAAAATGCCAGTTTTTATTTGTAACCTTTTCTCCTTTCAGTTAGGTCTCCAAACTGACTATTTTGCTTTTTTACTTTTGTAATCTTTACCCATCCCCTCCTACTCTTGTTTACTCCCCCACACCTTTTACCACTGGAAAAAATAAAGCGTAAAAGGCGTTCAAGATTAAACCTCAAAAGTAGGGAAAACTATTCCTCTCTGTCTTTTGTACTTTCCCCTTAGGACAATGTTGGACAGAAGTGTGGGGGGTATTTTTAGTATGAGAAAGTAGAGAGCATACCCCTTTTTAAAAAACCCTCTGAAGTGAAAGAGAGAGAAATACTGTGTTTATTTTCCCCCGTGTGTTATTTGAAACAAGTAAAATGAGGAAGCATTCCCCATCCCACTTTCACACACTTAAAAAAAAAACAAAACTCCACTACATCAGTGTTCGCAGCAGGAAAATGTGGGAGAAAGTGAAGAGGGAGAGGAGGAAAAAACCCTCAGAATTCAAAACCCAAAATTTTAAACAAAAGTTGTTAATTTTATTTCAACATTTCTCGAAAAACATAAATGAAAACTATTTGATCCAAATCTTTTATGGGGAAAAATAAGTATTTTGGCCAACTCTAGTATTAATGAGGATAATCTCTAAGTTGTATTCTAAAGCATGGGTCCCCAACCACCGGTCCGCGGACCGGTACCAGGCCGTTGGGGGCTCTCTGCTGGTCCGTGGCGCCTCGGCTCTTCATTTAGCCACTAGGCAGTCTCGCAGTGGTTTATGACTTTAAGAGCGAACCGGCTCTTAAAATGGTAAACTTCTGCTCTGTGGGCCCCACCCTCCAGCTCCGCCGCGGAAATTGACAAGGGTGAGTCAATTTCACTGCGGAGACTGTACCCTGCGATCAGCAGTGTGAAGTGCTGCCTGCTGGGGTGCCTGCCCCACCCCCGCCCCGCCATGCCAGTCCCTGGAAAAATAGTTTTGCTTTAAGCCGGTCCCTGGTGCAAAAAAGGCTGGGGACCACTGTTCTAAAGGATGCTAATTTATATGGGAGGGACACAAAATAGGGATCTAATTTTTGTTTATTTCTGTTGATTAGTCCATGCCAGTGAATGGAAGACTTTATGGTCCTGTAAACATTTGCACTGGAATAAAAATGTCATAACAGAAATAACAGAACAGATTAAGTATTGCTCTGCAAGTTGTTTCAGGTTAAGGGTGGGAAAGAATATTTTTCTCCCATTACTAATGTAGTCAAATTAATAAGTCTGTCATTCAATGCCAAAAAATTGCAGCAGTTGACTTTCTAAGAAATGGTCACAGGTAACAGAACAAAAAGTATAAGAACCACTTATCATTTTGCAGGTGGCAGTTGTTTCCTCCAGTCATCAAGTAAAAATCTTGGGAATTAACACAGACTACTGGATGTATCCTTTGAAAATGCAACAAATGCGAAAGACTGGCCTTTGCATTGATTTTTCCATTCAAATCACGTGTAAACACTTACTAGTAAAAATAATCATTTCATTGTATCCTAACACAGAAATAAGCCTTTCATGGTAATACAGTTTTGAGAAGTGTTAAACGTTACTCATTGGGTAAACTTACTTTGCTGCCTCTCCTTCCAACAGTTATTTCGAATGTTAGACACGTAGTCCTCTTCTACACTCTTTTCCACCTTCTGTAATGACACTCCTTTGTATTCATTTCTGAAATCCTTGTTGACATAATAAATGACACCCAAGTTTTCAGTCTTCATTTTAATGGTCTGCCCTGTAGCTCTGTAAGAGACGTGCTTGTTAGTCTCTTTATATACATAATTTGTATGTTGCCATTAGTGAAGAGGACCAACAAGGTTTCACTGAGCACACTATTTCAAGATACAGAAAAGACAGTTGTAATGAAGCAGTGTGTCATGTTTAACAGAAGAAAATGTTTACATTGATATGAAAACATAACTTCTGCAATTTACATCTCTCCATCTCCAAAAGTCATTTTAGTAAGCCATCTTAATTTTAAAACCTGACAGATAAATAAGGTGTACGTAACAAGCAACACTGGAACCTGGCAAAACCAAAAATTAGGTCACCACCCTGTAGCCATCCAAAACAGTAGCATTTTACTCTAAAATGTTGTACGGAAGCCCTTGACAAATCCACCTGCATGGTGGCATGCTGCGGATTAAGAATGCGGATGATTCTTGCACACTCTGGTGGAGTGAGTTTTGTTAGTATCACAGGAGTTTAGAAGTGCATCTCTCTCCTGTGAAGCTCATGAACTCTGATAGAGAAGGAGCCTTCCTCCTATGAAATTCAGCAGTTCTATGGGTGGGTGAGAACCCTTCAATCTCTGATGGCAAGGAGGATAAATCTATTCACTACCTCCTGGATGATTTGTCAAGGAAGTTATTTCTTTCAAGGAAAAAAATGGAGTTTTAGATATGCCTCCATATTAAATAGATAGGAGTTTCAATACTTTTACCAGTGTTTTATCCAGACAGGCAGGGATCAAATGTTGGAATGAAGTCTATTGTGGGGGGAATGGGAGAGTAGAGAATTTCTCCAGCTTTTATCATAATTCAGACCTTAACAACACACGTCAGGAGGTTGTTTTAGTCAACTTCCGGACTTGGCGCAAGATGACAACGACTCTGCAAAGCAGATGTTAAAAGACATGCAAAGAAAAAAAAAGGTCATTTTTTAAATAGGGTGTGTGTGTACTTTTTTAAACAAATTTAAGCAGCATTACTTACGATCTTGGGTATAATGCATAAGGAGGATTAGAAACCATCAACTGACTCAACAAAGAGACAAGGATCAGAACAATAATAGGCATCAGCTGGATGAACATAGAGAAGCCTCCCTATGCAACAAAACAGATAAGATTTGGACATTTAATAAAACAGGATCAAGAGAGTAGGCAGATTTGACAGGGTTTAATTCCAACCAGGATTTGCATTTTAAGATTCAACACTATACCAATAATCTAAAAGTTGCCAGAACAACTGCTTTGTAGACCAACTACAAAATTCAGGCACTGTCAAGATATCCCTATCCCAAAATCACTAATAATTATTATTTGTATTGTAATGAAGCCCAGAGGTCCCAATCAAAAATTAGAACCCCATTGTGCTAGGCACTGCACACACACACAAGTCTGTCCCTGTCCCAAAGAGCTTACGGTCTAAGCATTAATTGCATTGATTTACTAATAGCAGTACAATACATATTCCATCATACAACACTGAAGAGATGCATTTAAGACTCCAGAGACTCCACTGAAGTCAATGAGTCTTTCCACTGACTTAATGGACCTGGACCAGATTTATGTCAAGTAGCTAAATGCAGGTACACAGTAGGCCACACTTAGGGATTGTCTGTGGTTATTCCAGAAAAGCTATTCCTAAGTAACTCCATGTGTGGATGCTCTTACTCCAAAACGAGCACTTGGTTCCAGTTTAACTTAATCGACTTTTAAAGTTAATTAAAACAAAACAGGAATATAAGGCACTCTTATTCTAGAACAAGAGTTTCCACATATGAAGTTATTCTCAGGAATAGCTATTGTGTTTTAAATTAACTCCCTATTTTAACATCAAAGTGGAAACATTTAAAAATAAATAAAATCGGACTTTTAAAATTAAATTGGATTTTTTTGCTTATTTAAATTATAACTTGCTTTTTAAAAATAAACCTGTTTAAAAATGAAATCTCAACATCTTAAGACTTGAACTTTTTATAATTTAGTTGTAAATGTGAAACATTTTGATAAGAGGAGTTTATATAGCTAAAACATTCAACGTTGTTTTAATAAAAATAAATATGTTATAGCTATTTTGTGTTGTTTAATCAAATTCCACTTACCGTCCTAACGAAGCTTGACACAAATCATTAGCAAAAAAATAATTATACAGCATCAACAATATATGATTCACCATTTTAACATATTAAAATGTAAAATTAATAATCTGAAAATGTTTAGTTCTATAATTACTTAAATAAATGTATATAGTTATAATGTACCTTGCTAGGCAGCCAAAAGATGTACCAGCACCACATCTTGTGTAAAGACTCTTTTTAGTTGTAAATCAACGTATTTTAATGGTTATATCAACTACTGAGAATGCAACTTTCTTTAGAAGTACAGATGGAAAAATTTATTAAAATTGATTATTTAAAATCAAGGGTTTCCACTTGTGATTTTAATCAATCCATTCATTGTGCTGGATTCAAATTCATTTTCAAGTGCAGACAAACCCTTAGGCTGGGTCTACACTGATGGTGGCAAATTTGCCGCCATCAGATCGATTGCTCTTGATCGACTGAGCGGTCTGTGTAGACCCGCTCAGTCGATCTAGCAATCGACACAGGAAAACCACCCCGGTAAGTGGTGTAGCGCTGTGTTGAAGGGAACGCTGTTCCCTTTGATGCAGTGCAGTGTGTACGCTGCGCAGAGGAGACGCCTCGAAGTCGACAGGAGATACGCAAGTGATTTACGTCACTTGCGTATCTCCTGTCGACTGCCGCCGAATCTGGAAGGTAAGTGTAGACCAGGCCTTCGTGACCAGAACTAACTTCAGTCATTTAGAATATTAGTGACACACAATTTAGGATCTTTGGTTTTGTTTACTGCACCTTTTCAAATCTTCACGTCTGTTTACTGAAAGAGCTAAACTGTTCCACACTAGGCCTGTAAAATATTTCACTTGCAAATTCAGGTCTTCCTACAGAGCACATGACTCCCCTGCAATCATGCCAGGTATAGAACTACAATCTTCTTTTTATGGCAGCAGACTCAAATAAAAAAAATACTCAAACATACATCACCCCTCTCCTCTTCTCTTTCATGTCCACTATGACGGTGTTGGTTAGGATGACTGTAACCGGCTCTACCATTAGAAAATGAATGTACACTACCTAAAAAAGTCAAGAAAACACCAGTTATGAACACGCAAACTAAAACACATTGATGACTATACACTGAGGAATTAATATACAGAGTATGACATTTAAAATAGCTCATCTTTAAACTTCTTATACTTTCAAAGTTGCATTAAATAAACTCGGCCTTGTTTTTGAAAACCTACGTTTATCAATTTATGATTTCATATGCTCTCAAGGTTCCCATAGCAATCAGAAAAGGAAATGAACAACTTTAGTATTTAGCAATACACAGAGAAAAATAAACTGCTTACAGTAGATTAGGAAAATAATAATTTGGATTAAATACTCTCAAATCATCATACAAATTCTATAGTGCAGTTCTGATAAATACCAATGAAATATTAATGGGTAAATACCTGATGGAAATGCTCCTCCGAAGAACATATTGAATAAATCCTCTGGAGTAATATCAGCCTCACAACCTCTGTGGAAATTAAATCTACCATTGCCAGGGAGATTGCATGCTTGCTCTTCACTGCCTGTAAGGTCATATTGCTTTCGTTTTTCTGGATTGCTCAGCACAGCATATGCATTTCCAATCTCTGAAACAGGAAACAAAGAGAACTCACAAAAATGAATAGTAAAAAACTGTTCTGTAATTACAGTTGTAATTTCAAAGTCAAGAACTTGCTGAAGACTAGTGTCATTCATAGGTGATAGTCTACGTTATAAAATCAACTGCAATAGAATAGGGTGTCTAGAAACATCTTAACTTTCCTATCCCTTCCAATATTCTTAAAATAAAAAGAACAGACTCTTGGACAATTTAGTAGAATATATTCCAAGATATTTGAAAAGTGATTTTATCTTCATCTGGGTTTCGAATTAAGAAAATAATCTTACATTCTTATTTCACACTATGTGATCTGCCAGTCTAAAGCACTAGTAAGTAGGTATTTGTAAAAAAAAAACAAAACAAAACACACAAAAAAAAACAACCCCAAGAAACCTCTTCACTAATAAATAAATACATGTTGTCTGGCAGTACTCCAGAAACTGATCAAATAATACTTCTTAAATAAAATACACAGTCCTTTTAAAGCAGTTTGGATACCAGCATCCCCCTGGTTCCATTTTCAATCCATACACTGAAGCAGTGTGCATTCGCTTAAGAACAAGAACATGAGTAATTTAGTTTAAGTTGTCCAACCTGAACGAAGGGTTTATATTTTTTTTAAATCACAAATAGCAAAAATTTGATTTTGAAAATGTCAAAGCTCATAATTTAAAGTATTATTAGTCACAAGGTGAAATTTTTTTTTTTAAATTACAGTGATTCTTTAAATAAATTATATAGTATGTAGAATAAAGTTTAACAATCAAAAACATGTATAACAATTATTAGCAATTAACTTGATTGCTCTGAGTAATCTATTTCCCATCTTAAACCCTTAATGTGTTATAATTAGTACTGCTGGCCCTGTCTGCACAGGAAGTCCTGCTCTAGAAATAAAAGCCTTAATATAACTTTGATTTGTTCCATCACCAAACAAAACAAAATGTTCAAATACCACAGTTAGATTGTACTTGAGAGAAACAATTATTCTGAAAAGTTCACATTTTCCCTCACGTATGTCTGAAATATTAAAGGAGGCTTTTTTGTCAAATATTTTCCCATCAGCAATTTAGCCGGATCTAGGAGCAATGCTGACAGTCCTAGCTGCCTGAATATTAAATCGAGTGAGGGATCGGTCAAAAGGCAGTTGCAATTCGGTCCCTTCTGAACAAACCTGTTTTTGTCTGAAAAGAGTTACACACACAACACTCTAAGAAAAAGATAACGTGGCATATCATGGGACTGAGTGAAAACTGTACTTTAATGCAAACTGTTGGGTTTTTCTAAACCCGCCAATATCAAAGGCACAGTCAAATGTGTCGCTCATACAAAACTGCTCTGGCTTAAACCAAGCATGAACTTGCCTGATGTGATTTTGCACAGTCAGTCCAGATGCTTGGAATGGCAAATATCAATGTTTACACTGGAAAACAAATTACTTGTCTTCATAAGAGAAATTAATTATATCAATTAATATATTACATTATAAGAATTTCATTGCCAATATAGATATACTGTACTAAGTAATGCAAATCTGTGTCTCATTTTGTGTTCTTTTAGCCAGGATGCAACAAGAAAAATATCTGAAAACACAGTTTTGTAACAGCTACCACTAGTAAGTACAGCTATGAAGCTCTTCTTGTTACAAATGCCCCAGGGACCAAAAGCAGTGGTAAATATGTAAACATTATGATGGCATTGTATGCATAATCATGTAAAATGTGTCTTCCTATTAAATTAACCTAACCATAGTAAAGAGTCAGCTGAGGATGCTGATAAAATGGCATAAAAATGATAATTTCACAAGCTAAGCATCTGTCATCCTTCTCTCCTATATCTCAAATAAAATCTATACTGAAGCCAAAATCAGAGGTCCATTTTGCGTTATTTTCCATCCAAACATACACTGAGATGTCACTTAATTTACACATAAGCCCAACCATTTTTTGCAAAAAATAATTTAAAGGTTCTTTTTGAGCTGCACAACTAACTGTTGCTTCGCCAATTCTATACAGATAGGATTAATCAGTACTAAACCTCTGTGTTTTAACACAGCTAGTTTTATACAGGTAGATGGGCGGCTTATATTCTAAAAGGCTTTCTCCATGTACAAAATTTAATTACAAAAACTTTTACTTTTAAAAGCATCTGTAGCTCCAGGTGCATGGTTTTTGTCTGGATGAAATTTCAAAGCAAGCTTTCGATAAGCCTTCTTCAAGTCTTCTTCACCTGCATCTTTTGATACTCCAAGTACTTCATAATAATTTTTACTTTTCTTTATACTGCAAAAAATATATATATATTTAAATAAAGATCTATATGTAACAGTTGAACATAACAGCAACACAGAGAAGTCACTGCAGATATCAAAATTAGCAATTTATACCACTAAAGATTCTAGAAATTAATTTATAAAAATTGCACCTTCTCACAAAGATTTTACTTTGTACACTTTATTTGGTGCACTCAGAGATTGTACTTTTTGCTCCTTTTCATGCTATGGAGCTAATATAATTGTGAAAGAAGGATATGGATTCTATTCTGGCTTGCCCAACTTCTACAGTTATTAATTCCATGTTAGAGAATCTTTTTTGGTAATGTTGCCATCAATCAGAAATAACCTAGTTGGTAATTGGCAGGATGGGTAGTCACAATAATCTGTTTTTATCTGTAAACTGAGGTTTGATTTGGATATCCATTGACAGAAAATATCAAATGCCACATCACACTGCCATTCAGAGAATCACTTTTCAGAGAAGAAAGGCACTAACACAATTACATGAAAGATTTTCATAGACAGGAATACATCTGGATCCTGGAAACCTATTTTACTTCTATAACCTGCTTGTATAAATCCAAAGAAACAATACATTAAAAAAAATAGCACTGATCCTATATTCTGATGACCTAAAATGCTTAACATAGCATTAATGCTCCCTACACAAAGCCTTAACAACTTTGATACTAAAACTTTGTTTCATCCTGAAAGGAATGGTAATATCAGGACAATGATGTAAGAACTTGATGTATTTTAAAACACCCAGAAGTGAAGTGGGGAGATAGAAGCCACAGGGGACAGACAGCACCCTAATTCCATGGGAACACGAAGGTTTGATCAAAAGTAGGATATTGATTTTAAATCGACACTGAATTACGGGGTAGTGAGTTCAGCAACATAAATAAAGTATATTGAAACTACAAGATTCTCCTGTGTAACTAAACTAAACAGCTTTTGCCAATGTTGCAGTACATTGACATTTGGTGAAAACTGGAAGAAAATATTTGATGCAAACAAAAAAAAATAGAAAGGTTAATGCACAGAAATTAAAGCAGCACCCAAGTAGGGGGCCTCCTCACTACTAGGCAGCAAGATGGTTAACAGTACCATTACCAACTAAGGGCTTGCCTTAGTATTTTTGTACCACTATATATGTATGGAATAAGCTAAGCACCTTCAACTTCATACTGATCTGTGGCTGTATCCACATTAGGAGCCTGACTTGCTTTAAATATGCCAGTTTCTGAACTGATACCACTATAGTGGTACAAAAACTGTGTGAAGACCAGCCCTAACACTTACCAAAGTGGAAAGAGTAAAATGGTAAGCAGGCCTTTGGCTGGCTCATGAAGTGAAGCAATTTTATACAGGAATGCAAATTCTACAATTAAAGGGATGCTAGCATGAGAACACAGGCCAGATTATTTTATGTGGTACGGCTGAGATCACAGATTGATCAAGTGTTGTCTCATTTGAGGGATCACTTTACCTATGTTTAAGTAGCAGAGACAATGCTTATGCATGACCACCACAAGAGCATTTGGGTCAAGTGTGGAGTTGTCTGCATGAATTTCCTATGCTTCTATTTCAGTTTAAGGAATCTGCCTTAATTTCTGAATTCATTATTTCCTTTAAAGTCTTCAGCATCAGGATTACTTTTATTATTAACACAACTTGAAAAACATGTACTTGTACATTATAAGGTAATAAATGACCACTAATGACACCGTTTGTTTTGTTAGTGTTAAAAAAATTAAAAACATTTAAACGCTATAATGCCACTCATCTAATATCACTCATCCCAAAAAATCTTTACAGCCTACCAAAATTTCTCATAGAATTAAGACAAAAACACAGGTTCCTCATTGAAAAACAATTGATTTAGCTTCAAATCACAACAGCTCTCTACAATAGAAGTCCCCAAACTTTGAGATGTGCCCCCCAGGGGAACACAGAGGAACGTTGGGGGTGTGTGTGGCAGGGCCTGGGCCAGCCCCCATAAGGGGTAGGGAGGGAGCACCACCAAGCCCTGCTCTGCTCCCAGTTCTGCTCTGGCCCCCCACAGTCCCAGCCCTGACCATGGTCAAGCCATGGTTCCGCTTCTGGCCTTGGTTCCACTCCAGCTGCAACTCTTGCCCCAGCCCCAACTGTGGCCCCTCTCTTGGCTCCGGTTCGGCAGGGGGTGAGGAGAGTAACGATGTAAAAAGTCAACATGATTGCTGAAAATTTCACATTTCTGACAACTTAATTAAATAAATGCTCCAATTTCTTTGCTTCTTTTTCTGTTCTAATCCATGATGAATTCTCACTCTTCAGTTAGTTTTTTGACCTAAGCATGACAATAGTTTGGGACATTTTCAGTTGAAACCCTTTAACCTATGTTCTTGCTCATCTCTACACTAAGACTGCAACAATGCTCTCTCTTTTTACTGAGTTTGCAGAGCAGATGAAGAAAGATTGCAGTGGACTTCGATCTGGCCACATGACTTGCAGTTTTTGCTGTATGGTTTTGGATCCATGGAAATGTCTTCAGGCAATTTTTGGCTTACTGTCTCAACTCAAGGAAACTGCATTTACTGTACATTTTAATCCTGTCTGGTAAAATTCTTGTTGCCATTATCTCATCACTCTCACAGACCGGGATAGTTCCAGTTCAGATTAAGGACTCTTCTTCAAAGCCTTCCTCTTGGTACCCATAAAAGAACATAAAATACAGCAAGGGATGCAATACTTCAACTAATTCTTCTCAAGAATACTTCTCAACCTTAGCAACATTTCTAATCATAGCAGGAATTTTTTAGGTATGGAACAACCTATTTGTGCTAAGGTTTTTTATATTATTTAAAAAATATATATAAGACATGGAACACCTTATTCATTTTAAATTATAGGAAAAAAAGATGTAAAATGTAACATTTCTGTATTTCTTAGACTCCTCTTCTGGAGCTGCCAGAGACATGCCCACACTTGATAGCACTGAAAGAAATAGGCAGGATTAACACGTTTCACAAATAATTCCTCATTAAAAGGATTTTAAAACATGTATGAAAACAGAATAACTGTCCTCTGTGGATCACTGGTAGTCCATGTTCTGCCGTGGTGCTTCTAGCGGAATGATTAAGCATGTCTCCACCTGTGATACTGGCAAACCAGCTAACGTGTGTATTGACCCATAACAATTAAACAGGAGACATTACAACTCTATCAGGTCAATTCACATGTATGTGAATATCAAAGAGATGCACTAGATCAACAATCACTAACCTATTCATTTGTAGTAATAGAAATCAAGGGTAGATGCCTAATGCCTTTGTCTGTGTACCTGTATCCTGTTACAAGCTTATCAGTGAAACCAAATTAGCTTTTAAATGCTAAATCTTTTTTGTGTCTTAATTGCCTTACGTTATGTATGTGCCTGTGTTCAGTTAACCTTAAGATCAAAGATGTGAGACACTGCAGGAAACTAATAATCTTATCTACATTGTCTTCAATTTGTTTATTCCTGTTATAGTGAATGACCAGCTGTTGATATTTGCTTATAGAGTAACTAGATTACCTGTGTATGCATAGGAAATTGAATGTTAACTTCAAAGTGGTGGGTCAGTGCCTGCTCAACAAAGAAGAATCCTCAGTCACATGCTGTGCTCCAAACATTTGACAGCCTGCTTCAGGTATAAAAGTGAAACCTTGGGCCTGATCCTGCATCTCTATTCTTCTGGAGTTTAAGCTGGGGGACTGATATCTTCCAAGTAGTTACTTGGAATAGCCTGAAAAATTCATGGAAAGACCAACAGACTCTACATCTAAACTGCATTTGAATTATAGTTTTTTGGGATGATTTCAAAGAGATTTTTGCAAGCCAGCAGATTCATCCATCACTACTACAAATCTGATATAAGAATCATGCAAACATTTGTAATGTATGTAATCTTTTAAGCATTCAGTATCTCTCTTTTCCTTTATTAATAAATCTTTAGTCAGTTTACTAAGGATTGGCTAGCAGTGTGATATTTGGGTAAGATCTGATATACATATTAGCTTGGGGGTAAAGTGTCTGATCGTTTGGGATTTGTAGAACCTCACATATAGTGAACTAGGCTTTGAGTAACTTTTCACTATAGTATACCTGTCTGCCTAGTTGGGAGCCAAGGGCTGGAATACCTAAAAGGGACTGTGTTTGGCTTCTTGTACCAGTGTGGTGCTTCAGAAGTTCTTTTGATACTGGTTTGGTGACTCTAATTATAGAATAAATCACCAGTTTTGGGGGACTGTGCCATGTTTCTTGCAGTCTGCCCTGAGTGTGGCATTTTCAGTGTGGCCCATCCCAGGCACCCGATTACACACCTTCAAGAAATTCTTGTTTCTAGTAGTTGTAAGCCTGTCCAGGATCCTTTTATAGTTTTTGTGAGATAGGGAGGGTGGTGAAATTGGGCAGTGGGGGGAATCAAGCTTCTCCCATTGCTGCCTGGCTGCTTCATGTCTGTTTGTGTTGTGTTTGTTTGCTGTAAATTCAGCTATGACTAAGAAGCAAAGAGTAAAGTAGTGGTTTTGAGGTGGAGATAACATTAAAACAGAAGGGAGCTGTTTCAATCTGTCCTGCATTTGGCTCTACTACCCTCATTTTTTATGTAAATTTTGAACAAGATGATCACTATCAGCAAGAAAAACACACACATTTAAAAAACCCTTATTTTCAAATACATTTCAGTTCACAAGAGAAGTGCTTCCCAGTGTATGAATTTTTAAACCTTTGCACCGAATGGGTAGTTTTCTTTTAAACTCTTCTTACTGTTCATAGCATATCACACTGTACTTATGCAATCAACAGAGAGGTATTGCATCTTACACTTCTCCCCATTGAGCAACTTGTTTGCACAATCATGCAATGCTTTATAGAAGTGCTATGGTAGCTTGTTGGTGAGCTGTGTCCCTTGTGTATATGGAAAAAATTAAAAAATCAGCACTGAGGTGCTTGTTTATATTTGTATCTACCAACAATACCAGAGCAACACTGATGAAAACCAATGCAGTAAATCCATTTGTGGAGTTGTTCTGTGCCAGACTTGTCTCCAATGTGTGTCTTAAATCTACTGTTATAATAAGCAAATTTAGGATAGTCTGATCATAACAGGAATTCTAATGCAGAATGTTCCATTATAGGGATCTCAAAGGTAAGGTCACTATATTCTAGGGGCACATCAGTGCTGACAAAAAACAAAACCCTGTATGAAAAATAGAAGTCCATAGTAGCTGGATCTTTAAATATCTTCTCTCAGTATCCATTAGATTATCAATATTATCTAGATGCTGCAGGAGAGAAGCTGGGGCAATGGAAAGAAGATGGGCCATACTTCAAATAAGTATTTTAAACATCCAAAACAGTTTTAATTGTGTAGTCAGATTCATGCAAAAACTCACTCAGCAAAACTGAAAACAGATTACAATTTTGGGATTTCTCTCACACAATGGAAAAGTATGAAAAAACCCATTTGACTAAGGAATTTGTTCATTAATTTACATGTACAACTAATTTATTAATAGTTACAAACATCAAAAGTACATAAAATACTTCAGCATATTAATTGTACAGACCTGTTAGTCTAACCTCAGTAGTAATTAAAACTTTGGAACAAATTATGAAGGAAAGAATAATTAAATTCATGGAGGTAAACAGAAAGACATAATGCAACACGGGTTCACCAAAGATAGATCATGCCAGACTAACCTGATTTCCTTCCTTGAGACAATAACTGATATTTTTACATAAGGAAAAGCAGTAGATCTAATATACTTGGATTTCAGTAAGGCATTTGACATGGAACTATGTGGGAAATTATAGTTAAATTAGAGAAAATGGGGATTAGTACTACAATTGTAAGGTTGATAAGGAACTGGCTAATGGACAGAAGGTAACAGGAGTTGTGCTGAAAAGTAACTATCAGACTGGAAGAAGGTTACTAGTTGAGCTCCTTAAGAATCAGTCTTAGGACTAATCTTATTGAAAATTTTTATTAATGACCTTGCCACAAAAAGTAGGAATGTGCTAATGAAATTTGCCAGTGACACAAAGTTGGGGTGCACTGTCTGTACAGAGGAGGATCCTCATTTTATAAAGGAGTATCTGGATGACCTTGTAGAGTAACAGAAAAGAGATGAAATTCAATAGTACAAGATGTAAGATCATGTACTTAGGATCTAACAAGAAGAATTTCTGCTACGAGCTGAGGACTCAGCAGTTGGAAGGAAGCAACAGAAAAGAGATGTGGGTGTACTGGTTGATCACAGGCTGATGATAAGCCACCAATGTGATGTGGCTGCAAAAAAGGCAAATGCGATTCTAGGATGTATCAGGCAAAGCATTTCCAGTAGAGAGAAATATTAATGCCATTGCACATGACACTGTTAAGAGCTCATTTGGAATACTGTGTACAAATCTCATTACCCATGTTCAAGACAGACATTTAAATTGGAAAAGATGCAGAGAAGCACTATTAGGAAGATCAGGAGAATAGAGGGCCTTCCTTATGAGAGGAGACTAAGAGCTTGGTTGGTTCACCTATCAAAAGGAAGGCTATGAGAGGATATGAATGATTGCTTTCTATAAATGCATCTATTTAAGCTAAAAGGGCAATGTTGGCACAAGAACAAATAAACTGGCCATGAACAAATGCAGACTAGAAATAAGAAGGTTTCTGACCATCAGGGGAATGAGGTTCTGGAACAGCTTCCCATTACGAGTTGTGGGCACTAACAAGTTAATTAATGTTAAGGGAGAGCTGGACACATTTATGAGTGGGATTGTATGACTCAGTTGCTTGTGATGGTAAGAGGCAGGGCTTGGCAGTCCCTGGAGTCCCTTCTGGTTTATGTTTTATGTTCCTAAAGGTCATGCTTCAGGGCATCAGCTAATCACCAGCAGGGGTCAGGAAAAGTTTCTTCAACTCCTGCCCCATGTGTTTTCAGGTCTCCTTCCTCTAAAGCTTCAGAGTTGGCCACAGAACAAACGGATATAAAATGCCATCAGGAAGTTTAGACTTGAAATTAGATGAAGGTTTCTAACCATCAGGGGATTGAAGTTCTGGAACAGCCTTCCAAGGGGAGCTGTGGGGGCAAGAATCCTAACCGGCTTCAAGACTGAACTTGATAAGTTTACGAAGGGGATGGTATGATGGGACAGATGGACTTCAGAAAAGCAGACTTAACTCCCTCAGGGAGCTGATGGGCAGGATCCCCTGGGAGGTTAATATGAGGGGGAAAGGAAACCAAGAGGGCTGGCTGTATTTTAAAGAAACTTTATTGAGGGCACAGGAACAAACCATCCCGATGTGCACAAAGAATAGCAAGTGTGGTAGGCGACCAGCTTGGCTTAACAAAGTCGTCACTGGTGAGATTGAACACAAAAAAGAAGCTTACAAGAAGTGGAAGCTTGGTCAGATGACTAGGGAGGATTATAAAAATACTGCTCGAACACGCAGGAATGAAATCAGGAAGGCCAAAGTGCAACTGGAGTTGCAGCTATCAAGGGATGTGAAGGGGAACAAGAAGGATTTCTACAGGTATGTTAGCAACAAGAGGAAGATTAAGGAAAGTGTGGGCCCCTTACAGAATGGGGAGGCAACCTAGTGACAGAGGATGTGGAGAAAGCTGAGATACTCAATGCCTTTTTTACATCTGTCTTCACAGACAAGATCAGCTCCCAGACTACTGCATTGGGCGGCACAGAATGGGGAGGAGGTGAACATCCCGCAGTGCTGACGGAACAGGTCCAGGACTATTTAGAAAGACTGGACATAAACAAGTCCATGCAATGCACCCGAGGGTGCTGAAGGAGTTAGCTGATGTGATTTCAGAGCCATTGGCTATTATCTTTGAAAGCTCGTGTCAACAGATGGAGGTCCCAGATGACTGGAAAAAAGCAAATATAGTGCCCATCTTCAAGAAAGGGAAGAAAGAGGATCCAGGCAACTATAGGCCGGTCAGCCTCACCTCAATCCTTGGAAAAATCATGGCGCAGATCCTCAAGGAATCCATTTTAAGGCACTTAAAAAAGAGGAAGGTGATCAGAAGCAGTCAACGTGGATTCACCAAGGGAAAGTCATGCCTGACCAACCTGATTGCTTTCTATGAAGAGGTGACTGGTTCTGTGGATGAGGGGAAAGCAGTGGAAGTGATATACCTTGATTTTAGTAAAGCTTTTGATACAGTCTCCCACAGTATTCTTATCAGCAAGTTAAAAAAGTATGGGTTGGATGAATGGACTATGAAATGGATAGAGAATTGGCTAGAGCAAAGGGCTCAATGAGTAGTGATCAATGGCTCCATGTCTAGTTGGCAGCCGATCAAAAGTGGAGTGCCCCAGGGATCGGTCCTGGGGCTGGTTTTGTTCAACATCTTCATTAATGATCTGGAAGACGGGGTAGATTGCACCCTCAGCAAGTTTGCAGATGACACTAAACTAGAGGGAGTAGTAGATACCTGGAAGGGAGGGATAGGATACAGAAGAACCTAAACAAATTGGAGGATTGGGCCAAAAGAAATCTGATGAGGTTCAACAGGGACAAGTGCAGAGTCCTGCACTTAGGACGGAAGAATCCCATGCACAGCTACAGACTGGGGACCGATGAGCTAGGCAGCAGTTCTGCAGAAAAGGATCTGGGGGTTACAGTGGATAAGAAACTGGGTATGAGTCAGCAGTGTGTCCTGATTGCCAAGAAGGCTAATGGCATATTGGGCTGCATTAGTAAGAGCATTGCCAGCAGATCGCGGGAAATGATCATTCCTCTCTATTCGGCATTGGTGAGGCCGCATTTGGAATACTGTGTCCAGTTTTGGGCCCCCCACTACAAAAAGAATGTGGACAAGTTGGAGAGAGTCCAGCAGAGGGCAACAAAAATGATTAGGGGGCTGAAGCACAAGACTTATGAGGAGAGGCTGAAAGAACTAGGCCTGTTTAGTCTGTAGAAGAGAAGAATAAGGGGGGATTTGATAGCAGCCTTTAACTACCTGAAAGGGGGTTCCAGGGAGGATGGAGCTAGGCTGTTTTCAGTGGTGGCAGATGACAGAACAAGGAGCAACAGTCTCAGGTTGCAGTGGGGGAGGTCTAGGTTGGACATTAGGAAAAAGTTTTTCACTAGGAGAGTGGTGAAGCATTGGAATGGGTTACCTAGGGAGCTGGTGGCATCTCTATCTTTAGAGGTTTTTAAGCTGAGGCTTGACAAAACCCTCGCCGGGATGATTTAGCTGAGGATAGTCCTGGTTTGAGCAAGGGGTTGGACTAGATGACCTCCTGAGGTCCCCTCCAACTCTAATATTCTATGACAGCCTAATTTGGCGATTGATTGGTCTTTGCTAGTGATAAATATGCCCAATGGCCTGTTAGATGGGGTGGGTTCTGGGTTACTGCAGAGAATTCTTTCTGGGTGTCTGGCTGGTGAGTCTTGTCCACATGCTCAAAGTTTAACTGATCGCCATATCTGGAGTCGGGAAGGAATTTTTCCCTAGGGCAGATTGGCATAGGCCCTGGGTGGGTTTCGCCTTTCTCTGCAGCATCGGGCATGGCTCACTTGCTGGTGGATTCTCTGTACCTTGAAGTCTTTAAATCATTATTTGAGGACTTCAATAACTCAGTCTTAGGTTAGGGGTCTATTACAGGAGTGGGTGTGAGAAGTTCTGAGGCCTGCATTGTGCAAGAGGTCAGACTAGATGATCATAATGGTCCCTTCTGACCTTATAGTCTATGAGTCTGTCAGCTGGAGATGGGATGCTGGATGGGATGCATCAGTGGTCTGAGGTGGCACATAGCTCGCTGGTTCTTGCTCACATACTCAAGGTCTAACTGATCATCATATGTGAGGTTGAGAAGAGATTTCCTACCCAGGTCAAATTGGCAATACCACTGTGGGCTTTCACCTTCTTTTGCAGCATGGAGTATGGGTCAGTTCCCGGGATTACTAGGGTATATCTTGCTTAATCAATGCACCTCGGTTCCTCCTATTTTCTGACTGTGGCACTAATAACCTTCTGTGGGCTCTAATTTTGGTTGCTGGATTTAGTGTGCAGGTGCTATGGTGTTGGTGGCCCCTGATACATAAGAGATTGGACTATATGATCTGGTGGTCCCTTCTGGCCTTAAACTATATGAATTCTGGAAACCATTCAGTTGTGGTGTGGCAATGGCATTTAGGGGAGGAGAGCTGGATCCCATTAAGAATACTGCTGTATCATATTGCAGCATTCCATCTATCATGTCCCTAGCAGACAAAAGCAATTTTGCTGGACCTGAAATATGAACTTCCACCCCTCCATTGTCATTGAATTTGTTCAGAGATGACATGAAGTTACAATTTTAATTTAGTGTTAGTATATCATGTGTTTAATCCTGTCCCCATTAGGGAAAAATTCAAGTTTCCCCCCTAAACTATGTTTTATATATTGTGAGTCAATATTATTATTAATTTACTAGACAGTAATACCTAGAAACTCCAGTCAGGGATTGGGATTCCCCCGTGCTTGGCACTTGTACACACACTAAACAACCTCTGTCCCAAAGAGCTTACAATCTACATTATCGTGGGTCAGTAGCTCCACTGTCATTAACGGTGAGACTAGTTTACTGTCTAACAACCAAATTTTACCAAGGGCTCTATAATCCACGTTTATTCAGGTTGCCTTGAAAAATCCAGTGCAGGGTTTGTAGTCTAAATCTGAAATTGCTTGAGCAGGAAGTTCTTGAGCAATAGATACTGTAAGACAGCAAGGCTGGGGGGCAGCCAGAGAGTGATAGAGGAAGAGATGTAAGCTCTAGAATGATCAGGCCCATTCCCTGCTGACTAAACAGGGATTACAACCAGAGCAATTGGGAACACCTGAGACCAATTAAGACCCAGCCAGGTGCCTTATAAAAACCCCTGCTCCAGACAGGCAGGAGAGCAACCTGGAGGCAAAGTGTGAAGGAGAATTCTGAGAAAAGTACTGGGACCAGGAAGGGGAAGACTGGTGCAAGCAGAGTGGAGACAGTCCCCAGGAACTGAGGCCTGAGAGAAGAAGCCCTGCCCAGGCAGAGAGGGAGAAGGGAACAAGGAGCTGAAGGGGCAGAGGGAGAAATAGCCCAGGGAAAAGTGTTGCAGACTTGGACACGGTCAGCAGTGCATAACTGCTATTCACAGGGCCCCTGGGCTGGGACCTGGCATAGAGGGCGGGCCTGGGTCCCTTCCCACAGGATATTATTGGAGGGATCCGACCAGGAGACGGGATCACTGGTGGCGCCCTGACCCATTACAAAAGGAAAAAGCGGGAGACCCCCTGGAGTAGAGCTAGCAGTGTGACACAACTCCTAAAAAACCCAATGGGGCAATAACTTTTTCTGCACACAAATGGGGCTCAAACTATTACTTTGACCCTCCCCAGACTCTCAGGATTGGCAGTGCAGCACACACTGCCCTTTTAAGAATTACTAATGGGTGACATGCTGTGGCCATTGCACACTGGCCGCACCCAGTATCGTGAGTTCATATCTTGCCCTTGTCAGTTTTCTCAGTATGTGATGCTCACAGCCTGCATTCTATAGGGGCTGCTTCTGGAAGTTTTATCCTGAAAGCAAAGCTTTCAATTTAAAAGCTGATGTTTTGAAGTGCTCTAAAATCCACATGCACACTCACCTTTTACTTTAGAAGTATTGTCAAGGAAAATGACATTAAATAGAAAGATGATGAAAGACTCTAGTAAGCAGCAACACGAAGGCAATATAATTACGATGCGTGCTCCTCACTAGTTTCCTGAACAATGGGACTGAGTGTAACGAAAAACAACTTTTATTAACATCAGTATGACCAAAGGGGTTACTGAGATTAAGGAAACAAACCCGTAACAGGGAGCCTTAATCTAAACATTGGCATACAGTTGATACTGATTAACGTGCAGGATACTGTCATCAATCAAAAAGTAACTTAAGTTTAACATGAAATAGAAACAGAAAACAATGGTTTTATTTTCTAAGATAATTTATACAATCTACACAAACCAAAAAGGACACAACTATTGATTTCATCTCTCTAAGTGCTGTAGTTCCTGGGAGAAAAAAGGTCCAAAGGAAATGCAAGACACTAGAAAAATTTGAGTCACATGCTCTTTTTAAAAATAGTTATAACAGGATCTCAATAATTTCTCCCCAACAAATTACTATAAAAGCGAAAGAAAAAAAAAAAAAATCAAGCATTGCTCAAGCTACAATAAACATTTTTAAATGATACTCTCATCCAAAAGACAGAATTTTCTGTAGACCTTTTTCATCTTGACAGAATGGAAATCAAGGTGCAACCTTAACTGTGGTGGCACTATTGCTCCACTAACATTGCTGCGCTACAATAGGCCCAGGGATAGAATTAGTGGTCTAAGCTGAGCTCATCTAGTCAAGCGGTTCCTCAGATTGTCTTGAAGGTATGCTGCAACAGTGGCTGGGACAGAATTTGTGGTGTTTCCAATACATGGTTACTGCCAACATACTGAGTTTTTCATTTTCAAAATGCTCTAAAATACACATGGGTAGTGAGACTAGCTTGACTTGGTATTCCACAACAGGGGCATATACTTCTTGGAGCAAAACTGGGAGTCAATTACTCAAGGGGTTCTTCAGACACAGCACCTTCAAATAAGGAGTTTATTTTAACATTTGAATTAGTCCAAAAACCATATGCACAGTGCAAATGTCTTGAAAAATTTAATGTCAGCTGTGAATGTATTAATACTTCTCCTCACAGTTCTAACCCTGAGACTTTTAGCCTCACTTTGAAAAAATATATTTTAGATACCTTATAAATATCTAAGATGGAAACATTGACTTGTAGATTTTACATCAGGACTTCCACAATCGCTGTCACTGTGCTATGACAGCTCCTCAATAACTATTGGATTTGTTAAAAGGTAGGGATATTTGCAAAGTAGATTGGTACAATACTCTCACAAGGTATGAACGTATATCACGATTTTGTGTTAGACCAAAAAAAATTCATTCAGTAACAGCATCTCTGCTCTAAAACGGAGCTAGAACTGAGAGATGTTTCTTTAGATTCTTCACCTGGAAGCTTAAGTGAATAATACTATAACAACAAGAGGTGATATGCATATGTAAGTCGATACCTGAGCACTCCTTCCACTTGATCTTTGGTGTAGCCTTTCCCACTTTCACCTGCAGCAGATGCATTGCTGTCCTTTGCGCTACTGGGCTTACTTTGATCATTGCCATTTGCTGGCTTTTGGCAGTAAGGAGCACTCCCAGCAGCACTTCCATTCTTCATAATTGCTTCCAACAAAACTGTGAAGAGACAGGATAACCATAATTTCATACTACGCATTGCAGATGGGAGAGACCTATTAGGGCAGGGGCTCTGAAACTTATTCATTACATGAACCACATTTTAAGAGTATGTCTGATGGATCCTCTCCTCCCCCATTAAAAATCACCTGGCCCACATCCTTTCCTAGTCACAAACACAAAATTACTGAAGCAATTATAGCAGGCAATTGCTTACAAGGGAAAGCATTTAGAAATTGGTAAGTGGTCAACTCATGTCCCCAGTCTCCCCTCCTTCTTCTCTTCTAATGTAGCAACACATAGTAGTGGAGTCAGCGAGGCTGGATCCTCAATTTGCAGCTGATTTTTACAGGCATTCATCCTCCTTTTGCAATGAAAGCCCTAGTTGTCTGAATAAGTATGTGGATATAGAAAGGAGGAAACAGCTGTCCACGGACCATCAGCTGTTCACAGACCAGAGTCTGAGAAATACTGAAATAGGTTATTTAGTTCATCCCCTAGGGACCAGTGCAGGATTGGCCAAACAACAGATATGGAGGTACTTATACAGAAATCTTGGGCTTAATTCTTGGCCCTTTCTCCTGGTCCAAAAACAAAGTGCTGAGACTCAAGAAGCAGGAGTGCTTCATGTCACAACAGCAGATGAGGGAACGGTTCTTGGAGAATACAAAGTGAGTCCCAGTCTCAGTCAATCTTCTTTATCTAGAAGAACAGCAGTCTTAAGAAAAGCAGTATGAAGAGAAGGGTACACACTGGAAGGTGAGGACATGTGAAAGTAGTACATATCCCCAGAGCTCTGAAAGGAATACAAAAGAGATCTAATAAAGAGGAGGTAATTCACTGAAACAAATGTCAGCAGACATTGACATTTTTATGTTCCATTTACAAAGATAGCATATGGAGGGCTTGAAAAACAATAAATCCATTCACTTATTTGCTAGTAATGAGTAGGAAGCTTTTCCTGGCTAGTGTGGGGTTTTAGTCATCAATTTCTACAGAGGAATACAGATTTTTTTTCTTTATAAAAATATTAAGTTTCAAACACTTTATGGGGCTGAGATAACCTGCCAAATGTGAACTGAACGCAAACCAATGGACTGTTGTCTTCCTGAGTCTGCAAACAAATCCTGTTTCCACTGTTGATTAGAAAAGATAAGTAGAAGAAGGAAATTAACAAGATTAATCAATTTCTCTTCTTAGAGACACAAGGTGGGTGAGATAATCATCTTTTATTGGACCAACTTCTGTTGGGGGAAGAGATGAGCTGAAGAGCTTTGTGTAAACTTGGAAGCTTGTCTCTCCAACAGAAGTTGGTCCAATAAAAGATATTATTTCATGCACCTTGTCTCTCTTATATCCTGGGACCAACATGGCTACAACAACACTGTATACAATTTCTCTGCTGCAACTCAGAACCCTCTGGGCAGCAGTGAAATTCCACAGTCATGTCACTTATTATGACCAGTAGCTGGCTCTATGTCACCGAAGGATCACTGTACTTTGGACTTTAGAAATGTTTCATACTGGCAGGGTGGCATAAAGCAGCCACAAAGCAAGACAGAATCTGGGCCTATATCCTTGGTAGAAGCCAAGATGCCTGACTGTATTTGTGGATACTCTTTGTACGTTTTAGTGGAGGAAACAAACCTTTACTGATCTCCATCTAACTTACTTTCCAAACAATGACACCTCTTCTACTGGGAAATTTAAGACTGTTTGCAGAAATGAAGATGGGAATCTGGAAGAAGCTTGCCAAGATATAGTTTAAGCATAATTTTCAACAATTAATTCCACTATATCTTTAGATGCCACAAAGGAACACACGCTAATATTGAAGATTCTAATCACAACATCTAATTATAAAAAGAGGCATGTCACAAAAAATAAAATGTATTAAATATAATAATAATTAATAAACTGCTGTCCTGAATGGTTGTGTTGCTGTGTGTTAAGCAGTTGTGACTAATCACTCCACAAGATGTGCCTTTCAGTGGAGAATGAGAGAATCCCTGTGACTACAGAAGAAACCTGCTAACTCATTCTGATGACTACAAGACCCATTGCAGGTTACTTCATTTTGCAAATCAGCAAACCAATGTGATTAAAAAAACCCCAAGGCACTTCATTTATTCTGAAAGGTGTTATTTAGATTTAATTACAGCTAAACTGGACAGTATACCAGAAGTCAGAAATATTACAACACTTGCCATTAAATCAATGAAAAGTAGGGTGATACACTGGGATTTTAGTGAGAATTATCAGATTTGTAAATTAGCAAAATGAGATGAGAGGTTCTCTTTTGTTGATAAACTGATAATTTATAAATTGATAAATTCATATGTTTGTTTTGGAATCCTTTGGGAATAAAGTTTCTATATAAATAAAACATCATTAAATTATATAAATTAAATACTATTAATGATTCTAAGATGCTCAGATACTAACTACAGTGATGAGAGACAAACAAAAACTAAAGTGGATATCTCAGTTCTTACGCCTGTATCAGTTACAGGCTGGAAAGTTCTAATGCCCTCTACTTAGGGGTACCCCTGAAAGCCACTGTTAATCTTCAGCTACCAGAAATATGGCTGTTCATTTCTAACCTGAGCTGGGCCAACATCAATACAGCTTTCATGCTCCTTGCTCTGCGCTAGCTCCCAATCCACTTACAAGTGAAATTCAAAGTATTGATTATTGTCCAAAGCCCTGGATGACCCAGGACCTACCTTACATCTGTCTCTAATGTAGAACCCATGACACTGGTGGTAGGGTATACTCTTACTGGGCTCTTAAATATCCTTCTCTCTTATTTAAACTCCAAGAGAGCTGAAATTTGCCAATTTTTAAGATGCAATGGAAGATGCACTGTGACTTGTTCTGATTTTGATTTCATGTAGTCAGTGGTTATTTAACCCATCAATAGAGGGGGAGCAACTTTATCCTAACTTAGGGGGCTGATAGAGTCCAGAGCTATAAAGTGACTTTTCAACAGAATAAAATGGCAGACTGCATAGGGAGATATTAAATTTCATCAACTATAAACAACACAATGCTTTAAGTTCATAAAGAAAATATTTCCACTCACTTTTTAAGCTTGCTAGAGTTTTACTTTATTAAATAACATTGTTCTCTCTCAGAGGCTGGGAAGAGAGAACTAGAACTTCTTTCTCCTAAATCTATTGAGGGTTCTCTCCCTCCTGCCTTTCCCCCCCCCACTTCTGATTAGTTTATTCTCATTCAAACATCAGAATTAATGAGTCTAACTTGTAAACTATACCAAAAATAGCAGAGGGAAAAGAACTGTTTTCTTTGGGAAAATCTTTCCCTTTCTCCTGTTTACTTATCCATTCTTTCTACCACTGGTTTCAGTGGTCTAGGGTCTGCAATCTCAGTCTGGAAAATCAGCTGCCTTCAACATCTCCCTATGCCTCCTGCACTCATTCCTACTTCAGCAAGAGTGACAAACAGGTCACATTACGTTTTTTCCCCCTCTGTGCATGAGAAATAAGTCAGATGCATAAAGATGTTCTGTAGAGATTTTATGTTTTTCACTGCAAATGGCCAGTTTCATGTTTTCCATTAAATGAAAACTGTGAAAATAAAACAGCTGTACCCATTATGAATTATAATTGAGGCACACATCAAAATCTGTTCAAGAGTTTCTTCTCCCAAGGAATCTTACTGATGTCATTCACTGACTTCAGAACTTAAAAGGGCGACTCTACCAATTACGCTGGGCATAGAGGCAGACTGGCTATAGGCAACAGAGACTTCAAATTGTTGGAGCCCTAGTTCATATTTGGCCCAGGTTAATAAGGACTCAAAGCTGTGGCTGTTCAGTTTCTTTTGGTGGTCTTATGAATAAAACTGATTATGGACTTATTTTCCTCCTGGACAGGGACCGACATTAGAAATTACCACCACATACAACACTGCACTGGCAGATTTAGATAGCATTTCTCCCATCATTGCACAAGGACTGGTGCAGATCACAAGCAGTAGCAACGGTGGGAATGTTTGTGAAGACTGACAGCTAGCACTGTAATAACTAAACCTGCTCTGAGCAAGTCTAGATGGGAAGTTGATTAAGATACTGGCATGACTACACTAGCACTCCCACCATTGTAGCTGCATCACTGATAGTGTAACTGGGGAGAGCTTGGGGGGGGAGGGTGCTAAGAAAAATGTTAAATATGAACAAGGCCAAAGAGGCTAAGGATTTAATGGATTATGTGAATTGAATTATTGTTGTCCCCAGAGAGTGGATGTCTGTTGGCTGGTCATTGTGAAAAGCTGGCAGTGCTAATGTTCATTCTATTTCTTTTCTATAGCTCAAGGGATAGCAAATTTCATAATTAAGACATTTCAAAAGCTAACATTCAAAGCCTGCAAACAAAGGTTCCAAAGATTGGAAGTACAGATTTTAACCATCAAGAGTTGCATGCATTAGAACTGCAAAGCATCATATTTAAGCTACTAGCGCTCATAGTTGCAAACATCTGACTAAATTAATCTAAAAAAGAAAATGCATATGGGGGGGTGTGTGTGATCATTTCCTCTAAATTAAAGATCCAGTTTGTATATCCGAAACAAGACTTTCAGTTTGCAAAGACAGCAGTGAGCATGGTAATAGTAATAGTAATGATATTTTAACGCTGATTTGCAGAGTGCATGTATTGATATTCGAGAAGACACAATGCTTTTGTTTCATTAACAGATAAAATTTTCTCCTCTTCAAATGGAAACAAGTTTCCCCCCACCCCACTCCCAATAGTTTCTGCTCTTTACTTTTGAATGAAAGCTTACTGCATGACATTTGCTTCAAATATGCAGTAAATACAGCATTTACTTTCAAATAACCTTTTGGTGAAGAAAATACAGTTTTGATTTAAATAGTTTAATTGACACCCAATTAAACTGCCCAAATGAGCTTTGGTATTTCTGCAAGGAACTCTAGAAGTCTATGAAGCATAATGCCAGAAATAGAATCATCGAAGAATAAGGTTGGAAGGGACCTCAGGAGGACATCTAGTCCAACCCCCTGTTCAAAGCAGGACCAACACCAACTAAATCATCCCAGCCAAGGCTTTGTCAAACCCGGTCTTAAAAACCTCTAAGGATGGAGATTCCACCTCCTCCCTAGGTAACGCATTCCAGTGCTTCACCATCCTCCTAGTAAAAAAACATAGTTGAATAAGTAAATAGATGAAAATCTTAGAGAATTACTGAGAAAGATTGTTGCTGTCACTAAAATCTGTTAGGTACTAATTTTAGAGTCATGATCTTCCCACAGACACACCTTTTGACTTCAATTGGAATTGTGCACACATCTGTGGGAAGACTTTGGTCCTCTGAGGTGTCAGATCCATATTTCTGCCATTTCACACTAATCAATATCTGCTTGTCCAGCAAAGATTTGTAATCACAGTTTCCCATTCACTTACAATTTTGGCCACGCTTCTGGTACCAATCAAAACTGCAGATTTAGATTCAAGTCCAATTTTAAAATGATTAAGAAGGATATAAATATGCTATAGTGAAGTCATTAGCTAAGACCATTTGATAAACAATGACTTTATATTTCACCCTCATAAAGCCTATGAAACAGAATCACAGCAGTCAGCATATTTTACTCAGAAGTCTTGTTTACACCAGCAAAAAAAATTTACTGACAATTGGTGCCAGCAATGGGTGCAGCTGAACAAGCATTGAACATGGTTTAACTTCAAATACAGCCACAGACAAACCTGTTCAGCACAATTTCAGAAACAGCAGTTAAAACCTTCTTCACCATCTTTTTGTAAAGTTTGCCACAACAGACAGCAGTGACTTGGATGACATAGTGGTAAAAAACATCAAATGCCTGTCTACACTAGCATTCTCATCATTGTTACCACAGAAGGAGCTGCACTGGTATGACAGTGGGAAATTTCCTAAAAAATAGTAGTGTAAACACTGAAAAGCTCCAAAACACTTCTCAGTAGTTTCCAGATCTTCTAAGATTCTGATATGGACCCAGAACAGGAAAGAACTACACACTGTGATGGGCTAGAACAGTGTTTGTCAGCTGGGGACTCTGGGATATGGTTACTTCAACTCAGGTATGCACATTACAGTAGGGATCCCAGAGCCATAGGCTTGAGCCTGGGTCAGAAAACTCTTAACCCACGGTTAAAATACAATGTAGATACTCAAGCCAAGGGTTCCCAAACATGGGGCACAGCTGACTCGAGTCCCACGAATCCTGGGCTCAGATTACAGCGTAGATATACTCTTAGGGCCTGATATTTCATGGGTATTAGACATTTCCAACTCTCATTGGCTACAGATGGAACTGTAAGTGCTCGAACAAATCAGGCTCTAGGTGTCTTAACTTGGATACCTGAAAAAGGAGTGGTCATGTGCAAAAATTTTAATTTAAGTGACTTGGGAAATCTGTGGTACAATAGATGATAGAACACAACTCTCCTGGGTTACAGTCAAGTGCCATAGCCATACAATTATCCTCTTTTCCTACAGCCCTCTATCTCATTCTTGACACACTTATCAATTTCCACAATGAATAAAATAAGGGTTCTATACACTATAGCCTCATTAATCATCCATTCTGTGCAGTGACACACACACTTTACAAAGAAAGGTAGGCAGCAAGTCTCATTTTACAGACATCACAATTAACCTTTTATTTGCATCTTCATTCTGAGAGGCAGTGTGGCCAAGTGTGTGAAATTTAGATCTGCCATATTAGTCTTAGGTTGTATTCCCAAAAGTGGCCTTGCACCACTCTTAGATACCTCACCTATAAAATATGAAATTTTTTGCCTGCCTCCTAAAGTAGGGGCATAAGGCCATATGGGATGTCAAGTGTACAAAATTATTAACACTAGTCAGTGTAAGAGGTGAGACTCATACTCATGATCTACTTCTTCCAGCCCAATATTCCTTTTTATAGACAAAAGACAGAGGCCATCCAACTAAGCCATGGCAGGTTTTTTGGTCATCACAGGCTTTTGGTAGTACTTACTTAAGACATGCATTTAACATGGAAGAGGTGCAAATTAACTGACCTATCAATTCTGCTTCAGGCTCTAATCAGAGAAGAGGAGGCAATAGATTTCCCTCTTCATAATGGTCCCTAATACATCTATCTTGTATTTCAAAAGAAATTTAAATTAAAAACAAACAAACAAAAAACCAAACAACCCAGATATTGTAAGCCCTTGTATTGATTGCTTTGCTCACAAAATTTAACAGGTAGGCACAGGAGGAGGGAAGGTGTTTGGTATATATACACAACTGATATTACAGCATAAACCCGCAGCACGTAGGGTTGATATTTTTGGAGCATCACCCTAGAGTACAATTTTA
>ML675617.1:11884513-11957443 GCA_007922155.1 Mesoclemmys tuberculata | reverse complement strand
AAAATGGGAACACTGATAATTTATAAAACTAAGGCATTGTCTACACCAGGATTTTAACTACCAGTGCAGCCCACTACTATAGACCCAGTTCACAATGGAGTAGGGCAACTTGACTAGTGCAACATACTCTGGTATAAAGCACATATGCACTAATGGTTTGCCCCAGTTCAGCTATGCTGGTGACTAAAAGTGCAAACAAGAACTTTAGTTTACCCACAATAAATCCTTTTAACAAGAGAATATGGTAAACTCAGTCATGTTCCTTCCAATTGTTTCAGCTAAGTACTAAGCATTTTAGCCAAGTGCTTTTCTGAACTTCAACCAGCTCTTCAAGCCATTTAGGTTAAGTCTACACAGCAACTAGACAGCAGCAGCTGGCACGGGTCAGCCATGGGTTTCTAACTGCTGTGTAGACATATCCTTTGGCAACATGTATGAAATAAGAGTCTAAGGCCCGGGGAAGTAGAATAAAACTGAACCTGTTCTTGTATATGACTGATTTCAATCCCTGATTCCAGCCCAAGGATTCTCTCCCCAACTCTACTTTCTTCTTTTAAATACACAAACATCCCATCTCCCAGCAGTTAAACCGTGTACTGTTCCATTTCCCTATGACATGTGTACAGCCCTGCCCCCTGGAATACACGTGAACCAGCAAATGAATCATTTGGGGTTCACTTCTAGGGGCCTCCCCTTGGCCTGTAGCTGTACAGGCACAAGAGCACACGTGCGACTGTCTGTGCGCATCACGTGAAATCTCAGGCGAGCGATTTCACAGGCGCAAAGCTCACCTGCGTGCCTCTGGGCTCCTGGGGCATGGCCCCGGAGAGGGCCCGTTGGGAGAAGGTGGCCCAGTGGTTACCAGCCGGGGTCTCCTCCCCGCCCCCGGCACGGCCAGCGCGGGGTGTGACTCTAGCAAACACAGACGAGGGGCAGCAGCAGGCGGGAGGGAGGCTCCGGACCCCGCAGGCCGAGGAGACTCGCCCGGCCTTTCTCCAAGGGCTCGGGGACGCCCCCGGGGAAGGCGGCGGGGGGCGAGGGCTCAGCGCGGGGCGACAGGCGGGCGGCCGCGGCCCAAGCGAGGGGCGGGGTGGGGCGGGGCGGGCCCGGGCCTCACCTCGGGCGGTGTCGGTGGGGTAGAGCTTCTGGGCCTTGTGGAGGAAGCGCAGCGCCCGGTCGCGGTTGGCGGCCTCCAGCGCCTCGCGGGCGATCCCGATGCATCTCTCCGCCTCGTCCCGGTTCCCCTCCATGGGCTTCTCCTTGCGCCGCCTCCGCCCGCCGCAGCGCAGAGAGAAGGGGCCTGAAGCCAGAGCGGAGCCACGGGGGGGGGCTGGGCTTCCGCCTCACACCGCGCGAGCCATGCCGGCGGCTCGCCGCCTCCGTCCCGCCCGCCGCTACGGCAACGCCAGCGCGCGGCTGCGACAGCGGCCGGCCGGGCAGCCAGCTGCTTCCGGGACACTGCGCGCGACGGCGAGCGACCGCGCGCATGCGCATTAGGCCCGGGGAGCCCTGTTCCGGAGGGTGCGCGAGGGGTCGCTTGTCCACTGTCCGTGCGCCTCCCTGCCCCGGCCGGCGGGGCACCCTGCTGCACCCGCTCCAGCGAACGGCGGGACTAGTGGAGAAAACAAGCAGGGACCCCACCCCCGGCGGTGGCAGCCGGCTTTTGCGTGGGGCCCCTGGCGGCAGGCACAGCAAAGGGGGCGGGGGCACGTGTCTGAGAGTGGGTGGCACGCTCCTACTAGTGTCCTGGTGGGCACCCGCCACTTACAGACGAGCTCGCCCTGCTCTGAAGCAGAGAGGATTTGCCTTTGCAACAACTGATTTTAACTCTTCCCCCAAACGACAGCATCATTACGAACAGTAGGAAGCTGCACTCATGGGGTGTTGGGGGACACAGTCAGCAGCCACAGTAACAGAGTATGACTAAAACAGGAGGAGGAAGCAAGCTCCACTGAGAACTTTGCACCCGTACAGAGGATGGTACACAGTGGGCCTGTTTTTAGAAAGGCTCATGGTAAGTATAGACACATTTCATAGTCCTGGGGCTGTTTTCCTAGCAACAGAAGCTAATTAGCAGCAGAATTATTTCCTGAATGGATAGCACTTAATTTTCCCTTACTTTAGATTAGGGGGAATAGTATTTAAAATGGTAACTTGCCAAGTCTTTCCTTCTTCCCCTGACATCCAATTGACACTACACTCCAGCCAGGCAGAAGCATAATTTACAAGAGTGATGTACCCCATTTTCAGAGGAAAGAATGCAGTAGCTGGTTGTAGTTTAGTATTTATTTAATCAAATTTAAAAAAGCTTTAAACTATTCTAGTGCATAGAAATTGTTATATAGCATTGAGTTGTCATAACCTAGTGGCAGATTATCTCCACAGCAGAATAAAATCTTTATCCTAGAGGCTTAACTGACCTGCTGAATCCTAGGAAACTGATATTCTGCTGATAGGTATGTATATATTCTATTAGAGAATATAGAATACTCTGCAGTAAGCCCTAGAAGTGCTCTAAAATTTGCACTCCAGAATGCATTTTAATTTAAGGCTGCCATCTGCATGGCTTTTGGCAAGATTCATGCCATTTAAACTTGCTGCAATTCTACCAGTTGTGGAACAAAGTTCCTGTAGATGGTACTTGTTCCCAACACTTGATCGTTCACACATCTATGAACAAGCTCAGACAACACTTTAGAGCTAAAGTGGCCACAGGGGCTCTGACTGAACTACAGCCACCCCCATCCCGTGGAAGCTTACCGCAGAACAATTGACAAGAATTCAGCTACAGGTCAACTTTCCAATCTGACCACAGGTTTAATGACACTCTCAGCAGTTAAGAGATGATGGCTAACAAGGATTTAGTTTCCCCTCTAGTTATTTGTTTGCTGGGGCTTGGTAAGCAGAAAAAATGCTTGAGTAGTTAAAATAAAAATGCAGAACTACTACTTAAGCTATCCCACTGTTAACAGCAACTTTTAGTACTGGAGTTGTATCCTTTAATTGAGCAGAACTGAAGCAGTTCAAAGCTTTCCCTTTCTGCAGGCCACCAGCTGCTTTAACGAGATGTAGAAGTTTGGCCTAGCACAAATGGGACCCAAGATTGTTAAGATTTATCAACAGCCAATGGAGGTCTTTTACTGTAGATCAAGCAAGTATTTGAGATTAAGTAATTGATGCACTACTTTGCTTGACATGGTTCTAATTTTACCCCTTATTGTGCAGTGTATGTTAAGATGCTTCTACTATAGGTTTCGTAAAGCCTATATAGTAGTAGTATCGAGACATTATGGCTTCAGCTTAGCACTGTACCCACTAAGTAGTGTAACAAGTAGTTAAATAATCTCAAAGGCTCATTAAGGTTAGTGTAGTATTTTATCATTACTGGTGCACCATCCATCATAGAGTGCAATACTGAAAAAGGCAGTATTTGTTAGTTATGCCAATACTGCATGTTTTTGCAGCGGTTAACATTAACATAAAAAGCTAAAACAAGAGTTAGAAGTCTTTCCTCAACTGTGGGAGTCTGGGGAAAAAAGTTTTTTAAATACTGTATTTTATAGTCTTTGGGGCCATTTATACATGACAGTAAAGAGGGGTTCTCCCCTAAATACAATTAATCTGCCCCTGAAACTATATGCTACATTCCAGTATGTCCCATTAAACAGCTTTGATCTTAGGGTCTACATTGTTTGATTACATTTACAGATCATAAGGCATCATTTTAAGTAGGATCACAATTTAAATAGAATGACATTGTCAATAGAGCTTGCTTGAATCATGTTAAGGTATTGTGCAACTTGTAGCAGTAGGATGACATGTCCTTGGTCAAGAAATGTGGCAATAGTAGATTTTCACTAGAAGGAACTGTTAGGAAGACCTAGCCAAAGTTTAGCAACAGCTAATGCACACCAAGTATTACTGATATAACATTTATTGAATACTTCCACTCTAGTGGATGAAGAGTCTGTACAAAAACCAAACATTTCCTTTAACTTCTGCTTCACATTAAAACTAAACAGATCTAAAACAGTCAGCTCAATCAAAAATCCCTACAGATACAACAGCTTCTTTGAAGCCATGGTGACACTTAAATATGGTTAAGATTTCAATGCAGAAATTTGGTTTGTTAGAATGCTCAGTGAGCTTTAGCTTCTCAAAGTTACAAAAGGCAAAATTGTGTTTCACAGATACAGTCCACTGGAATCACCAACACTGGACAATTGTTTTAAGTACTTAAGAGTCCTGAGATAACAAGGAAACAGGTATCCTTTAGACAGTTTTCTGTTGTCCTTTCTTTCCAATAAGAGATTTGTGGATATGTGGTATTACACCTATGATAAAAAAATACAAGAATTAAGGCAAGGCTGAACTGGATTTTCCCTGTATCATTTGAAACCCAGATATTAGTATTGGATGTGTGTATTATGATTGAAAGAGTTTTGTAAAAAGCAATGAGTGGTGAGAATCCTAACTGATTTTAAGTTTAGTTTGAATAGTAATGAGTTGAAGTTACATACCACCACCAGCAATTGTTGCCTTAATGAGAGAGTCCAATTCTTCATCTCCTCTTATTGCAAGCTGCAAGTGACGGGGAGTGATACGCTTCACTTTTAAGTCTTTGGATGCATTTCCTGCCAGCTCAAGAACCTGCAGACACAAGCACTTTCAGTTCTTACCCATCATGCAGAGATTGCAGTAGTTAATGAAATCTCTAAAACAGTATCTGGCAGACACTGTAGGCTAGGGCTCTGTAACAGGTTATTAGGGCCTTATAGTTGAAGATACTCATTCTCCAACAAAAAAATGCAGAGTACTGTGGCATTTGGAGGGCAGGAGAGGAGGAGGAGAAGACAAATCCCACAACTGCCCAGTTAGGGAAGTCCATGCTCCTCCAGATGACATGACTGGGATAGCTTACATCTCAGGCCAGTTTCAGGACTGCAGACTGAAGCCTTGTCTACATTTGAAGTACTACAGCAGCAAAGCTATAGTGCGCTGTCATTGCAGCATTTCAAGTTACAAACATTACCTACACCAACAGTAGCGGTCCTTCCATCAGCACAGGTAATTCACCTCCCCCAAAGAGGGCAGATAAGTCAACAAAAGACTTATCAACCCAGTGTAGTTACACCAAGGATTAGCTTGGTGTAACTACACTGCTCAGAGCTGTGGATTTTTCACACCCTGAAGCAATATAGCTGTTGCAACCTAACTTTTTAGTGAAGATCTGGCCTCAGGGACATCAGTTTGTTTTTACTAACTTAAGTGAAAAACAAGGAATCAAGATTGAAAGCTGATATTCTGGAGCACAGCTTTACAGCAAATTCCACAACCATTCAATTGTAGAATACATGCAGCTCTGGTCATTATGCAGTTTCTGCAGAGTCAGCTGTCATCTATATCTCCCCATCAGTCATTTTACCTCAGCTGTCAGGTACTCCAGGATAGCAGCACTATATACAGCAGCTGTAGCTCCCACACGCCCATGGCTGGTGGTTCTAGATTTCAGATGCCTGTGGATGCGGCCAACAGGAAACTGCAAGAGATCAGAATGGGTAAGTGTTATAGACATCACTGGTCAAGAGTGCATGCAAAGCTGCAACCATTACACCTCCTGCTTGTTTATAGCACCCAGGCAACATATACTGGATATGCCATACACGTGTCTGCTTTTAAGGTAGCAATTTTTTGTGCACTTCTAACAGCATCTCCACCCCAGCTGGGGAGTGCACAGGCATGGCTCTCCTGTGAGTGTGTGATGCTGCTATGAACAGTATAGATTCAGTCCCTTCCCCCCACCCCAAGCAAGACTTGGTGAAGGCCCGCCTCAGCCAAACCCAGCCATCTGAGGGCCAAGAGTCAGCCACTCACAAAATAGAAGTGATCTTTTACAATGATTAGATTTAAACAGATCCTAGAAGGTTCCACCCAGAAGGCACAAAAACTTGACATTCGTCCCAACAAGAGGAAAATAAGCAGAGGTTAAGAAAAGTGAGGTCAGGTAACCAACAGAAAGCGCTGGGACTTTTAACATAAGGCACCACACATCACAAGACTTGCAGTAAAAGGCAGGCGCCCAGGTTCGGGGCGGTTGTGCTGCAGGCAGGAGGCCCGGTACTCACCTGCAGACCGGCTCTCTGCGAGCGGGACACCGCCTTCGTCTTGGTCTTCCCAGAGTCTTTCCCAGCTTTCCCGCCGGCCTAAGGCATAGACAGACCCTGTGAGCAGCAGCAGCTGCCTCGGGCGCCGCGTGCTCCATCCCGCCCCACCGAATTTTGGCGGCAAAGGCAGCTGCGCTGGTGCCCCCCCGCCCCATGGGCACGCGCGGCTCCAGCCGCCACGCGCCCATCCCGCGCGTGCGCCACCACGGAAGCGCATGCGCCCTACTCCCCTACGCTTGGGGGCACGAATTGCTTGCAGGGCGCATGCGCCCGAAGCCCACTCGGTCTCCGCCTGCGGCTCCAGTGCGCGTGCGGACTGGAGTTGCCGCTCCCCCGCCCCGACAGGTTTACCACAAACGCCTCCGTTCGTTCGGCCGCCGCCCGCTCACAACAGCCCCCTTTTCTCTCCCGCGCTTCCCCGGCTGCGGGTCGCTCGCTTCGCCCCTTGCCGCAGCACGGCGACGCGATCGCCCTCCCCCCACCCTCCTTCTCGTCGCTGACTCAGCCCTGCTTCCGTACCATCGTAAGCGGTGTTGGTGCAGCGCCACACGGGGACAGCAGAAGGCGGAGAAGAGCGTCCCACAGCCGCGGCGCGCGCCCAACGAGATTGACCGGCGCTCGCACCCGCCGCGATTCAAACTACGCCCGCTCTCCCGCGAGCGCTTTATAACCGCCGAACGTGCCCGCATCCGGGAACCTGGATCCCACCGCCAGCCAATCGCGACGTAGCGGGGACGGGGCTTCGCCCCGCCGCCGGGCCCAATCAGATACCAGCCGGGGCTGCCAGGGTTGATTGATGGACGGGGCGGGGAACCCGCTTGCCCTCGTCCTCCATGGAGACTCCGCCCACTGGCTCCGGGCCGACCAGTCCTCGCGCGCGCTAGTGGCGGGCGGGCGGAGACGGTCTAGTCCCCCCGCCCCACTGCTGCTTGCTTACCTCAGACTCAGGCCTCGGAGCGAGATTTCTTCAGGACCTTCTCATTTCTTCCCAAGAGCCCCAGGACCCTTAGCCCTCATAGCCACAGGGTACCGTGGCCGTAGAGGCTCCAGTCCTGCCTTGATAAGCAAGGAAGGGGTTTCCACTTCAGTTAGTTTAAACATGTCACAGTTGGAAATGCTCACCCTTCCTAAGCTTAAACCCTCCAAGCCGTGTTGCAGCCCCATGCATGTGTACACAAGCTTATCCTCCCACCTCCCACACCATCCGTTAATCAAATGGCAATCTACACTCGCCTTAAATCCTGTGTAGATGTTTTGCCTGGAGCTGGGGGTGTGTGTGTGGAACCAACCAACCAAAACCTCACAACTTCCCTTGTCTGATTTTTCTATAACTCCGTTAGGCATCTTCGCAGGAGCTGGTATGAACCACTGTCAGGATAGGAGACCAAAGGCATTACTGTTTGATGCCCTATGGCAATTCCTATATGCCCTAGTCAGCTGTCATAAAATCAGAACATGCAGTGGCCAGATAGTCTTGGTGAAGCCCCTTGATTTATGAATTCATTTTCCATCCAACTGGATTATGCTGAGAAATTGAAACAAACAGGATTATTTAAATCAAAGTTTGGTTGTGTTCTATTTTGGAAAAAGAGATCAAATTTTGAAGTTCTTCATGAAAAGGAAAACCCTGGAGTTCCTGTCTCAGGTATAGTCACCTCAGCTGACTGTCATGGATAATGGAAACTCAGTCGGTCAAGGAAGCAAAAGTTTGGGAGCCAGCACTCCATGCGCCTCATCAGTCAACCATGCAGCAGACAGAAACCCAGGCAGGATTGCATTAGAACCCTGCCAGGTTTCCATCTGGTCTTCATTGCAATTGAAGCAGTCATCCAGTTCTCTTTATCAGTGCTAGATAAGGTCATTGTCAGGCTTTTGCCGGAGAGAGGATAATACTGGAATTTGCTCAAGTAATGTTCTGGAGGAAGGCAGGGAGTCACTTTAGCTAACTTTTGGTCAAACGTTTTAGTATATTTTTATGTACCTACCCCCCAAAGAATTTGTGATGGGTGAGTTTTTAAATCAACTACAAAAATAAGAAGCCCTGATACTTATATTTTAACAAGCTGCTCTATATAGATCCTGAACATACCACAGCAGATGACATTGCTCAATGAAATGCAGTTCTGACAAATCTAAACAGGTGGCATTTCTAGGTATTGTATCATGTCCATCTTGACTGTGTCGTCAGCACTTTTTAATAAAATCTACTTTAGAGGGAGAAGACTATTGGATAGTTATGTTAAGTGTCTCTGGTGACAAGGGGGCAGATTTTAAAGGTATCTGGAGGTCTAAAGAGGCAGGATTTTCAATTGTGCCTAGGTGCTCAATTTCCACTGAAGGCAGTGGGAGTTGGGCAGCCAGGTATTTTTGAGAATCCCTCCAGGCCCCATCTGCATCTTTGATACCTAGGTTTAGATCCACAGAGAAACTTTCATGTATGCCCTTCCACACAGTGGTATTCCCAGCCACTAGTGAGGCGCCCGATGCATGCAAAGAGAAGTACCTAAGAGTGGGATTCACAACAGCCAGCAAGCTGAGCAGGGACTGCTTGAGATAGCCAATAGGAAATGTGAAGGGGCAGGGCTTAAGTTCTTCAAAAGGTAGATAAATGCCAGTCTCTACTCAGGATTCACAGCCATGAACACTCGTGGAGTGAGGTGCTTAAGTCAGGTCAGCCCTTCCTTGTGTAAATACCCACATCTATTACAGCCAACAACCCAGTGGTTGGGGCACTCACCTAGGAAGAGAAAGAGACCCATTTTCAAATCCCCGCTCTGGTACAACGACTTGAACTTAATCTCCCATCTAATCAGTGAGTGCCCCAACCCCTGGACTCTTGGGTAAAGAGAGACCTCAAGTATGAGCATGACTCTGTAGCCAGCCTGGTGGTTGGATTACTCACCTGGGAGGCAAAAGACCCAGCACCATACCTCGTGCTTCAGTGCCTTTTTTGGGGGGGGTGTCCTTATTCATCCATAGTGGAACAGCTTCAACTGTGGAGACTGAGGGAGCCCCACATCAGAATACCCCATTGCCCAGGGCTTAGGGCATTCACTTCACAGAGCCCTTTCACTCTGGGGGGTTTGTGAGGGGAAGAGGGGAGAAGAGGGAAAGACTGGAACTGGGGGTCTCCCACAGCTTGGGTGGGAAACCAATTTAGTGGACTACAAATTATGAGGAAGGTAGTGCTTCCCACAGGCCTCTTATTAGAACAGCCTAGAGCTTCGCACCAAGAGAAGGTTTGCAGCTGAGGAGCCCAGACATTGAGAGTCACCTTCCTGCAGCCCGGACTTTGGCACTTAGCTCCAGGAGGGTGGTGGGGCTGAGCGCACCCTCCCTTCCAGCTTGGCATCTCCCATGGCAATTGTAGCAGAAGAGCTGCTTAAGTTGCTCACTCGTGTGAATCTGATTCTGAGGTGCCCATCTCCCCCCAGTCATCATAGAGGGAGCCTAGCACATAATCCAGGCTTTGTGAATCCCAGTACATTTCTAAATGCCTAAAAGTGTTGTGAAGCTGAATATCACTATGCCAAAGTTTCTTTGTAAATCTAGTCCCTATTGTAAGAAGCCTGGATGATGATGTTCCAAAATATGGTCAGTTAAGATCACATTGACATTGCAAGAATAAGCCATGCTGAACTATTTAACTATGTGGTAACCAGTTCCTTCCCCAGCCATTGTACATGGAGGGGCTGTTATAGCAGGAGCCCCCCAGTTTGTTGTAATTTTACTGTAGTCGGAACCAAAATAAGTAAGAGTGGGTCAAACTAGACAGCAGCAGATGTGACTCCCACCTCAGCGAGGCGCATGTTTCAAATTCCAGTTGCAACAAGTTATTTGCAAGTTCGTTGGGGGTGTTTTGGGGAGGAGAAAAAAAATAAAATAAAAACAAACAAAAAACCAAACGGCGGACCTTCAGGTGACACTGATATTGTACAGTTAGGTACCTAAAACCTAATTTGCATTTCCTGACAACTCAAACTTTAATCCTGCCTTTTTATATTATAAGAGCAGCCATACTGGTTAGACCAATGGTCCATCAAGCCAAGTATCTTGTCTTCCAATAGTGGCCAATGCCAGGTGCTTGAGAGGGAAAGAACAGAACAGGTAATCAAGTAAGCCAGCTCCTATCACCCATTCCCAGCTTCCGGCAAACGGATGCTAGGGACACTTCAAAGCATGGTTTTGCCTCCCTGTCCATCCTGGCTAATAGCCCCTGATGGGCCAATCCACCATAAACTCACCTAGTTTTAGGAACTCTATTATAGTCTTGCCCTTCACAACATTGTCTGGCAACAAGTTCCACGGGTTGACTGTGCATTGTGTGAAGAAATACTTCCATTTGTTCATTTTAAATCTGCTGCCTATTAATTTCATTTGGTGACCCCTAGTTCTCGTGTTAGGAGGAGTAAATAACACTTCCCTATTTACTTTCTTCACACCAGTCATGATTTTATAGATTTCTATCATATCCCCCCTTAGTCTTCTCTTTTCCAAGCAGAGAAGTCCAGTCTTATTACTCTCTCCTCCTATGGAAGCTGTTCCATACCCCTAATCATTTTGTTGCCCTTTTCTGTACCTTTTCCAATTCCAGTAGACTTTTTTTTTTTTGAGATGGGGCAACCAGATCTATATACAATATTCAAGATGTGGGCACACCATGGATTTATAAAGAAGCAATATGATATTTTCTGTCTCATTATCTATCCCTTTCCTAATGACTCCCCACACAGGTAGCTTTTTTGACTGCCACTGCACATTGAATGGATGTTTTCACCTATCCACAAGGACTCCAAGCTCTCTTTGAGTGGTTACTATATGTATATTTGGGATTACTTTATATTTATCAACACTGAATTTCATCTGCCATTTTGTTGCTCAGTCATCCAGTTCCATGAGATCCTTTTGTAACTCTTAGTTAAGTCCAAAGCAGACTGCTATCTTAAGTAGCTTTTTATCATCTTAAAAAAAAGGGGGGGGAGTGTAAACAGTGAGGTGGCAAAATTTGCAGATATATGAATGTTCAGCAGTACTAGTCCTAGTCCAGACCCCTGCAGGACACCGCTATTTCCCTCTCTTATATAGGTTAGTTGTAATGGTATCTGCTTCCAATTTCTCAAATGTAATAGAGAGATATTTCTAATACTGCTTTGCATTTATATAGCTTTTCATCCAGAGATCAGTTTGACAGACATTTAAACCACAGAACACCTTTAAACAGATAAGTGACAAATACATTTATGGTCTGATTTTCAAGAGACACTGAACACCCTCCTCTAAGGGCTTGTCAACACGTGGAGATATTCACAAACAGGTTAAATTAAATCTGAACAAGGCATTCTTGTTCCCAAATAAGCTCACACCTATGGAGCTAGTCTTGAGTAGCAATTTTTAACAGGCCATGAATTATTTGCCTAAAAAAACCAAAAATCACAAGTCTGCATGAGAGCTATGAATAGAATCTAGGTGTGACTCAGACTCTCTACTTTAATAAACATAAGACCTTCCTTCTAGGAAGGGGAGTACATGTTTTTAATAGTGCCCAAAGTCCCAATATTAGTGCTCCTTCATGCAAGGAAAGGCACAAACTCTTAGGGAAACATATCTAGGAGGTACAGAGAAGGGAAAACCAGACTTTTATGGTGCACATTTTCTTTGACCTTGGAGTGAAGCTACAGAGCTTTCTGCAGCCAGAGCCCTTTCCTGTTGCTTGTTTCTCCAAGTGCAGCAACACATAGGGCATGTTATTCAGATAGCTCCTCTGAGCTGGAGTGTTGTGTGCATGTAGACCAGGTGTAGGTCTTTGAGTGGGGGAGATTCTGAACTGTAGAGAGATTAGGTATGAGGAGTGGTTCCCAACCTGGAAGTATAGGTATGCTTGTGAGCAAATGGGGGACTGGTTGGAAGAAGCTTGGGGTGGTTTTAAACTGAGTAGGCAACAAAGTGGGTTATTGCAGGCAGTGTCAATGGGGTCAGTTTGTGAACAAAGATTTTGGTGGATTGGTGGTATTTAGGAGCAGGGAAGTAGTAAGGGGAGAGCAGGGCACTAGGAAAGGACACCAAACTGTTTGCCCTCGGTTTGTGCTTTAGACTAGATGTATCCCTATTTTCCTGTTCCAAAAGGGGATGATATGGGAGAGGATAGTCTATTACATCTCACTTGCCCACCATTCTTTCTTGTCCTCCACCACAATTCTTCCCTGTAATTGTTCCCCCTACCCCATATCACTCAGTTTCCCACCCCCACCAATTTCAAAATACATTCAGCCAGTGGGGGACAGTCAAAGCCAAGACAAGGAGCACCTTGCTAAACGAAGCCCACTTATTTTGGGCACCAGCCACTGCTCATCACTTATATAATACTTGGAGGTCACACTCCACGCTGTTTCAGCATGGTAGCCCAGACTGTGCATGGGCTCATATTCTTCAGACTTTTTTTTTTTTTTTTTTTGCCAGGGCTAAATTTATCCAAGCCCTAAGGTATCAGAACAAGAGACCTGCTGCTAAACATGAACACCATAGCAAGGTTCACTGAAAAATTAGAAACACCATTTTGGAAATTTACTGCCACATCATTACTTATTAGCATTAAGTATTACTAGTTATTGCAGTTCTCTAGAAAGCCAGAACGGAGACTTCTCATATAAAATGTGTTTTCTACAATATATTGACATGAATTAGTATATTTTAGACTTGTTTAGCCAAGTGATTTGTATATGGACTATCTCAAAGGGTTAGTTCTCCCCTTTTCCCTACAAAGGGATCGGAAACTGGGCTCCATAAGACGTTCTGGGAACAGCACAGCCGGTATAGTAAAAGGAAACTTGTTTTCTTCCTGCTTTCTTTCTTCCCACAAGTCTGGCCTAGGAAGTATAGTAGAGAACTCTGTAAGAACAGAGCTGAAGAAATGAAAGTAGTTCTGTCATAGACTGGCATTCTTCCCTTCCCCCCCACTTCTGTGGTGGTTTACATACTCGTAGCTATCTCAGCCACAAACCTTTTATTTTCATGTGATCTGATTTCACAAAGGGTATTATTTTGAACCAATTTAGTTAATGATGTGTTATCATCATTGATGTTGTTATCATCAACTCCATTTAAGCTTACCCTGCCATTGTTTCCCTTACTTATATAAGATGTTTAAAATCACAAAGGAAGTGTCCACACAATTTTTTTGTCAGTTTAGATTAAAAGAATCACCACCTAAAAAGGTGTAACTCTGTTCAGACAAGGCCTAAGCTGACCAAGAAGTCACTTGCTGAGTGCGTTATTCAGAAAAGTACTATTAATACTAACATAATACAAAAAGCAAGGATATATTGAAAAAGGAATGAGCAACATCTTAACAGTGAAGGGCCAAACTACTTAACTAAACAAAAGGTAAGAGCCAGCTTACAAGAGTGTTGCACAAGAACAAAAGAATTCCAAGTACTACACATTATAGAACATAAGGGTAGCTTACTACATCCATATTCTTACAGAACTGTGCTCCTGAAAACTCTCTCACTAAGCAGTACCAATCCAATCTCATTGACTGCCTTCTTATAATGAGGCTACGCTGCCTCATGGGAGCAGGAATTGTTCAGCTGTTTGAAGGGGAAGGCTGAATGATGGGTGTTGATCAGTCAGATAATAATTAGAAAAGACATCCCTTCACGAATCAAAATATCCCTTTAAAATTAAATGAGGAAACAGGTCATGTACTGAATGCTGACTCAAATGAGTCTAGGGGCCTGTCTATAGGAATACACTTTGTGGCAAGCGGGGGTTTAAATCTGCCCTGCACTAGCTGGCTATATTCTGTGACTGTGTGGACCCTGCTGCCACACACACACACACACACAAGGTATTTTAGTGAGCTTTAATCTATTTCTGTTTCAAGGTGGGTAGACTGAAGTGCACTAGAGACCTTTTAGTGCCCGGCAGTAAGCTCCAGGCAGACATTTAGAGCATGCTAGGCTAGTGCAAAGTAGATTTACACCCCACCTTGCCCTGAACTAAGTGTTCATATAGGCAAGCCCTAAGAGATGCTAGCAGCTGTAAAGAAAGGGATTAGGGCTGGTAATTGGGGTTGTGTAATGGTATTGATACCTATCAAAGAAATGAGGAGGACTGCCTAAAAGCACCTGTGTCCAGGCTGTGACACCAGCGATAGTATGGTTTTTATTGCTTGCTTTTATTGTGGATAGGGCTAGTAGCATTACTTACGATTAAGGTTGCCCGATGCTTCCCATTATAAGACCATTTTCACATTAACTAAGCTGCCTTGTGCATTAATATGTCCTGTTGTCTATAGCACAATATTATTATTTATATCATTGTAGCACCTAGTAACCCCGACTGAAAAGAGGGCCCCATTGTACTAGATGTTATACAAGCATCTAATGAGAGACAGTCCCTGTCTCAAAAATCTTACAGTGTAAATAGACGAGGGTAAGAGAAATACATGTTATTTTTTCCACTTTATAGCTGGGGAACTGAGGCACAGAGAGATTGAATAACTTGGCTAATGCCTCAGAGGAAGGCTGAAGCGGAGCTAGGAATTGAAGACAGATCTCTTAACTGTCAGTGCAGGGCCTCAGCCATGAGAATATCCTTCCTCTCTAAGGAGTTAAACTCATGCCATCTTGTTTCTGAACATTTCTGATCTACCCTCATACCATTTCTGAAGACTTATGGTTTCTAGCTATTAGACATGCTATGTTCATTCTACAGTAAGTCTTTTTACTAAGGAAACATTATTTCATTCTTGGTATAGATACTTTCTTTAATATTTTCATTTGTAGCTGCTGTCTGCATATCACTTAGGCCCAAATCCTCAGAGATATTTAGGTTCCTAACTCCCTTTGATTTCAATACTTTTGAGGTTCTGGCCTAGGCTGTATCTTCACAGTAAGCTCAACCAAGTAATGGGGTTGCCACCTGTCCAGGTTTTATTCAGACAGCCTGGTTTTTGGCTTCTGTGTCTGGGTGCCATTTAGGGTTGCTGGGTCCCGATCTAGAGGTCTGATTTTTGGGACGTGGAAACCCTAGGGAGTAGGGAGAAATCTGGTCTTTCAACTTCCTCTCACTGAAACCAGTTAAAACGTGATGGTCTTACAGTAGTGAGGGCATGAAACTGCATTTTAACTCTGTTCCTGAATTGTGCTTCCAACTTGCAAAATCCAAAACTGTAGCATGGTTTGATCTTGCCTGCACTTGTTCAGGGCTTACACTGTTGTAAAAGTTCCCCTGACATGGTTGATTTTGCAGTATAGACAGAACCTTTGTCAAATGATAGGGCTTTGCATTAGTTAAACTTCCCTGCTGACTCATACAGTTGAGTCAAGGAAGATTATATGTCCTCTGTGGCACTCTTGTATTGTGTGTGATGGTGCATGGAAAAATAATTGGTTTTTAACTGATACATTTATTAGCTTGGCATCAACAAACAGTTCTTTAAAGAGCTGTAGTAAATCTGACTACGGCATTTGTGCCACATGCAGTTTGTCAGAGAAGCACAAACTCCTCTTTTGACTATGGTTACAGGTTGATTGTATTCCTTTATGTCTCCTATTAATAATGTCATAAAGACTGGTCAGAATAGATTTTTATTTTCTCCTTGCTCAGTCCAGCTGAGGAAAGAAACTACATCGAGAGTCAGGAGAGAATTGTAAGGGGGGGGATTTGATCTATAAGACTAAATGGGAGCTGTATTTGCTAGACAATCTATCAAATTGTAAAACTTCCTTACAACCCCACCCTCTTCAGGCATACATGCTCTTTCTCTGTGCTTTTCTTCCCTTGGTGAATGCCTCAGTTTTCCCCTTAATATTTCCCCATGGCTCCATTCCTGGGACCCCCGTATTGTGCTAGAGCTCCATTCAGTATAGGAACTAGTGGTTGTGGTCTTTATACCACTTTTACAATTCCCCTATTTTGTGGGTAGTTGGGGCCTGCCCCACCCAGGTAAATTAGAGCAGCCTCAGGGTTGATCTAATTTACACTTTGCTGTCTGTGACCCCAAGAGGTTATTTTGACAGCTCAGGAGAGCTAGAACACAGCAGTACTCCAGCTACACACCCCTTCTTCCAAGACCCATTCCTGACCCGCCTTCTATGTCAAGAGCTGTGAGGTGGTGTGGCACTGAGCTGTGATACCATCTCTATACAACTCAGGGTATTGCCAAGCACCAGGGGTGTTTCTTCATAGCTGGATCTGCAAATAGCATAGGCCATATATGCTGTCACAGCAGTAGGGGGAATCAAATCTGATTTCTCACAGACATTTCAGGTTCTCTCAGACCACTAGGCCTGAATACCAAGACTCCTGTCTTAATTACCCTCCTTTGCAATGGGACAATCTATTTTTAGTATGTTGGCTAAACCCATAGTAAGGCAAAAATTGAATATGATTATTTTTGGAGAGAAGGTTACTTGTGAACAGTTCATGTGAGAAAACAGATAGACAGCTAGTATGCTGGAAGGTATTAATGGCTACCATTAAGTGTGGCTTTGATTCATAGATCAATCACATACTTGATTAAGGTTGATATGTGAACTAACCACCGCTTCATTCTGGCTAAATAGAAGCAGCAATTAAATGCTCTTTCATGTAGTGATAGTTGATGCTGTAGGAAGCCATCGCCCAAGGCAAGGAGCTGCATCACAAGGCCAATGCCAACAAAGCCATGTGGGTTTAAGTGTCTCCCTGAGGGCTGATTGCACATGCAGAGGCAGTCACGAGGGTTGACTGTGTGTGAGAGAAGCAGAAAGCAACCAGAAAGTCGAGACGTGAGAGAAGAAATGGTAGATATGGCCCTGGGAGGAAATGGAGAAACAGAGCTTCTTTTCGGTACAGTATTCAGTGGAAACACAGATCTGGATTTCTGAAAAAGGAAACTGCCTCCTGTTGTTTTTACTGTGGTCACAGAAATAGAGTTTTGTGTATGATCTTTGTAAATAAATAGGATTGTACCAAAAAAATACCTGGCTCATCTACTCAATTTTTCCTCCTAACAGAGACAGGGCCCCAAATATTGGCTAAGTATTTGAGCAAAACAGAGGCAATGCCAGTTTGTGCAGAAATCTCATCAGTACCAAATGGCTCAGTAAATTCAGTCATAGTCTGTACCTGAACTAAGAAAATAATTACATTGGGAGGGTAGAGTGGCTTTCAGTTTACTCTAAATGCATTTTTATGACCTTACTCATTGGGCATAGTAGAGACTGAAAACACAATAATCCTCCTTCAGTCCATCAGTTTAGCACACTGATTACAATTATCTCAGGGTAAAGGCAAGCAGAGCTTGAACAAAAGAAAGAAATTAGGAACATGTAGATCAGCTCCATCTCTGGTTTTCAGTCAAATTCCTTTGTTCTCCATGTCTTGCCTCTTTCTCTTGGGTGTCTACAATCAGCAGCTCTCCCAGATGTTGACAACTGGCAGATTCCTATTAACTCTTCAGGTTCACAGGCATCCTGCTCCCCCTTCAGTGACAACGTGAGGCAGCTATTGAGACAATTGTGAAGTACCTCTAGTTCATAAGGCATTTCAGAAATATTTAAGTATTGTCTTTCAGTTTAAGTTGAGTAAATTCTCCAATTCTAGCTTCTTTATTTAAAAGGTAAAAAGGAGGGAAAATTAAAAAAAAAAAAAGATTGTAGGGCTCAACAGGGCCTTTCTGTGGAAAAACAATGGGACTGGACAAAGAAAAATTCTGTGGTGTCTGACTATGACTATACTTGACTCTTCACCAAAATGCTCCTTCATGGACGTAGGGTCTGGGTTTCATCATGGCTAATTCCGTGGGGATGGAAGGGAGAATGAGAATCTTACCCCACCACCCAGAACAACTAGGTAAGAAAATCCATGGGGGATTTTCCCTTCCATTAGTGCCTTGTGCTAGCTTTATTGCAGAAGGGGATCATCCAGCCTTTATTTCCAAGGAAGCTGCTCACGAGTTGTTTGGATATTTAAATCTGTTCTCAATATCCTGAGTTATTTAATACCTGTTTTCTCTTCCACATAGGATGAAATTTACAGACTCAAGATCACAGCTGGACAGAGAAAAGTGTGTAACAACTGGTTCCAACATAAATTACACATCAGATATTAAAACATTGAATAAATATTGTTGTGTACATTTAATTTAGCCATCTATAACAAAGGACTACAAACACCAAGACATGTTCCATATCAATGAGAATATTTATTTGACTAACATAGGCTAAGCATCAGAATGAATAGAAATAGTTTGTATATGTCTTTAAGTGGCCGTAATAACAACATCCAGATTATGTGGGAGATGGGATAAATTTTGTTGTTAAAGCATTAAAAAAAAATCACATTACCACTTTCAAACACTGGTATCAACATCTCTATGCACTTTTAGAGGCAAGAGCCTCTAAAACTCCTGAAATGCAATGTAGCTTTAAAGGAACAAAATTAATTGGCCACTTGGTGGCAGCATAGTTTAAAAAATGAAGATAGGTACCTGAAATGTGAAATAATACACAATCCGTATTTCTGTAGGAGTTTTAGGTTATGACTGCACTGCCAAAAAGTGTTTTTTTTTTTAAAAAGGCTATAACTAACTTGTATTAGTTATCTCACTGTAAAATCGTAATTCAGACAATGTGCTTCTAGTTTTCACCGCAAAGTAGCTAGGTGAGGTCAGCGTTATATTTATTCCCTGCCTGCGGTTGGCCTGACCTAGTTAACCTTACAGTAAAAACTACTGCGCCTTATTACTGCTACGATTTTACAGCAGGATAGCTAATGTGTATTAGTTATTCCACAGTAACACTCACCTTTGGTTAGAAATGGATAGTCTTACCACTATTGCAAATTCCCAGATGGTGTTATTAAGATAATATTGTGTTTCTGTTTAGCCATGATATAAAGTTATTGAAGAATTAATTTCTGATTTTGGCCTCTGACTTCCAACTCCCTCTCTAATAAAAAAAATCCTACCCTCTTAGCCTGCTATTTTTTCATATGCCCAATAGTTCTCTCTGACTTCTTTTTCTCATCTACAGGTATTACCTGTATGATATTTTGGATCCTCTGGGGGCAGAGACCGTGTCTTCCTGTGTTTTTGTATTGCACTTAGCACAATAGGTCCTGGATGCTGATTAGGGCCACTAGACATTATGCAATATAAATGTGAAATAATAATGATACTAAACATTTGTGTGTGTATGTTGCAATGTCGTCAGCTGTGACTCATTTCTTATGTTCTTGCACAAAAAGCACTGTACAAAACCAGATTGTGTCGCTGCATTTTATTTATTAAGCTTTTCTTGTCTTTGTCATGTTTGCCAGATGCTAAGACTTACCTGTTTTGATTGACAGGCTTGTCCCAGCAGAGAAAATTATGAGGGAAGCTGGGGACCTTCAGCACTAAGATGGCTAAATGCAAATTGTTCAGTTTGTTTCGTCTTTGTGTTCCTGTGAGAGATATATAGCCATTCTCCTTATCACAGTAAGGCAGCTAGGTTATTTGTACCATAATTCAGGAGAGAGAACAATAGAGTATAACCAGCAATAGGGAAGAGTTAGGATTGGATTGGGGCTGAGAATGGGAGCAGATCACGCTCAGTTAAAGCAAGATGGTTCAAAACAGGTATGAGAGAGACACGAGGAACATGAAGTCCATGGTGCAGCGGAAACAAAAAGGAAGAAGCCAGGCAAGTGGTGCTGACACAGGGGGGACGACTCTTTCCCAGAGAAGTAAGAAACCAACTCATTCCAAGTGGAGTAAATGGGAGGTGAGTGTGCAGCCCTGGAACATAGGATGGGTGGTAGGATTGTCATCACCTGGGTAGCAAATGATGTACTATGTTCCAGTCAGATAAATTTGCAACAGCTTGTTTGAGTCTCTGCAATGCTACTGAAACAGCAGTTTACAAAATGCCCCACTTGTTTCCATGATATTATACTGGTTTTGCATTTGTATCGGCAAACTCTCTTCATTGCTGTTATTGTATAAGTGAAGTCCTTTATAGTCAGACCTGATATGGGGTCAGATCCTGCAATGAGCCGAGCATCCTGAGAGGTGGGACATGAAGGCATATTGGATGTCACATGAGGAACTTAGCACCTCATAGGATCAGGTCCTGACAGAGTTTCCAATACAAATCTGTTTATCAGATTTGAATCCTATCTTTTTCCTGGCCTGCCTTTCTCAGCAATATGACATCATAGATACTGGATTGTGACATCCCTGAAGTTCCCTAGGCTGCTTCTGTTTGTGTAAACAGTACAGTGGAGCTCTCCGTGATCGTTAAAACAATACAAGTAAAGCAGAGGACCTATGGAAGTGTGCCAACGTATAATAGTCTTCTTTAAGAATGCACTGGAATATATTTATGCACCCTTTGAACTTAGACTCAGCGCTGTGTATAACTTATTTGAAATGCCCTTATGCTGCGACAGAGCTGATGATGCAGAGGGATGGCTGACGCACTCCTGCAATGACTAAGGACTGTAGAAGTGGCCTGGTCTGAGGGCCAGAGGCAAAGAGTGCAGAGGGCAGAGATTCACACAAGCCCAACCGCCTGCCTAACTCCAATAGCAAATTAAGGAAGTATCCTTGGAGTTCTAGTTTCAAGTTAGGAGGGAGCCTCTAAGTTTGGACCCACTGCACTCAATGTCTGATTCTCATAGCGTGGGAGCAGCAGCTGCCAGTGTGGTTGTCTCTGTTTCACTGCTGAACAAACTAGTTGGTGCTCAGTTGCCTCTCAATTTCAGAGTTATATTTTGCTAAAAAAAAGTTCTTTAGTTGCACGTAACACACCTCTAGCCAATTTCTGCACACAGGCCACGCAGATCCAAATCAGGAGTACTTCCACTGCTGTCTGGATTTAGAGTGGTGCAAAAGAGAGCAAAATCTAGGACCTAGAAACATCTGGAAGTCAATTTAACTAAACTAAAAATACCAGAGGAAAAACAAACACAGGGAGATGAGCAACAGATTGTTCAGCAGAAGGCCTGGGAGGTATTTTGGAGCCACTGATCCTTCTCCCCTTTGCATTTAGGAGGGTATAAATAAGCCTTGCATATTTCCTGACTCTGGGACCAATTTAATCTTATTCCCTTGCTTTCTCCCCGGGGAAGCTCTTAGTATCAATGGCAGCTGGCATGAAATGAGTTCGTTTTCGTCACCTCTTTCATCTCAGTGTTACTGGAGTCCCAAAGTCTGAATGCAAGACCTTGGAATGTGCGTCACAAATACATGCTCACTCTGTCACACTTCCTGTCCTTTCACATGAGCAGTGGGACGCAGAACTGCTTCAACAGGGCCAATGGTTTGTGCCAATTTTGGGTATTACCAACTGCCGTAGACACAACGCATCTGAGGGGAGATCAGGAGATCTCATCCCACTCCCTTGTTACTGTTAACAGCAAGGTTCCATTTTATAACTGCTCCTTCTCAGTAGTGGTTATCTTTAACAACAGCATGCAGCACAATAAACCATCATGGTTTTATTTAAAAGGTTGAATTGGCCCTTTGTAAGGTGAGGCAGCCTCCTAGGTGTTTCAATTCTCTGTGAAATACAGAGTTCTCTTAGAGTTTGCTTTGTGTGAAATAGCAGCAGCCACCGGCAAACATGGTGATAAGCTGGCTCATTGGTGACCTACACGAAAGACTGATGAAAAGTTCTGAGCCAGCTAATCATTTCCCATCCGGCAAAGCACAAACAAAACAGCTAACCATCTACCTCAACAGAGAAAAATCCATCCACCCCTGTGGAGTACAAATAAGCAGTGTCATTAGAAAGTGATGAAAAACTTGGCAATGTCTCCAATTATTTCACTCTTCGGCTGTCAGCTAAGTTGCACCCATCTGGAGTTGGAGTTTTGCAGGACCACTCAACGGAGGTCACTTGTGAGGCATTTCTTCAGACTTTCTTCTGGAGCTCCCTCCCTAGGCCTCACTTTGCACATACCACAAGTGTCTTATGCAAGTAAGTTTACCAGCTGTCTTTACCATCAATTGCTGGCCTCATCAGAGCATTTGCCATGGTGCATATGCATGTGTAAATACTGGTGTTCCTCCAGAGTTTGAAGGAGGAGGTTTTCAAGATATTATTTCCTCATACAAGTCTCTGGATGCATTCTTTAATATGTGCTGCATGGAAGAAAAGTCTATAAGAGTGAAACATTAATTCGGCCCTCTTTTTTCAGTGACTTTTCTGGAGCACAGTCCTAAAATCATCTCAAAACACTTGGTTTTCATGACAATGCCGGCCTGAGGGCCAAAAAAAAAAAAAAACCAATCTGCAGAATGATTTTATTCTGCATGATCTTTTTCAAGGAGTGGTCCATCATCTCCTCCCCTTGGGAAGATGTTCAGCAATAACAAGGTCAATCTAGGATAGCCTCTTTAAAAAGAATTGCCATGGTATCACCACAGATTTACACATGCATTATTTGCGCCATTGCACTCAGCTGGAGTTTCTAGGTACATTCCCAGGTTCTTGGTGAACTTGTCTTTGAAGCATTGGTCACTGCCTGAAGATACCACATTAATTGGACTGGTGGTGTAATCCAGTGCAGCCACTCCTATGTTCCTAAATTTGTCAGCCAGACATTTGAATGCTGGGAAACGTTTGCTCCATTATCACTTGCCTGAGGAGAATGGGATTCTCATCTTTAATATGTTCCAGTTAGAGATGGGCCTGAATCAGGGGACACATTCTGGGAGATAATGATACTGAACACCAGCTGGCTTTAGTGGGAACTATGGCTGCTCAGCACCTAGGATTTAACCCAGGAACTCTGGATCCAAAAGCACCCTCAGACGAAATCTTTTAGGACAGTTAAGATGCAGATCAGGCTCTGAAGGTCACAGGATAGGTCTGTGTCTACAATGGGCTACATTTGAAAAATGAGTCCAAATGCTCTTGAACTTTGAGGAGGTTTGGATTTATTCCTAATCTTTGCGATTGCAGTCCATCTCTACAATACGCTGTAAAGTGCCACGGCAACCTGGTCTCTCTCTCCTAGTGAATACAGCACAGATGCTCATGAATGCTTTAATCTCTAGCCACACTTTCTTAGGATTTTCCGATCACAATTGGATCTAAACACCATTTTAAGTAATAGTTAAGAGTTTTCTTCTGTAAATTAAAGAAGGGGCTGTCAATCTTCCCTACAGGTGACCCCAAAACTATATGCAGTGATTAGCTGAGACCTTAAGCTAATAATCCCTTGCATCTACATCCCACAATCCTTCATTATGTATTATTCTCAGAGCAAGGTACATTATAGCAAATATTTAGTAACATATATGTAAGATACATACAACTAAGAAAAAGTACTTCTTTTAGGAGAGCGAGCATAATCCTGTGGCTAAGCCCCTAAATTAAGAGTCAGGATACCCAAATTCTATTCCGGGCTCTGCTGCATGACTTTGGCCAAGATGCTTCACCTCTCCATGACTCTGTTTCCCCATTTGTAAAATGGGATAAGGATTCCCCACCTTTGCAAAGTGCTTTGTTTTATGGATGAAAGATGCCATATAAAGAGCTAAGCATTGGTGCCAATGCAGTTCCAAAGGCACCGATCTTATATTAAGTTAGTTACCTTTAGTTCATCCCTAATTCTATTGATCAAAAAGTATAAGTGTTGTAGAAATTGAAACATCATCCTTATTTAAAAATATTCTTATAAAAGAACACATTTAGGTACAAGGTGCTAACTATGGCTCAGCTACAAACAACAGTTTGTATCAACATAGTGCAAACACATTTAGCAATTTGTTAGCTATTTTCATCAAGCACTCTTTTAAAAGAAGTCATCTTCGGCATGGTACAGTTCATGACAGAGATCAGCACCCATGTCATCACACACCAGCGAAAGCATTCTATCACCACTAGGGCTGATAACTTTCATTACATTTGCAGCTCATGCTGCTTCAGGTCCCTTTGTAAGTCCAGATGATGTCTGTGTAGGGCAAATGCCTCTCAGTGGATTAGGTACTGTGCCCAACACCCACTGTTGGGCCACAGTCTGCTTACAAGCCCCACTCCTTTTTCGGGCCATCATTCTTGCACCAGCAGTGCAAACTTGAGTTTCCAATCTGTAAATCCCTTTTATCACAAAACTACCGGTGAGCCTGTTTTTGAAGCTTTTTTATTTGGTACTGAAAAATACCAGGCCTGATTCTGATTTTATATCTGTTTTACACAGCTGGTGTAAGTGAAGTTACTCCTGATTTACAGCCGTGTAACTGAAAAGAGAATCAGGCCCATTGTTACTTCACTGCCAAGTATTAAAGTGTCAAAAGTTTCCTTACGGTAGTACGCAATGAAAGGAGTTATAGCTTCAAAGTTTATAAAGTGAGAGCGGTCTGATCCATAGTGAGTTAGCTGTGAAGTAAGTGACATGACTGTGAACCCAGCCACCTGGAGAGAAATACTCATTCTCACAAACCTTTGTAATTAATTGCTCACTGCTATCTGATGCCAACTAATGAATTTATCTCACAAGAGAACCATTAGGAAAATGGAATTATTTTAATTTGCTATTGCAGAGCCAAAAAAGTTACTTGTCTACACAGTTACTTGTCTAATGTGCACTAAAGAGGTGTGATTTCTAAATGGCACCCATTTGTTGTCGGCTTGCTGGCATGCACTAAATATTCCCTAGTGCACAAAATGCTATGTTAACATGCACTAGGGAACATCTAGTGCTCACCATCAGGGTCTACATGGGCCAATTAGTGGGCAATGCTTTGGTGTATGTTAGAAATCACACCCCTCTAGTGCATATTGCCATGTTGTCTAGACAAGGTAGAGACCTGGTCTAATTTTTCTTGTAGTCTACGGAGTCTTTCTGTAGTGGGTGTTGGATCAGGTTCTGTATCCATTGCAAAAAAGCTAGCTTCCCTAGCTTTGCAAACTAAGATGCTTTCAGCACTTTCAATTAAGTATTTGATGTATTTAATCCCCCCCATTTCTACGTCTCCCTCTAACATGACTCTTTCCTTATTCTTTACAGTTGCTGGCTATGATTGTCTCTGTCCTCCTTCTGCTTTATATCTTACTGTGTTACGAGAACTTCCATTTCCACGTGGTTCATATGTATGCTCAGTTGGGGTACCCCAATGCCCAGCACATCGTGGGGCAGAGATATCTGCAAGGTAACGTTTCTCCAAGGCAGTGGGTAACTTCGCTTCAGAATAGATGTGGACGCAACTAAAGAACTTGAGTGTGTGTGTGTGTGTGTTACACAATATGTTGCTGTGTGGATAGATGTTGGCCCTCCCCATTGTACCTGAAACTCTCTTCATTTCTCTTACTTGTTTTTGTCTCACATCCAGGAGCTGGTGTAGAAAAGAATGAGGATATGGCCATGCGTTGGTTCAGGTGAGGCAGAGTCAAAGATTACTGAAGTGGCAACCTCCCATACCTCTCCCCATGGGACGGGTCCCCAGCTGTCTTTAGAGGATTCTCTGCAGAAGTGGAGTAGGGAAGAAAAGCAAGCTGTACTTTCTCTGGTAGTTTGTTTCTCAGCTGCTCTAATTTCTGAGAGAGGGGTATGGTCTAACTTGAACACTGACACCTGTGGCTTTGGACAAGAAGTTGCGCTTTTCTTTGGCTGATTTTCCCCATCTGTTATTTCTCTTTTTAAAAACCACACAAGAGGTGCTCCAATTCTAAGGTGAGGGGGGCATATAAATAGCTAGAGAGAGAGATTCCAGAGGCCTCTGAGTGCTACTCCCACTGCGAATGACAAGCACGAAGCCTACTGAAGGACACAGCAGGCAGGGGAGGAAAAAAAAGGGGGAGAGGACCAGCTCAGGAGCACTTAGGGACATCAGCAACATGTGATTCTCCTCTTCCCTTCCTCCCCGTTAATTTATGCTCATGAAAGCTTTCTGCTGTGAAGACTTGAGGTAACAATCCCTCATAAAATATGTTCATGCCATAATCAGACAGTATTAAAATGTTTCAGGTAGACAGAGAACCATTTCACAACACAGGTTTTTATACATTTTACTTTTAGCTCTGTTATTCTGCTGGCACAGACAGGGCCACAGGAATTGTAGAATTGGTGGAAGAATAACTTAGTAGTTAGAAAGTGAAACAGTAACTTGGGGAGACAGTTTTCCAACCACAGACTGCAATAACTGCTTATTGCACCTACAGATAGGTATATATAAAGTCTGATCCAAAATCTGTTTTTGCACTATCAGTGGTCTTTGTATCAGACCCATAGTTCCCTACCTTCTTCTGAAGGTAGGGAACCTGCCATAAACTCCTCCGGGAACGATAAATATCTGTGGTGGTGTCTGCACTTCCAGGAGCAATTACATGTATTTTCATTAGTGAAACACCATTACTAATCCAAAGAGTAAATAATGGGCACAATCTAAATACCTATATATGTCCTGCTGCAACATCTCACTTTACTATGGCATAAAAGCATCACTAATATTGCAAAAGACCCAATTCTGCCTTCATAATTTTATGTTTTATTCCCTTTGAAGTTCATGGGAATGGAGCATGCAGCTAAGGAAGAATATGGTCCTTTGTGTGAAAATTGCCATAGCAAGTGTAGCTACAGCAGGTGGTAAATGCTGATTTCTTTTTTTACTCACTGTAATGTGACCAATCAACTGAGACACCAAATTTTTATTCGTGCCACAAACAGCACTCATCTTTGGACACATAAGAAGGTGAAAAAAGGCTATGTTTTATGGGGTGAAAATCCTATTTCTGGTAACAGTGGCCATGAGTTGGGAAAAGACTTAAACATGTGCTTAAGGCCAATCCTAGTAAGGTAAAAACAGTGAAGCTTAATTTCCTGAATTGGGGGTCTCAGACTTTAAAGAAGATCCCTGCTTAAGAATAAGTTTGCTCATACCTTCTCATGGTTTGCTTTTTTCCTGAGTTAATGCATTCACACGGACATCCCTCTTGGGGTTTCCTTCTTTCCCCTGACATTTCTTTTTTCTGTCTTTCAGGGAAGCTGCAGAGCAGGGCCATCCCCACTCTTCCTTTAATCTGGCTGTGGCAAAGCTGAAGAACATGACTATGTCACTTGAAAAAGGGTAACATTTTCCTTTTGCTGAATCCCAGCTCCTTCCTCAGAATACGTCCCAATATCACCATCCATAGGAGAGTTTACACTAGCATTTTTGTTGAAATGACTCACCATTGCACCGTGAATGATGCAGCTCTTCCAGTAATAGGAAAGTAGGAAGAGATGCTGCCTTTTTAAAGCCAAGATTAGATGATTTGGCAGTTAAAGTGCCCGTAGTTGTTTTCAACAGAAAAACTGCACTGATGAGGATACTGTAGTATTTTTCTGAACTTTTCGTCATTAGTGTAGACATGGCCAATGAGGGTCAAAATAATGAGGGTCAAATTTTCAGACAGACAATTATCCTTCTGGGGTCAAAGTACTCTCTTTAGGCCTGATCCAAAAGCCATTGAAGTCAATAGAAAGACTCCCATTGACAGGAATGAGCATTGGATGAAGACCTTTGAGAAAACATGGATACAGTTTTGAGCTAGTCCTGCTTCTCTCTCTGTGAAATGTTTTTGCTAAGTATGTTGTGTGTGTGTGCTGCATGAAAAATTCAGAGCAAGATCAGCAACCTAGGGAAAGCTTGCCTGGATTGGTGTTTTGTACAGTCACTGTGCATGAACCGGAATCCAGTTGTGATTAAATCTAGGATAACTGAAGGTTTCACATCAGCTTCAGCTGCTGTGAAACTCAGTAGTTTTGAGTGAGGTTTTTTGTTTGTTTTTGAAACCACATGTCTTTTGGTTCATTCAAATCTTAAACTCAAAAAGCTTGGGGTGTGCAAACTCAAGTGACCTGAAACTAGAAAGAAAAAAAATATATTTGAACAAAGCCATATGATCTGAAACTACTGTGTGTCATAAATCTCTCATATGTTTCTCTTTTAGAGATAGTGTATTAGGTGAAGTTATGTATTCAGTTGTATGAAAAGTGTATTTAGAGTGATACAGCTGGGATGAGTTTGTAACTCCAATGAGTTAGATAAAACAAGGCATAGTTCTTGAACCTTGGGGGAAGTAGGAAGGAAATAGGGCACTGTCTTGTTGTGATGTTGAGAATTAACTCTTTGGAAGTTCTTCAATATTACAGTGATGGGTGCTGTTATAAAAGCCTGAATATAGAGAAAGGCAGAGGGATCTACTTCCTTCCTATTTGTGTATTTTTGGTTTTTAACATTTCTCTTGATAATGACTGCATATTTTGTAGGGAAGTGGAAAATCTCCTCAGTGTGGCTGCAGGTCATGGGCTCCAAGAAGCTCAGGAACTTTTAGAGATCATCAGGAACAGAAATCTTCCTGGATGACTCCGACAGTGAGGGCAGCACTCTTGCCTGTCTACTTGGGCACTGCAACACATCTTTTCTTCTTTGTCTTCGATCAATTTCTGATCATTCAGTTTTGGAACCTTAGATGGAACACTGCATTTCTCTTGTGCTGGATCACTATACTTAGAATGAATAGCAATATTTATTGTATGATGCAGGAAGAAATGCCATTCTATCCAGCCATCTTCCTTTAACATGACAGAACTTCATCTTGAATCCCACTTGATCACCACAGATTTGCTCATGGCTCACTGTTAAAACAAATTCAATTTGATCATAGTACAAAGAGGGCTCTGAGGATGCAGAAAGGGAATACAAGTGATCAGCATATAAATAACTTTCCTTTTGTTTGTAGCACACTACTTTTGTACAGTTCTGGGGGGCTGGACAGAGTGAATAGTCTGGAGAGGAAAAAATCAACAATGGACATACAAATGCCAGTGATAAAGACCCTCTGTCAGACTACATGCATTCTAATGAGAAAGTTAGCGAACTGTCGGTCTTCATTGCAAAAATCACTTTCAAGTGGCGACCATGTGAAGTAGCATGTTGATCAACTGGTATTGTTAGATTTAGTCTATTGGTTTAGGATTTGAGACAGTTGGTATTTATGTATATTCATGTATTTATATATTGTAAATTGATCAGAGCTTAGGCCATATGCGAATAAGCAAACATGGCATATTTTACAGTGCAGTTTATAATAGAAGTAATCATGGCTTAATAGAAATGTAATAGCAACATCATTCAGTAGTCACCATTGCTTAACAGCCACATCTTTGCCATGCAATTGGCAGGAGAAAATAAATATAATGGAAGCAGCCTTCATTTTCCAGTTGCTCTCAGTTTAATGCAATGGGCGCGTAATTGCTTGTAAACAAAGGTGCAGTTTCTAGACCAAGACCGAGGGTATTGTACTATCAGTAAACTTCCCCCCCCCTCCATGGGATGTGCCAGACTGTGCTTTTTTATTGGTCATCACCATTCAGGTTATTTGTGGCACAACAGGAAATGCTTGAGTTTTAGGAGGCCGCTGAGGACTACGGTGGCTGCACCGTCAAGTCTGAAGGCTAAGGGTTGTAGAAGGAGATACGAAAGAAAACAAAGCTGACCAAAGAGTAGGTTTCAATCCCTAACATCTGCTTTTCTCCTGTGACCTTATAATCAAAGATGAAAATGATTCTAGCAGGGGAGCTCAATCCTCCACATTCCTTGGTTTGGATTTTTTTATTTTCAGGAAGCTCCCAAGGCTTGAGCCTTTATTCCACCTTCAGGCCTACTCCTGGACCCAACAAGTAAAATGTGTTGCTGTAAGAATAAAGGAGTTGAAGGTATGTGTGCTGCAGAATCCATGTTTATATAGAAACAAACCATCTTTGGCCTGTTTAGGACCAAAATCATTCCCCTGCCCCTTTCCCCAAATCCACCTTGAAGGCCCCACTCCTGGGGACTGGAGCCAAGCAAAGTAATTGGATGGAAACAATTCATTTCCCCTTCTCCCACTACATTTGGGACCTGATCTCTCCCCTGCACTGCATTGCACTGCACTTGGAGTAGTCATATACACCTGTGAAAGGGGGGTATTAAGTGCAAGCGGGGCAGAGAGACGAGCGAGATATTCCAGCCCATTGAAACAATCAGAGGTACCCAGTGGAGAACTGCCTTTCTGCAAGCGAATTCTCCATTGACCAAACATCGACAGAAGCAGCATGGCTGCTGCCTATGCCATCTATCCCTTGTGTAGGGGGAAGGAGGCAGCAAGAAAGGGAGATGATATGGAAGACCTTTTGTCAGCTGAGCAGCACTAACTTGTGCTGGGCAGCTTGACTCAGTGAATTGCATTTGGTTTCTGCAGCTCTCTCTCATCTATGGCCGACTGCAGGCTGCGATGTTTTATGCCAAGTTTGCACCAGTGTTCCTGACTAAAGATGCAAGTCTCTGGTGAACCAGGCCTTTGTGCATACACGCACAGTTTGGAGCACTAGATTGAGGAAGGGTTGGCAGAGAAACAAACCCTTATTTCAAATTACCATTTCACTCTGATTTGGAATTGTTTATTTCCCCACCCCATTTCCACCTAGTGTCTTTTCCACAATTTTTTTTTTTAATTCCTGGCCAGGGGGCGGGAAAGAGACACACTACAGAGAAGACATTAGTGTCTTCCACTACCTGCAGAGTGTAACAGAACCCAGTGGTCTTCTCCCTTCCCCCAACATCAACTTAAAAAGGAAAAGAAGACAGAAGCAAAGGAATGTTCTCTGGCCCTAGAATCTGAATGGATCTTGTTTCCATTGCATATGACAATTACTAACCACAGGCCTTTGAAGGTAAGGGAAATCTTTCAGTTGATGCTGGATCATGCCCCTTGTCAACTGTTAAACCACCCTCACTCACCTGCCATAACTCTATCATTGCATTCCTTTCCTTTTATTTGAAAACTAGATCTCTGTGACATATAAACAGCATGTTGTAAAACTATGACCTATCAATAAAGTACAATCAACACCATCTTTTCTAGTCCTACACAGTGTTCCACAGGAGATTGTTCTTTTTCTATAGCTGTGAGCATAGAAAGCAGAACACAGTGAGGGCTAAGAAAGGGTTGGAATGGCTCAGGGTCAGGAATTGTATTTACTCTCTCTGTGCCTTGACTTATAGATGTCAGAGCAAAAGTAAAATTGCCTCACGCCTGGGTGAGCTCAGATCTGTCCTGATTTTAATGGTCTTCATAGGTTAAATATCCCTTGCAGTGTTACAACAGATGCTTCATGGAAAAATCATAGCAGTGACACTGCTCCTAGCTTCCCTCTCATACTGTGAGACCACCTGGTGTTACAGTAGCTAACAAAGCTGCAAAGACAGTAAAAAAAATCATCCCAGCTCAGATTTTCTAAGATGCTGTAGTGTAACAACATCAAAAGGTTTTCAGGCTGTTTGCCTTGTGTGTATGTGTGTGGGGGTGGAATGGCTCACCTGGCCCCATATTTGTAAAATAATAGAATAGCCTTGGGTTCAGACAGCGGGTGAAGCAGTTTCTGGGCCGTGATACATGAACTTACTGTTATTTCCCAAATTGTTAGCTGCTAACATCAGGTCAGAGAAGTGTTCTTTCAGCAGCACTTTCAGAAGCGAAGAATCAAACAAGTGAGATTATTCTTAATGGTGAATCTGTTCTCTATGCCTGTACCAGGTGATAAGACCTGGTGGACTATTTTCTAGTGACAATGGCTGGTTAACTGTTGCCCAGCTGTGATTTTCTGGGACTGGAGGGAGAGAAGATGAAATGGAAAAGAAGAGGACAGTCCATACACTGTGATAAGAGCCACATTGAAAGGCAAAGTAGAATAAGGATGGGATAACACCACAGAATTGAGAGGTGGAGGAAAAAAGGTCTTCCACACCCTAAAAACAGCCACTTCAGGTGTCATCCAGCTAGTTTTCTAAGGGTTAATCAAGGCAGACATCTGACCAGGAGTCACAGCTTTCCAGTGTAGGAGATTCTCTGGTAAGCTAAAAGTGCATGGGGGGTTACCTCAAGAGTACAACTGAGCCTGACACCCTTACATGTGTCCCCACCCCCCAGGTCCCCATGTAGTGGGGAATTCCTTTCCCTAAGGTAATGACTCATAATATTAATTTACTTGTGATGCAGTCCTCCATCTGTCCTTGAGGTATACTTCCACTACCTGGATTCTCCTTGGAATGGAGACTCCTGGTAGTAAGTACAGTGCATTCCTGCAGTGCATCCTTGTGCGCGCGCGTGCACACACGCACCCTTCTACAGCCAGCAATTCCATGTAAGTGAGCCATCATGTTCCTGAGAACTGCATTCAGGAAAAATGCATATTCCAGCAATTTTCAGTTAACACAGAAAGAAGCATTCATTGGAATAACGGTTCCAAGCAGGCAATGTGAGCTCCATTTTATCAAACTTTAATTTGGCACAGTCCTTTTCCTTACTTGGTGTTGAGTATTTGAGGCAAACACACTCCCTAACTTCTGCTTCACAATACTTTGTCTCTTGCATGGTTACATCTCCATTAGATTATTTTGCTAAAGTTTCCCCATAATTGGAGCTCCAGCAGTGATAATAGGAGTATTCGAACCACCTTGGCATGCACAAGTGCTCCCATGATGGAGCTGTAGGAACAACAGTGGGACCAATGGGAAATTTTACAAACAAACAAAATCTAGTCAATGCTAGAATGGTCTGCTGGGCATCTCTCTGAATATATAAATCAGGAGCAGGTTTACCTCTACATTAAGAAATTATTATTCTGAAGTGTCCGTGTGTCTTTCCATGTGTGATTATGCCACGACTGCAGTACTGAACAATAATATTGCAGGATTTGAGTGCTGTTATGAACGCTGCTCTGCCTAGGATAACAATACCAGACTCTTATGAGGTGATAGGTGAAATCACTAACATGGTATCTCATAAAGAATGATTAGAGTATAGCAGGTGAACTGAGTGATTGACAAGAGATCATATTCATGCTGATGATGGGAAACAAGTTCCTAACCTTCTACTCGAACAATAAAAGGAAAAGGCAGAGCTACATAGCATTTAAGAGAGCACCAAATCATTATTGCAGAAACTGAAACGTCAGAGAGCCACAAGAACAGTCCAATGATCACTCCCTGTCAACAGCTGGCATGATAAATACTCACCACAGAAGGAAACATCTTCAGTAAAAAACAAACAGCATTCCAAAGCCTCATTTCCTATGGGCTCTGCACAAATCCCACATGGCAACCTCTGGCTTCAGGAAATCTTCCTGGACAATCAGAATGGGAATCCAGCAATCCTCAGAGCACACACCTTCCATGCAGGGAGAAGAGGGGTGTGGCCAAGACAACAAACTGCACAATCTCCCTTACAGACAATATCAATGCATCTTATTGATTAGCATTTACCTCTGCTGGCAGAAAAGACACTGGAGTAGCTGCAATCTCAACCCTTCCCTCCCTTTTGAGAGAGTGCAAGGACCTCAGCCTCTTGACTGTGTTTGGTTTGCTTGCCTAGGGTCTCAGGGCTGGCTGTGCCTGTAATGGTTCTTGTACTGGTGATTGTGGCACTGCTTCCTAATGGAATACAGGTAGAGAGACATTGACCCCTGGTCCTGTATTGGGGGGAAGGGCAGAAGGAGATGGGGAGGGATAGTGGAATGGCTTGAACACAGGTGTAGGATGCTGGACACAATCACCAGCCTGGGACAGTCAGCCATGCCCAATTCAGTTTGTAGCCCTTACTTCAAGGGTGTGCGTGTGCGTGTGCGTGTGCGTGTGCGTGTGCGTGTGCAACTTACCCTCTAGCAAGAATCAGCTGCTGTCACTGGAGCATATTCTTCTAGCCCTGTTCTGATCTCAACTCCTGGTGCCTCTGGGCCCCTTATTTATACCTTCTACCTGGGAATCATGTGACCTGATCACTGGATACCATCCAGCTGGATGAGATGATGCCCAGCACTTGCCTGTTGGGATCTTCTACAGAATAGGGCTGGTTGCTTCCCAGCCCTGGGGTTCTTACAAGGGTAGGCCACCCTGTTACAAAAGAGTGGAGGCCAGCCAGGGTTCAGATTCAGCTGCTAGACACTGATACAGAGTGCCAACTCCTCTTTCACGCTGCCACTTTAGTCTTCAGAATCAAAGCTTTCATCTGAAAAGAATTAAGTCTTGAACTATTATAGTTGCTGAGAGAGACTCAAAAATATGAACCCAGTGTAACTGACAAAGTGGCATCTGTCTGCATTAGCAGAATCTGAAACATTAATTCAGAGGTGTGAGCCGGCCCTTCGACTCAACCCACACTGACTCAATGCTCAGTGACAAGACTGATGCCATTAACTATCTCATATTTCATTAATGCCTGTAAGAGAGGAGAGGGAGAATTATGTTATGAAAATCTGTCCAATCTACTGAGAGCGACAGCTCATTTGGAACCATAAGGGTTTGGGAAAATATTGCTACTTTTCCCATCACCCACTCAAGGAGCCAAGCCCAAGGAGCTTAGAAGAGTCCTGCAGGGCATCCAAGTCCTCCAAGGGAGACTCAATTTCAAGAAATCCAGTAGGATGTAAGAGCCTCATCAATGGGAAAGCCAAGAGTTTAATCGACCCTCTCCTACCCCTACACACACACTTTACAATCACTGTAAAGTGAGTCACCAAGCTTTGGGTGTATCATCCAAAGAATCAGTTTGTTAACCCTCCCCCAAAGCTTCAGTTATGATGGTCAGGAGTCTCATGTTCTTTGCTGAGGGAGAAATGAAAAACTGCTTCTTCAGCCTGCTCCAAAATGCCAAGACTGTCCATGCTAAGGAAATTAAATCTGAGCTATGGGCTCAGAAGGGTTGAACCCTGCATTGAATATGCACAGGCTGATTCTGAAATAGGAATCTGGGTACCACGTGTTAGATAACCTCACTGCCCTCATATAAATGAGTTTAATTCCTAAGCTGGTAATGCGGATATATATTAAGCTGCAGAGGAGATAGGAAGAAGTTATAAAAGTGCATGAGGAAAGGAGAAATGGGAGACGCGACAAAGCCATTGCTGTTTGTGATGTTAGTCTTGCTTCACTATTCACTTTGAGGGTGATGCTCATAGGCTCGCTTTTGGATGGTCAGAAGATATTACATGTATCATCACTACTGTCAGCAGTAGTGAAACCGCAGAGAACCAGGGAGGCTTTTCCTTTCTTCAACTCATCTACGGACAAAGTCATTCTGTCTGTAGGTATTTTTATTTCCCCATCAACTTCAGCCACAATCTGTGTGTGGTGCCTCCATCCAACCACCAGGTGACTGCCATCCACAGGTGGAGAAGCCACACGGAAAAAGACATGCTAGCAATATAGCAGTGCCTGGGAGAGCTATAACTTGAGAGGAACATATAGGGACAAGGAGCTAGGGAAATGGAATGAGAAATTGAAGGCTAAAGGTTTGATATTAGGGTGTGACAGGGCTGGCTTCTCCACTCTTTGGACCACCTCAAACAACCCGGACACGTGCATTTGTAAGCCCCACTGTGTTATTTAGTGAGTCCTCTCCATCCGTTCAGCCTTGTGCAGCAACATGTAATTAGACGTCAACTTTCCCTTAGCCCATGCTCCAAAGAAGGAGAGGGAAATCTATCCTCATCTTGAGATCCTGTCCCTCCTGGCCCCTGCTTGTCTTCTCCTTTGCACTTCTTTCCTGTCCTTGAACTGTTCCCAACTCTTGGTTTGATTGCTGTCATTAGCTCATCAGCCCCCTGCCTAACTAAGCCATTGAGTTCCCATCCTCTCCAATTAAACCCACTGAAGGAGGTGGTGTGGGATGAGGCATAACGAGCACTTAATGTCCAGAGTGCTGGGTCAGCTGTAGGGTCCTAGCACTCTGTCACATGGGAAATGTGCCTAAGCTGTGCTTAGCAATGCAGTTGGGGTGCAGATGAGAGGGACAAGAAACTCCATCAAAGGAAATGGCCTAAGGAAACCATAGCTTAAAGTGGCATCCTGAGAGACATGGTAACAAAATTAACTGGCCATCGCTGTCATCCTTGAAAATGGTGCCCCCTGAAGGTTGGGGTTTTGGTTCAACACAGCAGAGTTGAACTGAGCAGGGAGAACAAATGCCTCGCTCATCCTGAACAGACAACTCCTGAGAATCCCTCCGAAGGTCCCCCCAAAAAAATCTGAGGTGTAAGACATGCTCACCTCCTTGTAGGCACAATGATAGTGAAGACATTTGCTGTTTCCAAGGTTTCGATGAGAAAGCAATACTGCAAAGTAACACAAGGGGCTGCCGCCTTCTCCCTTCACCTGTGGAGTGGGTGCTGCTCTGCAGTAGACCCGGCTCCTGTCCAAAGAGGGAAGCTCTACATTAGTGTAGTATTCCTCTGTGCGGAAGCCTCTGTCCCACCTCTGAGGTGTGGAGCCAGTTACGTGGGAATGGGGGTGAGGGAGAGAGACAATGGGGGGTCCATTCAAACCGGTTGAGAGGTTAGAAAAGCTCCTCACAAAGCATAATTATTTCTTTAGATCATTCAGTAAGAGAGTCTATAAAATTAGTACTGGTCGAAGTTAGAGATGGAAAAGATCTATTGTTACATCCAGACTCCATGCAAAGGAAGGATTGTTCCCTACCGTGTGCGTGAGTCTGGTGCAATGGCTATAGTAGGCTTTAAGTGGCTCTAGTGATGAGACTTCCTTTGGGAGGGTATTCTATTATCCAGCTTCACTCATAAGAAGATTTTTCCTGACACTCCTCTTATATGCTTCCTTTCTTAAATTAATTAAATTATATTCCTAGTTACATCCCCTCTGCCTCCTTAAACCATTCTACTACCTCCTTGGTACTTACATCCTTCAAGAAGTAGACGGGTCCTCTCATTTAGTGAAGCTCTACCCTTACATGTTCATATTCCGTCGTTTAAAGGTGTAGATGCTCTAGGAGAGTGGTTTTCAATCGTTTTGCATTTGTGGACGCCTACAAAATTTCAAATGGAGGTGCGGACCCCTTTGGAAATCTTAGTCTGCAGATCCCCACGTCTGTGGGTCACAAGTGGAAAACCACCGTTCTATGGTAGTGACAACTTTTTGCAGACCCCTTGTGTTGGAAACCATTGCTCTAGGAAAAGCAGTTAAGGCTCTGCCTACTCTAGCATGTTTAGGGAAATGGCCCACCGTTGGGTTCCATCACCCATGTGGTGTAGACAGGGTGTCAGGTATTTTTACCATTGTGTCATCTATCTGTGAAGGGAAAATTGTCTTAAGCAAGACCATTTTCTGTGTATTCAACCCAAGCAAACCATTTTGACTGCCTTCAGGCATTTTTAGCAGTCTCAGCTATTCTAACTTGCAACAGTCGCCAGTTAATGGCCATGACCTTCATACACTGATAAGCTTGTAGGGAACCGTATCATGTTAGTCCCACGTAAGCTAGACAGCTTCTATTTTTCTCCAATCATATGAGAAAATGTGCCCTGCCACCCTATTAGAGAACCGTTTGATTCTTCTTCCTGAAAGTTGTTTGTACCTCTGTATAAAATACCTTAAGCAACGGCCCCTAGGGGCCGACCGCACCCAGTAGCTCTAGGTGCTAATAAACCTGTGATTCTTCCTCCTGTTGTCCGGCTCCTTCAATGACCAGAGCAGAGAACAAACATTCTCATAACATATCCCTGAGGTCTAGCTGATGGACTATAAAAATGCCTGAGCCCTGTCTACACAAACAGTCCCATCCCTGGTAGTGAAATGGGGTTCCTGAAAAGTGCTAGTAGAGACAAAACTTTAGATACAAGGATCCACTTGTTTCTTCATCAGCAGCTAGAATTGACAAAAACTATTGTGGAGACAGATGTAAAGCCTGGATCCTGCAGTGCTAACTCTGGCCAAACTCCTTTGCCTTCAATGGGAGCATTTAAAGGGATTTTTTTTAAAAAGGGGCCAAAGGGAGTTAGGCACCCAGCTCTAATTGAAAAAGATCAAGTTGAATGCCTAACTCCTGTGGTCAGAAAGCGGCTGGCAAACGGCCAAGGTAACAGCCATGCCATTCACAGCCAGGTCACATGCCATAAGCACCCCGAGGGTCACTCCCATAGAAGGGAGATGTCTAAAGAAAATGAAGGGAGACACTTCCAGGGTGCTCCGAACTGTGTTTCTGCACCACCACATGCCTATATGGGCACAGGCTCTGGGGAGAGGATTAATCTCAGTCATTGAATGGGCCTCTGCAGAAGGAAATGTTTTGAGGACAAGTAGGTGTGTGTTTAGAAAGTCATTGAGTTCAAGAAACATTTAAAAAGGAGCCAAAGAGTTAGGCACCTACCTAGTAGTGAAAATCACTGCAAGTGAGCAGGGGCCCCACATTGGGGGGCGGGGGGAAGGGTACACTTTACCGGGGCCCAGAGGCCCATTTTACAAGTTTGTACTGGGCCCGAAAAAATTAAGCTTGGCCTGCAAGTGAGTGCTTCACTCCTTTGGTAAAATGGGAGAACCCCAGCCTTTGCCTACATTAGGACTACAGGATCACGCCCTAAAACTGAACATGTAACATGTGAAAGGTTACCAATGGACAGGTTGTTATCCATGGGCTGGCCACTGAAGATGAGAAGGACAGCAAGAAATAGCTGCTGCTGATTGGGAGACGTCTTTAATGTCCAAATCACAAAGCTAGTTTTAAGTTCGTTAGTTTTCTCTCTTCTTTCACTGCCTTTCCTTATCACCAGTTTTCTCCTCCTCCTTTTTTTTTGATTGTCTCTTTCTTCCTCCCCACCGTTTTGATATTTCTTTCAACTCAGTCACTTTTCTCAGTTTCTAAAGCACTGGGGATAGCGCTATAATGGAAGAAAGATTCATAAATATAAGATTATGATATTAACATAGAAGTGTCGCAATTCTTATAGCAGGCCAAAGGAAACAATGTCTTTATCATTCAGTATATTCTGCCAACTAGTTTTCTAACTTTTCTTTACTGTTTGTAAAGGAAATGGGGAACAAAATTTATCTTTAATTTATTTTATGGGGTCACTGCCAATATAAAAGCTATATATTTTTAAAAAATTCCTTACCTTGTTACTAACAATTCCTTAAGACTGAAAGAATTATGCATACAATTATTTCTGTTCTATCACTAGTCTCTTCTATATTTCTTTTTGGTTGTTATAAAAACTGAATTACACTAATAAAGTGTCTGAAACAATTAAAACTTTCATTTATTGTGCATTATTTCTACTGCTGCAAGAGTATATTTTAATTTGCTAAAACCCTGTTTCCATTGGCCATTTATTCAGTCATATTCCTCCTATTATTAAGGCTGGTTAAATAATCTAATAATAATAAATATATATATATATTTTCAAGTCTTATGTCAACTGGCAAGTGAATTTTTACCAGGTTGAATAATATCCATTAACATGGATATAATAGGCTGAAACCCTGAGCCAGCTCCCAGATGGCTTTTTAAATTATTTCCACCCAGGTCTTCTCAGACTGTCAGCAAAGTCTCTTAGAAACAAAACTTGAAACAAAAACCTTCATAACAAAATGTTCATTTATCTCCAGGTGCCTATGTTGGGATGCAATTTTCCACTCCACTCCACAGTTCGGAGATGGAAGCAAAGTCAGACAATTCAGTCTCATTCTCCCTGACACGTAGAGGTTGGCAAGTAATCCTCTTCCTTCTCCCCATCATTATGATGGAAGAGGAAAATTACATGCTGCACTTGTCCTCTTTGGATGAGAAAGAAAAGAACCACGCCTCGCCATAGAGTACAAGGCTTGCTGTCCCAGGTGCTAAAGAGAATAGGAGCCTGGGTTTTTTCCAGACACCGCTACCCTGGGACCACTTCTCTCTCGATGTATTCCTCTGCTGTTCTCTGGTTCGGTCTGCTCCAGAATTCCTGAAATAGAGTAGCTTGGCCCCCAAGACTTCCCTCTCTGGCCTTAAAGGAGTAATATATCCTGTTACAAAGGGGATTTTCAAAGGCACCTAAGGGTGCATCCTCAATAGGAAAAAAAGGGGTGTTTGTATCTTATGGAAGCTAACAAGTGGTAACTAACATGATGTAAAACCTAGTGAAGACAAGGCAGTTTGCACATGTTAGCGGGTCACGTTAAGGACGCTGGAGGAACCTTATACCAGTGGGAGCATTACAATGTAAGGCATAACAACTCCATCAAGGGCATTTCTCACCCAGAAGAGAAAGTCACCGAGAGCACTTGTGGGGAGGGCAGAGAGGCAATGGCCAAGATGTCCTGGAGCACTGGACGCCGATGTGGATGAGAAGGGGAGTCAGGAGCCTATTTCCACTGCACTGCCCAAAGCAGACAGCAAGAGCCCCTCCACTGGGCCTACGGGAGTGCAGGGTTGGTGAAGGGGTGCAGCACAGCTGCTGCTGGTATTGGAGTATCTGAGAGAACGGGGAGGGAGGTGGTGATGGAGGGAAGCTTGGGGTGACAGGGTACATGGGGCTTGACAGCTAGGGTGGATGGCAGTGCCTGGGCTGGGCTCAGCTGGGGTAGCAGGTCCCCCCTCCATTTATCCCATCATTGCCTCCCCACTCTTCCCAGCTGCTGCTCCATGGTGCCTCTGAGCCAATGGGGACAGGGGAAGTTGAGGCAGAAAGCTGGTGCCACCGTGGTGCCCGGTGTCTAGGAGGAGTCACTGCATGAGACTCCAGCTGTGCAGCAGACAGGCGTGGGGAAGGGGCGGCACCTCTGAAGTTACCAGTGTCATATGAAACGTGTGACATTGGGCAGGTCTGCTGAGAAAACAAAGAATGAAATCTTCCATACTACCACCTGTGCCAGGCACAAGGCCACTGGAGATTTACAACGCATTCCTGTGGGAGCATGAGTTCAAAAGCATACGCCAGGGGGACATAACCCCTAGTACCGAATTCTGCTGTGGTTACAGAACAGCAGCACATCAGGAAATTAGAACAAGAGGAATACTACAAGAAGAATGCCAAATGGTTATCCCCATGAGATGGGAGAGATCACTAATAGAAAGTGGCTTGCAAACTGCTAAGGAAACTGCACGTCATCCACAACCAGGTCATATGTCATAAGCACGCCAGGGGGCCACTCCTATAGGTGTGGGATATGTCTAAGCAAAACGAAGGGAGGCAGTAGCTCTGTTTCTTGGGGGCTGACTGCTCCCGCGCTGACAGCACTAACACAGCTCCCCATTCGGTTACAGGCCCTGTGGGAGGATTCATCCCGGTCCCTCTGCAGCAGGAACTGTTTTCAGGACAAGTAGCTGTGTGCTGAAAAAGCCCTGGAGTGACAGAGAGGGTATTTACTCAAAGGTTAGTCTGTGCTGGTTGGGTTTGGCTGGAGTTGAACTTTATTTTCATTGGGTATTTTTATGAAGAGGAGCTGGAACATTAGCCCTGGGAGTCAGTCAATACTAGGTATTAACCTTAGGGAAAACTCACCCATGGCAAAAAACTGGCACCAGAAATAAAGAGCAGTGTCTTTTCAGCACAACTTTGTGCCCCACCTTTGTTATGGAGGTTGCCTAGAATTAACTCAATTCTAGCCACAATGAGTTTTAAATTAGACTACAAGCTCGCTTTGATTTCTTGTACGTCTGTACAGTGCTCAGTAAAATCAGCTCCCGCTTCACACTGCAGCCTTTGACTCTACCACATGATAAATAAAGATCATTTATGCAGCAATGGCAATAGCCAGACACTCAGCACAGCTATATTTCATTTCATATTGCTGTGCACAACGGCACAAATATTAACAAAGGCGTGAGTGCTTATAAATTAAAGGTGATCATCTGGCTTTATGGTTTTTCTCAGCCAGTGGATTTTTCTCAGCCAGGACATTCGCACCACCGCTCATCCAATTTTTCACCCAAAACTTTTTTCAGCAACAAATGCAGATGCAGTGACACTGAAATGTTTTGTAAATTTGTGTACATTTCACTAAAGTCTTTGTCACCTACCACAGCAAAAATACAAATACAGCAAGATATTTTGTTTTGACATTTTTAAATTAAACATTTAGATTTTTCACTTTGAAACAACTTCTTGTTTCAAAATTTCCATCAGTTTCATTTAAAATACAATGAAAGATTGTAAAATGGTGAAAATTAATACAAAATGTTTCCATTTTGTCCAAAGGAAACATTGTTTTGGACCCAAAAGCAACTTTTTTGGGGGGGAGGGGTGGGCCAAAAAATTTCATAGTGCATTGACCCCAAATTATTATTTTTCAGAATTGCCAGCCAAGTGCAAAATCCATTATTCACGCAGCTCTACTCAGTACCTCATTGTACAGTCCTCTGAAGTGTACCCTGAATGATTGTGCTGTCCTGTTCCCATAGTGCTGACCGGCAAACTGCACCTTTGATTTATCTTGCAGCTGCTAATTCCCTTATCATTGGAATCGACTCTGCGTTGTCAATTAAAAGGATTATCTTTCCTAGCACACAGCTCTAATTATAATCTAATTCAGTTTATTTGAAGTACATTTTGGTAGCATTTCCATTATGCAAATATAAATGTATTATCCACTCATTATGTTTTGACTACAGTGTTGCTAATTAGAGGCAATTTAACTGCCTTTAAAAAAAATCCTTTCCTCTCCATGCACTTCCACTAACTTGCAAACTGTACAGGATGCACGTCGGGCACAGCAACAGCAAAGAAAACCTGCAGCTAACATCTCCATTTTAATCACCTTAATCGAGTTTCATTATGTAGAAAGCCACTTAAAGTGCAAATTATTCTGACTGACTTCAGTGTGGTGACAGGAATGTGAAAGATACGGGGCCTTTTATTCTGATCACATTTGTACTGCTATTAGAGACCAAACGTTACATAAATTTGGTGCAGTTGCCGCGTTTAAATAATCCAGGCACAGGATTTCCCTTTGTAACAATATTTAACCCTGGAGAGAAACTGCTTCAGGGAATTTGGGATAGTTTCCAAACTGGACGGGTTTCAGAATTCGGGCCCATATGCATGGAACAAGAACTCCATAGTTGCCTGCAACCTGTCCCGCCCCCAGCCCTGCTCAGCTATGCCATGAGGGGCACAGAGGAAGCAGGAAAAGCACCAAAAAAATGCAACAGGACGTCCTCCTCTGGATCCAAGCCCCGGAACATGGAGTGACTCACTTGCTAAACATCTCTAAGTCCCTGGACAGTCAGCAGCCCACACCGCACCGGTGTGACCTTTCGGGGTTGGGAAGGGAAGGGAAGGGGAGAGATCCCACCGCGCACAGTGGAGTTAACGCTTCTTCAGGAGAGGCTAACTTTATGCTGCCTTCACTCTCGTTTTTCTACCGTTCTTGGTAGGGAGCATAAGGCTTCGCACAGCTCAGCCCCAGCTCCTGTGCTCACTCTTAGCCTGGCCCCATGTTTCCAAATCAACAAAGGGGATTTTTTTTCCTGCAGAGGAGAAAGGTAGTGATGTGAAAGTGAGTTGGGAGCCCCTGTGCCATCAGGGGTTACGAGAGTCTGAATCCCCACAAATCTTTCAGAGATGTCTGCATAGGGAGAGAGACCTATTGGCTTTTAAAACAGTTCCTAATCCATCTGGACATCTCTGAGGATCTCCTTTGCTTTTGCTTCTGTTAAGTAATTACTATGCCGCCTTGCAGTAAATTGGTTAACTTTTCTTTCTTAGATTTGCTTAAATGCCTTTTTAGTTACTGTTAAGAAAAACAAACTATACTCCACTGCACTCCATCATTTCTTCTCCCATAGACTTTGCCACTGAATGTCAATATATGCTGTTTTTATTGCATGTCCAGGGGCACGGGAGCAACCCTACTCTGTTAGTGCTGGTGGCACTAAGACTTTGCATCCAGAGACACCCGTTTTCACCCCTAGCCACCATCTTCTATTCAGATGTCATTTTTTTAGCCCTTCAAAAATAGGCTTTCCCCAAAGGTTTAGGAGTGGTCCGAGTTCCCCAGAAATAGTTCCACCCCTAAGTCTCAAAAGAGAGAAAAATCAAACTTTGTTGCTTATATTAAAAGAAAATTAAACTATCGAAAGCACATCTTGCAACAGGCTTCTACAGACATAAGCTTCAAATACACAATTCTCCATCCTAGGAACACTAGGGGGCCCCTGTGGGCTTTCAAAAACTTGGAGAAAAAAATAGGAGGCTTCAGTGTTCTTGAATGTCTGTTCAGAATAAATCCCAATACCCCACTCTCCTCCCATGCTAAACTCTGTTGATACCAGGGGCAAAAAACAACATTCATGTTCTGATGTAAAGGGAAGAAAGAAACCATATTTTGCATTGATAGTTACACAGGGTTCTCTGGGAGGGGGGTTACTTTCTATCTAGAACCAAGCTTCAAAGCTTTTTGCCAATTTAATTCATAACCAGAATTATTATTTTGATGTAGTAGGATGTGGTATTTTTAATTAATTCCTTTTGCAGATTTTATCTCCCTTTTGTTGAGAGAGTTCAATGGTCACGTAATTGAGTGATTTAATAGTTCTGGCTATAATCTAGCAGGCTGGCTCTGAGAAAGGTACACCTAAAAGACCCCTTCTACTTAAGGCCTGGATTTCTGCTGGATAGAAGTTGTAGTTCTGTGACGTCACAAGCACGAGGGAGAAGAGACGATTCCAGAACTCATTTATACTTGTGTTGGAGTCAGACATCAGTCAGATAGCCAAAACGCATGGAACTGCTGCACCAACTAACCCTGGGATATCTGCAATGTCTTTTCACTGAAAAATTTTCCAATAGCAACACAACCCACTTTGTAAACAACAGACTAATAAACCAGAGATGGGCCAGGGAGACTGTAGGTCTGAGTTTCCTCTCATCCCAGGATAGCTCTGTTGACGTCAGTGGAGTTACTCCTCGTTTTTATACTGGTGTAAACCAAAGGAGAACAGGCCCAAATGTTAGGATCCACAGCTATATCAAGATTAGCCTTGAACCCTGAAGTTTAGCCAAATCATTTCTAAAATTAATGTATGGGTTCAGAGTTCAGACCGAGCAGTTTCCATATCTCACAAGCTATTCACATGAGATTTTCAGCCTGTTGAAGAGCAGAAACCTTGGGCAATTGGCAGTTTTTGCAAATTTTGTCTGAAATATAGTGAAAATGCCTCTTCTTATGAAATGTTGGTTATGTCTGTGCCAGAACATGATTTTCTTCCCATTTCCATCTATCCTTTTAGTTTTCGATCCAACCCAGAAACAAAAATCTTATGGGCAAGTTCAGTTTTGTGGATTCTAATCCAACCCTCTCAAATTTGAAGGAGCTCAGATTCAAGGTTCTGGGTTAACTTCAAAACAAAAGAAGCAGGAGGATTGGGAGGGAAAGATGAACAATTATACTATTTAGGGCTAGATTGTGGCTTTACTCAGAAAGGCACGTTTCCTTCTTTTTTTCCCCCCCTTGCTCCAGACAAATTAATAAAAGTAATTTGCTGTTGATCTATACAAGCAGCAAGTTACTCTAATCTCTATTTGAGGCAGCTCAGTCAAGGCTCACCACTTTTCTCATCTCTTGAGGGGTTATAGCAACTGCATTTATTCCTTTGCACACAGGCCTATGTAGCTCTAAAAGGGACATAAGAAAGGTTGCCTGTATATTGGTTCCCTTTATGTCCCCACATGGGCATGTAGTCTCAAGGATACTTAGCATCCAGAACTTTGATACTTCAATCTTATTTGAGCCGCCCACTCAGTTTACACTTCAGCTATAAACAATTAGAGATCACTTCCTCTGTTTAGACAACGTTTCCACATGCCGTCTATCCTTTCAGAATTGTGCTACATTCTCTCAGAGCCAGATGCCTGAGCAAAAAAGCAGCAAACCATTCTGCTTTTGTCTGAGTTGCAGCCTCATTAAAATTTGTTTTCTAATTAATAATGCTATTCGAAGCAGAGTTATGTCATTTGATATCAAAGTGGTGGGGATATCATTCAGCTTGCAAGGAGGGCTATGATTTCCATTTCCATAATTAATATAACTTTGAATTTATTCATAATTTTCCCCCGTAACTTTTAATAGACGTACAAAGCCAGAGCCTATGGATATCCCATCTTTGACTTTCCTCTGCAGTGTCCCAGGGAATATGCCCTACATTTAGGATCAAAACTTTGGAATAGCCAAAGGAGAAATAACCCAAGAGAAAACATTCCAGATTTTACATTAAGACCAGCGCATGCAGGGACAGAACTTAGAAAGTTTAGTCAGTGCTGTGTGAACACACAAATAGAGAGAAATTCACTGCTTTGCAAAGGGTCAGCAGAAAGCGTCTGCACTGGGTAAGTGCCATTAAACTCTACCTTGGGATTCAAGTATTACATAAGTCTGGCATGGAAGTGAATTTCACCCAGCATGCAGAATCACAGAAAATTAAGGTTGGAAGGACCTCAGAAGGTCATCTAAACCCAATCCCCTGCTCAAATCAGGACCAACCCCAACTAAATCATCCCAGCCAGGTTTTTATCAAGCCAGGCCTTAAAAACCACTAAGAATGGAAATTCCACCACCTTCGTAGGTAACCCATTCCAGTGCTTCACCACCCTCCTAGTGAAAAAGTTTTTCCTACTATCCAACCTAGACCTCTCCCACTGCTCCTTGAGACCATGGGTCTACAATCACATCAGCCAACTCCCTCAGCACCCTTGGATGCACTGCATCCAACCCAGCTTTTCTAAATAGTCCTGAACCTGGTCTTACACCACTGAGAGCTGCTCACCTCCTCCTTATTCTGTGCTGCCCAGTACTGGAGTCTGGGAGCTGACCTCGCCTGTGAAGACAGAAGCAAAAAACCCCCCAAAAAACCAAACACTGAGTACTTCAGCTTTTTCCACATCATCTGTCACTAGGATTCCTCTCCCACACTGTAAGGGGCTCACACTTACCTATAGAAACCCTTGTTACGCTTCCCATCCCTTGCTAGCTGTAACTCCAATTGTGCTTTGACCTTCCTGATTTCACTCCTGCATGCTCGAGCAGTATCTTTATACTCCTCCCTGGTCATCTGACCAAGCTTCCACTTCTTGTAAGCTTCCTTTTTGTGTTTAAGCTCACCAGAAATTTCTTTGTTAAGTCAAACTGGTCACCTGCCACATTTGCTACTCTTTCTGAACATTGAGATGGTTTGTTCCTGCACCCTCAGTAAGGTATCTTTAAAATACAGCCAGCTCTCTTGGACTCCTTTGCCCCTTATATTAGTCTCCCAAGGGATCCTCCCCATCAGCTCCCTGAGGGAGTCAGTCTGCTTTTCTGAAGTCCAGGGTCCATAGTCTGCTGTTCTCCTTCCTTCCTTTTGTCAGGATCCTGAACTCAACTATTTCAGACAATCTATAAAGTTTACATTTTATGTACCTCACTAGTGAATCTCAGTGCCTTATTTAAGCAGCTCCCTGGAGACAGGGGATCCATCTTCCTGAAGCTAAAATAGATGCATTTTGTTAAGCAGTTTAACTGTTTAAAGGGCTGTCATTTTAATTCTGACTATCTGACAGCTCTATAATTCATCACCCATAGACTTTGCCACCAATGAACAGTACATGATGCCCCTCCATCATTTCCCCAAATAGCTTTTTGCTTTTTTTTATTTTGTTTTGTTTTAAAGTAGAGTGATATATCATTAGTATTTCTTAAATGCACCATAGGACAGATGCTAAAGAGTATTGCATTTACGCTTTATTAGCGTGCTATGCAAAGTGCTTTCCAGCAGGTGTTCCAAACCAGTATTTAGCACTTTCGGAGGGGGGGGGAGAACCAAAAAGACCACCCAACCTTTGCCTCAGTTACACGGTAAATACCACCAGAACTCAAGCTTAACAAATCCCAATTTCCATTTGCAATCCATTTGAATTGGTCATGGTATTTCATTAATGATAGGAATGGCAGAAGGGACACTACAGAGTTAAGGGCTCCACAATAAGGATTCAGACTGAGAAGATCCATATTTTATACTCAAATCATATTTCCTATTAGCTTTTTAAAAGTTTGGTCGGCATTAGCAATGTCAAAGAATAACGTAAAGTCAGGCAGGATGATCCTATGGATAGGCTAGAATGTCACTTTCGGCACAGCTCCGAGCAAGGGCTGCACCAACCCAGAAGGCCCTTTGACTTACCTACTGGTGCCATTTCCTTCCCTACTTCCTCCTAGAGGATAACAATTGACTGTGGGCCTACACCAGCAACACATTATTACAGCCCTACACTGGCTCAGCCACTCTGGCCAGTGAACGGGGGAGTGGAGCCAACTCTACGCCTATTCTCCACCTCTCTTTTCTCATTTGCTCCTAGGAGGAAGCAAGTGGGTGGATAACTCTGTATTCCAATGTACCTAGACCAGGTTGCCTGAGTAGAGGTGTTGGGGGAGGAGAGGATGGTGTTTCTTACTGCCCTACAGATGAAGTCTGAGTCACCTTTTACCCTAACTTGACATAAACATTAATTGGTTGCTGATCTGCTGGTACAGAACATTTTCAGTTTTGGAAACAGGATGCTAGGGTTTAATGGAAACTTTAAGAAATCTTTTGAGTTTGTTTCCTGTGTAGTCACAAAATGATCATTTGTCTTTAAGATGGAAACAGTGCTAGCCATTAAAATATGAACGTAATGAGCCAAATCCTGTCTTGGGCTGGCAAGATGAAGGAACAAGGATTAGCAAAGATGCTGGAAGCCGCCTTTTCTGCCAATAGAATCCTGGTAGTGCAGGTCAGGAATCTATGAGGAAGGGATGCGCTTTGCTACTCCTCTGAGTGAAAGCCCAGGGCACAGTAACTTGTTGCTGCCTAGCCCTTGCTGCTGGAGTGTAGTTATTCACAATTGGCCTCCGATACCAGTGTCAGGCCAGACCCTTGTCTGGTGTAAAAGGACACAGCTCCATTTACTTCAGTGGTTCACTGAATGCCCATATTCACCAGCTCAGGGTCTAGCTGGTCTTGGAGAGCAATATGAAGGCACCATGTTCTAGATATATCTACTCCAATTCTTTTGTAGCTTCTAAATAACCTCAGTCAGGGCCAGGTATTTTGAAATTCAAACAGGCAGCTAGTACACACGTTAAAAGCTTTGCTCTTATTGCAATTAGGGAGACATCCCTTATCTCCTTTAAATAGCTAAAAGATAGTGGTCTAATGATGTCACTGCTAATGAAAGAAAAAGCCAGATCCTTGTCCACTACAATTTCCCACTCAGTGCTAGTGTACTGAAGTAGTCTAAATTATGATAATCTTAGAGGCATTCTCACAGATAGCAAAGTACATGGATCACATGGACTTTGTTAATGTATCTCATTTCCATCGGTTGTGTAAATAGAGAATGTAGGTAGCCAAAATCCTTATGAATAGTTGCAAAAGGTTAGCAATCTGGTAGAAGTTTCAACAGCCTTTCAAGGTTTTCACCTTCAGTTAACACACATTTCTCCAACCATAAGCTTTATCTGCTAGAGCTTATGTGGAAAATTGCCTTCGAGTATGAAAACTGGCAAATAAGATCCCAGCTTGGAAACACCTTTCCCTTGATTGCAACTGATTCACTGTACCTGAACCCAAGCAGAGAAGTTCAGGATGGAAGACTTGTTCCTGACCTGACTTCCAGTCTCTGCCACCCCCATCAAATTAATCTGCCTGCAAATTTAAAGGCACAGAAGGCACATCACATCAGATATTAAACTAATACTATGCTTGATCTTAGCCTAAAAGCTCATAAGTGTTAATTTACAGAGGGGAAAGCCCATGTAATTTCACTGAGATACTGTAATCTTTGAAAGCTTTTTAAAAAACTCTGTGAGGTTTGTCCTCTTTGATGTACTGTATAGTCTCAACTATGGAGTTGAGAGCATGCCATGCTCTCTTGTGTGCTGCAGGATTCTACTATATATTTATATTGTAGTTTGGTTCTTACAGGTGCCCTATATTGAAGTTCTTTCCACATTGGGTTTAAACTTCTTGTTTTGACTTCCAAGGCACTGCACAACTCTCCCCCTGCCTACTCTCGGTTCTTTTTTCTCCCTATTTTCTACCTGGTCGGTCTACCAGTTCCTCTAGCAGTCCCTTTGGGCTCAAATCAATGGCAGGTCCACCCCATAGATTTCAAAAGGGCTTTAGAGGAGGCCCTGTGTCTCCCTTACCAATTGCATTTTTGTACCTATTTAATGCCCCCCCAGGCACAATCGAAAAGCCATTGACTGGGATTCTATCCCTTGACTTCACAGGGCATGGGATCAGGCCCCTCCTTGCGTGCAAAGTGTCCTTTCTCCCTGCCTTTTCCAGTCAGGTTTGTCCATCTGATCTCTCCACCAGTGCCATTTGCTTCTTCTTTTTAGCTCTGTAAAGCCTGGTGACCAAAGCAGGCTAAGGGGGTAGTCAAGTGTGTGCAGGTGGTCAGGTAGCCAGGAGGTCACTCGGTATTCTCTCCTCCATTGGCACTGAAATAATTGAAGCTCATTTTTATTGGCCAGTTCAAAATATAAAGTGGACCCAATATACTCAACTTTGGCGTGGTGGCTTGAAATATTTAGTTCTTGGGAAATTATATGTAATTCAAATATAAAATAAAGTTTTTCTTTAGAAGAAATATTGATTTTATTATAGTGGTACTATGCTGGACAGCATAAAAGAAAATGTTATGAAAATTGGAGCATTGAAAATCAGTTCATTTCTACAGATGCAGCTCCAAGGATAAGAGATGCAAATCATAACCCCACAGCAAGAAATGTCTCACTAATACAAGGGCATGTCACATCCTGTATCTAGAGCCTCCATTTTGTGGGGAGGGAAGTGGCAAAGCTGAAGCAGTACAAAAATGGAAATTGAGGGCAATGTAAATATTGTAGGCACAGGTACAATGCTTTGTAACCAGCATCAGTCACCACTTAGTCAAGATAGCGCCAAGCGGAACACCACATATCAGCAATACAGTATAAGATAAATGCTGTTTGTAATATCTCATCAAGCCCAGGGCTAACACTATAGTAAAACATCAATACTGCATTATTATCTCTAAGACATACCCTCATGTCATATTGTAATGAGTCTTTTGTGGATTAAGCTTCTCAATAAAGTAATCCAGTGACAAAGAGACACTGCAGTAGTTGCAGTCAATTGCGCTACATAAAAGCAACACAAAATATATCATGCTCAAGGAATGGTTAAGTGTCTGCAGCTAGTCTGGAACTGAACTATTTCACCCATCGGAAGCCTCATAGCCATTGCTAGTGGAATCTTTTTTTCCCTTTGATTTATCTTAGTGATCTAAGAGCAGAGCACTTGTCACTTCATCGACACAGAGTAAGGAAAAGGTCCATGCCCAGAAGATCTTATAATAATGTAATTAAGGCAGAGACAAAGCAAACTATCAGAAATCAGATGTTAAGGATTGGAGCAAACAGAGCTAGTTTTGACTGGAAATGGAAGAATGGAGGAAAAAGGTGAATTTTAAGGAAATACTTGAGGAAGGTCACTTGAGTTACAGGAAATCAGTTGCCCTACAGAAGACTCCTCTCTGATACGTCAAAGAACAGAGCACTTATGTCAGAGAGACAATCCAAAAGCAGTGGCATGGAAAGGGCTGTATTCATGTAACTAAAAATACAGTCATATGCATAAATAGTAAACAGTGAAATAATGCAAACAAAAAACCCCAACCAACCAAAAACAAAAACAAAACCTTCTCCTGACTGGTTTTGGCATAGAATGGATCCTATGTTGTGAGATGCGGAGCATTCTTGGCTGTAAATAACTGACTCCAATGACAGTTGAGAGCCAGTATCTCCTGGGAGAAGCTCAGCTCTTCATTGGCTTGAGCTCATTTTGTGTTTTTTGAAATGACAAAAGTTTGTCTGGAATGCAAAGATTTTCATTCTGTCATTTTATGTGTATTTCAAAATATTGTTCCCTCCGTTTAATTTTATTTCATTGTCGCAGCTCAAATCTATCTTCATCTCTAACACGCCTATCATAGTATCATTGAGCTGCTGGGCAAGTATTACACAAAAGAGCTGTGCAGAAGGGCAGGCAAATTCTCCACCCTATGCCTGGTTTATTTGCAGTGCTACCTATAGCTTGCATGCATTGGGTTTCCTTCTGCCCTAGTTCTTTGGTTAGTGCTAGGTAAAGAGGTAGGTCTTCTATGGGGACCTGAAGATGATGAAAATCTCCTTTGTCCTCTGGCACATCGTGCCAGAGCCTTCAGCCTGTTGCATAGGTTTTGCCTTACCCCTCCCAGTCGAATCTATATCTAGGCTCTGCTGAGCACAATGGGGTAGATGCCCATAGCTGTGGGGGGGGGGGGGAGAAAGGGAGACAATATGGACTGTCCCTTCTGGGTCCTCGTTCAGCAAAGTAGATGCTTAACTATAAGCACCATATGTAAGCCCAGCCCTATTCAGCAGAACACCTAAACAAATGCATGAATCCCATTGGCGCCAGCCAGTAGAGCTGAACCCATATTAGAATGCTGGAAAGTGTTTTCGACAATGATCCTAGTGCAGAAAGGGCTTTGGGGGACATTCTAGACTCGAGTTCACAACCACGAACAAACAGATAGTAGCAGATACCAAAAGTGACTTCTTCCATCTTTGGCTAGCAGAGGCCAACCATGCTGCTAGAGCAGGAAGACAGGAGAATACTGAAGCTGTTGAAAGGAAAGGAAGCTACTCAACCAGTAGCATAACACCTGTGGTTTTCTCTCTCAGGGATCTTCAGCTGGCCCCATCATAACCTCTTTTGCAGCACTGCACATTCGGCAGCACAACAGGCAAACGTGATGCTATTACAGCTCTTAACAAAACATGCTTTTCTTCTGCCCCTCACATCTGCATTTTTACATGGGAAAGGTACACAGGGATCTAGCAAAACAGAAGGTGGGAAAGGAAGATTAAGACTGATTGAAATGGCTTACATTCTACTTTCATTGTGAAGACCAAGCAAACAAGATAAAGGACATTGCAAACTGACCTCAGAAGGCTTCAGGTTACATATTATAGGATAAAAACCTCAAGAGTTAATGCTGGAAACAGAAGCAGCTAAAAATAGAAAAAAAAAGGAATCAAAATGAAGGCCTGAATTGTGCAAATACTTATACGTGTACTTAAAGCACATGGGGTGGTCCTACTGAAGTCACTTGGAATACTCATGTACTTCAAGTTAAGCTCATGTGTAAGTGTTTGCAGGATTGATGCCTAAATAAAGAAAAGTTCTCAACTTTGGAGCAAACTAATTCTGTGGTAGCTCTCTCTGAGTTTTGTCATCACAACACTTTCAAATTTGTCACCAGCATTTGGTTTCAGTTTCTGAGCTTGAGCAAATAAAAATGGCCAGACTTCATCAAAATTATATAGGAGACTCCTCACACTCAACTCCACTTAATACATCATGCATCTTGGCTTGTAATAATATGGCAACATCAAGTTGGAGAAATCCTATTTTAATAAGATTAATCTCCTGTGATGAGCCTGGGTAACTTTGTCTAGGGTCAGGTAATACTTGACCTCCATGACTTTAAAAATAACTCTTGTTCATGCAGACTTTGGTGATGACTCTTTCCTCATCCCAGGGTTATTGAATACAATCATTAAACTGCAAAATTTCCTGGGAATAAAACGTTTGAGGCTAACCACCTACTTGGAATAGTGATAGATTTAATTATTTCAAGAAAAGAGTCAAATGTCAAATGTAAAATAGCTCTGAGTATTGTCTGCATGTAAATAGGTAGCTGTTTATTTATCCTCTCTGACAGTCCTCCAAGTACAACATCCAGTTACAACTTTCCTGTACATTTTCCAAAGTCTATTTTTCTGTCAGTGAGAGCGTTGCCCTCCATCAAGACACCAGCAACGGATACCAAGGTGATTGGAGACTTTTCAATAGCATACATATATTTGATACAGAAAGCCTGTGAACTTTCCATCTAGGACTTTTTCTAAAAAAAGAATATTCTCATTGGGAACTAAACTCAGCTTCCATAAATTTAGTTTTTGCTTCTACTGTATTTCTCTGTAGGAATCAAATTTAGCTTTCAAAGCCAACGTTGCCTTAAGTGTAGGTCAAAATTGTCAAAAAGAGCTTCTGATTTTGGAAGCCCAGCTTGAGACACTTCAGGACTGATTTTTACAGCTCTTTGGCTGTTGCCTGAAGATGCACAACTCTTCTGAAAAGCAGGCCCTTGTGGGTCTCAAATTAGGTGTCCTAAAACTGTAATTACCTGCCATATTCCTGGGCGAAACAGCAAATATATATGTTAGGTTCTGGCTGGCATTAAAAAATGGCTTTGGATCCAGAAATGCTGAAGGAATGAAAGAGCCAAGTTTGGAAGAGGTGATGAAACTTGTTCTGACCGAAGGCTAGTTATAAAAGAGATATTTTGGCTTTTATATGGGCCTGGGGAGAAGGCTGAGCCAAGTCTGACAACAGATCTCATCCCATGCCAGTTGAAGCCCGGATCACGCTTTCACTGACCTCAGTAAAAGCAGAGTTGAGCTTTATACTACGGGTACAGAACTCCAAGGCAGCATCTTGCCTGCTCATCTTTTCTCTTTGGCTAAAGGTAAGAAGCATCACTAGTAATTAAGTTAGAGAAATGGAGTAAATGGATCATTTGGGAATAAAAGGCATTGGGACAGCTTCTGTTCTTAATAATATTGATGTAAAAATCAAAGTAATGGCATGGAGTTACTCTTCAGTTTCACTGAGGTAAATTAGAGGAGAAAATGGCCCTGTAGCACTAACCTGGTCCATCTCTACAACCCTGTTTCCTCTACCGTGGAAAAAAATAGTCATGTATAACAAACAAACAAAAACTGCCATGCCATATGAGACTCTGCTGGCTTAGAGATATTTCTGAACCTTTGACAAACAACATTTTGCCCTCCTGGGGTACTTCAAAGGAGGTGCCTTTCAAAAAATAATGGAACAGCCAAGGCTTTAAGACAGCATTTTCCATCTGCTACTGGGTGTATTTACAAAACAGCTGCAGGGAACTGTGGTGAAGATTAGAGGTCTAATGACTGGTATTTAGAGCTTTTTGAGATTATAAGCATTTGAAATGGGGGAATTGCATTGGAAGACAGTATATACTTCAGATAAGCGGTAGCTTGATTCTTTATCATTAGAACCACTTATCTCTCAGTATACACACAGTTCGTTCAGTACTGAGTGGTGATGGGCAAGGTTTCTAAAAATGACTGGGTTTTTTTCAAAGTACAAGTTATATAGATAAAAAAAAAAATGTATGAACCACAAAATTAGGTGGCACTGAGCAATACAAGAAGTGAGGAAAGCCTCCAGTCTAACTGCATGTACAGCAATTATCTAGACCTGCTTATTTGAGACTTGGCCTCTGGCCTACAACATCAAGTTAGGGTTGAATCTGAGCAATCACCCCACTCCAGCACACTAGATCATTAGAAGGAGCAAAACAAGGAATCTTTCAGGTAAGTTTAATATGAGTCACCTAAATGTCAAACACCAAGCAAAGACTTCGCTATATAAAAACAAACTCACTCAAATCTAGATATTGCAGTTAGGATCAAATACGTTATAAACAGGCAGAATGACTGGGGAGGGGCAGGGAGGAGTCAGTCAGCAAGGTCTTTTCCTTAAATTCTAACATTTATAACATTAAAATAAAATAAAATAAAATAACCTAACCAGAAAGTAAACAGAAAATAGTCCCAGCTTTGTTGGGAATAAACGCTGGCAAGCCATGTGAAACCTGTCCTTGCATTTCTGTCCCTTGGCTGCATTCGCCACGTTTATGTATTAACAGCACATTTTCCCAGCCCGCCTTATCAGTGCTCTGGCCTTCTCAGAGGAAGTACAGGGCCCACAGGACCCTCTCGAGCATGTAAACAGGCTCGTAAATCACGGAACCATATTGTGTGTATACTATATAATAAAGGACCCCGAGAGGCCTCGGGACGCTTCTTTGCCGCACTCCCTGTCTTCGCCTGGTTTGTCGTCGCACAGCTTGAAGCTCAACAGTACAATAACCTTTAGGTGCAGATCCCTCCCTTCTCAAAGATATTCTCTCCCCACCATCTGGCAAGCAGCCATTCTTATAGGAGTTCACCAGATCACCTATGAAAAAGGAGAAAGTTCAGCTGGAATTAACTCCTTATGAACCAGGTAGTGCCCTACACATTACAAATACTAAGTAAGAGAGAGTCCTTGTTTGTGTGATATAGTATCAAACATAAGGAGGCCAGACTGCAGCTGGAGCATCTTGGTGCTCTTGTAATAATCAATAATAAATAATATTTTTCACAAAAGCACAGTTACAGGTAAGGTTGTAACCCAGTTTGCATTGTACGATCCATTTTTGACACTTAAGTGTATTGGGGAAATATTTTTAGGCCTGGAAGTCTGTATGGGGCTTGTTTGGAGGAGCAGAATTTCTTTTCGTGATTATGTTCAAAAGTTTTAGATAAGCAGAGATTTCATGTTTTAAACCTCTTTCTAAGTTCAGGAATCTAACTTTTTGGATATCTAACTCAAAGATACCTAGACCCAGATTTGCTGGTGCAGCTACAGTGTGTTCAGTGCAAGACTACAAGGAAGGGGCCGGAGATAGCTTTAAATCACCTTTTGGCTCCATTGATCCTGAGGCCAGTCTGGTCTCCAGGATAAGTCAGAACAGAATCATGGCCTCTTGAAACAATGCCCCACTGCACATGACTCTGAAGGCCAATTCCAATACTCAGGAAATGCTGGTGCCTCAGCCATGTCCCGTTCATTGGGATTGGGAAAGTAGGCATAGAACTATTATGATGTGTGGCAAACTGCCCGTTTCCCTGGTGGGTCTTGCACTTTTACCTTTTGTTTGTGGTCAGGGCGCCCCCAGCTACCGCATCTCCCCTGGCTGTAGCAGAGCTCTGTCTCCTGACCTGTGAGGGAAACTTCTTCTCAAGCTGCTCTACACCTTCTGGCAACTTCTCCTGCTTTTGTTCCTTCCCCTTCCTTTAGGGAAGGCAGGGTTTAAATACCCTTGGCCCCGCCCTTCATTCAAGGTGTCTTTTATTGCCCTGCTGTGCTTTCCCCTCTGCCTGACGGGCAGAGAGTTTTTAACCCTTTCCAGCCCTCATACCGGCCCCGGCCCACCCTTTTAAAGCCGTCCGGCCTGACTTTATCGCAGATGGTTTTCTCTATACCATCACCAAGAATTCCTCTGGGTTGGGAGAATCCTCATGGTTATAAATCTGCCAGATTTATGGCTACCATCTAGCCTCTAATATTTAATTTAACCACATACAATTTATGAGTGAGTCTCAAATTATGGTCCATAGACACTCAGTCCATGAAGCGTCCCCTGTCTCATTGGTGGAACTTCCTGCTCATCATAACCCAGTCCATCTTCTCAGCAAAGTGCTTTGGCTCTTTCTTTGTTAGGGGTTTGCTTTAACGTCAACTGCAATGAGTTTTAGGATGTCGAATGGGATGCTTAGTGACCAAACAGAAGGATAGAACTGAACTGCAAAGTGACCTGGACAGATTAGAGCTGTGGGACCTTCAGGGAAGCAGAAGAGTTTCGGTGCCAATAAAAACAAACAGTCTTACATTCAGGGAGAAGCACTAACAGCAAATGTAAAAGAATGGGGAGTGGGGAGTAAGAAAGGTGCCTCGTTCCAGTATTTTCTCTCTCACTAATACTGTCTTAATATTAATTTTTCATGCAATCAAGCATTCGAATTGCCACACAGGGGAGGTATAAGCTTGATATAGGCAGTAGTCTATGGAAGGATCTAAGGAAGCCACAATATTAAAATCTCTAGAATCAATGACTTACAATATTTCTTTCTTTAATTGTTAATAGTATAGAGGGGTAATTATGAAAAATGTTGTAGAGTGTTATTTGTAACACACTGGTTAATGCATCTCTGTCACCACTGCTGTCTACTGCATGTATTCCGAACTGCTTAAGTATGTATAGTAATTGTTACTGCGGGGTAGCATCAAGCCAGATAAGTTCATAATCTGGAACTTTCATACACTATTGCTAGTTTGTTGGCTAGACTCCCCTGGAATGCCCTAGATCGACACACTTTAGGAGGTTGTCTGTAGGAAGACCCTCTTCTTTATGGCAACACAGCCTTCTGTAACTGAACTCTATGAGCTGGACAAAAAGCCAGGTGTAAAATGTTGGGTGCATTTGCAGTATGCTATTTTCAGAGGGCCCTAATTCAGTCAGATCAATCCAACTGTCAGTAGAACACACAAAGGCTCTTTTCCTCAATAAGGGGAATGTCAACTTCCTGCTCTCACTCATCCCTTTTAGATATAAAGTTGTCCAAAAATAAAGAGGCAAGAATTTTTTTAAATTTGTATGTCATGGGGAATTATTTCCCCTCCACACGCTTCTCATTTGCCAAAAAAAAAGAAACAAAAAACAAAACAGTTGAACTGTCTTTGTTCAGTCTACCCCACCACTTTGGCTTTGTGCACAATCCAGTTTAGAAAATGTGAGTCCAAAAAGGTCAGAATTTTAGAAAGTTATGAGCAATGTAAATTGAGATTAACATAGAAACCTTACAAAACTTTATCTGTAGAAACTGCTCCTGCTATAAAGAGTATTAGTATTCATTGCCAATCTTAAAGGAGAATTTCCAGATTTTGACCTGTTTAATTTTTGTAGCAATGATATCTTTTCATAACTGTTTTTGTAAGTGTAGAATAATTGAGCACCCAGAGTTACCTCATTTTTTTATTTGAGATATAAATTAATCATCTTGAAAATAGCACAACCAGATTCAGATTACACTGTATTGTGATCAGTCTAGTCAGGTACTCCAAGTGACATGAAAAGTTAAAGAAACCCTACAGATTTGCATCAAAGGCAGAGAAGGAAGAAAAGAGAAAGCAAATTTTGGGGGGTGAGGGGGAGGAAGAGTAATGGTCAAATAACGGAGTTAATGATAGGTCTTGAAATCCATGCACATTGTAAAGATCTTTTTCGTACACATGTGCAGAAACACAAACTACATTTTATACCATCTGTATTTCGTAGATACATTCAGTATACCTACAAACAAAAAATTTATTGATAACAAAATTCAAACTGGGAACATTTGAAGGAGAGTGAAATGGAGAAATTCCAAAGGTTCAAAGAGCGGCTGGGAACCTGAATATTGGGTACAGAGCACTGGTGTGAGTTGAACCAAATTTAGCCTAAATGAGTAGGTGTGAATTGCTCCTAGCAGTTATGACATTTGTGTTCCTTTACTAACATGCAGCAAGAAGCAACCAATTTCACATTTTTGAGGATAAAGTGACAGCACTGTTATTTGCTGCATTGCCTTTTGTAGCAAGCAAATGTCTCTTCAGTCCCTTTCTGCCCAACAGAGCATCAGTACATGCACTTCTAATTATGCACAGGTGCAGAAACTGTCCAAATGGCTGCCACATAAACAAATTCCATCAACCACTTGTACTATTAAAAATGCAAGGATTGGAGAATGTTTTTAAAATGTCCAAAAATATAAATTGGAACATCTGCTCCCACCTTTCTCTACCCCACACATGACATTTCTGAGGCGTCTTGAATGGTAGTTTTGTAACTCCTCAGATCTTACTAGTTGCCAATTTCTCTGTGGTCTTTCACTTACCAATCATTTAATTAAGCTATAGCAAGAAGTCACTTTAACAAATTTAGGATAAATGCAGCTGAAGCTTAAAATTGACTGGATCACTTGCATTGGCAATTTTGTTTTTAAATGAATATTTAGTCATCAAAGTCTTCATTGTGACTATTTTGGTCAGTTTCCTGGGCTTAATACCCAAAGCCATTGAAAAATGAGAGTTTACTCAGCATTCTGCAACATGGGTTGACAGTCTTTGAACCATTTGTGGCTTGCACGGTGATGATGTTAACTTTTAAAAAAAACTAGGTTTCGAAGATGAGTCATCCAGCACAATGCTACCTTATCCTCATTTGTTTTCCAGAACACCTGTCCACTGCCTTTTAACTCCGTAGGATCTGTATTAAATATTTCCAAGCCAAGCATCAGTGTTTCTGCACGAACTTTGACCAATCTACATTTAAGATGGCAAGAGGGATTGGATCATAGATACTGCCAAGCAAGAGCTGAGTCCAGCATATTTCTGTTTGAAATTGTATTCCAGGAGAATTTCATTCCAGGGCCCAAGTTCAGCCAAGCATTTATGCTCTTGCTTAAGTACTTTGCTAAATAAGGATGCCTGGTGTAACAGGACTTGAGTTCTGTATGACTAGTGTCTTCATTTCATTTGCTCATAAGTTGCTTGTAAAAATGAAAGGAACAACTGTACTATACCCTTTTTCAGAAGAATAAACTGAGGCAGACATTTTTTCCCTAATATGAAGGGCAACTATAATACTAAACTATTTTCTTTCTGAGGCTCTGCCTGTTAGATATGATTTAGAAAGTTGTTGTTTTTTTTTCTAATGGAGGGAAAACTGCAGCATAATGAGTGAAAAAGCTATTGTAATCACAGTGGATCATTTTTCTTGATTCATATAAGAACTGGCCCCTTTTAAGGCCCCATAATCCAAGGAGTGAACCTTTGTTGCATTTGGGAGACCTTCAGAATCCATCCACTGGCCCATGTCCAAACAATTTTTAGTGCTGTAGAAATTTAGGACCCCGCAGCTGCTGTAAGTCGGTACAGTTCCACTAAAATTAGTGGAGTTACCTCAATTTACATCAACTGAGAATCTGGCCTTTAAATTTTAATCAAACACAACCCGAAATGGTTGCTTAGGTGGAGTTTTATCAATTTTAAACAAAAACTTGGAGCCTTCATTATGCTTTTTAATTGCATGTGTTTTGCTACCATCACATATGGTTAATTATGAAATTGCTTGAATTAAGGGAACAATCTGAGTGTCAGTGGGGATTCTGAAGCGTAATTATGAAATCACCACCACACACCTTGGAATTCAGAGAGCACGTTGTATACTCACACTGGTTATTTTAAGTGTCACGTACATAAGCTCTTCTTGAACGATCTAGGTACTCAGCTTCAGACCTTCTGCTTCACTATTCTCCTGAGAAGCAAATGTTATTAGAGTGGAGAAACCCAAAATGAATGCTAAACATTAACCCTCCGTTTTCGCCAGGCTCCAGGAAAAAGAATTGCTCCACGTTTACAGATAATCCCAGCTTTAAATACTTTCATTAAATGGAGCTAAATGTATTAAAATGCTAAGGACACAAGCCGTGCAGTATGCCTTTCCAAAACATTAAATACCTGGCTACAGCTATAACCCTAGCTCTTCAGAAGCACCTTTGCTAAGATAGTACTGTAAACAGGATGGTCTCTGGCATATCATCTGCCGGTCTCAGAGATCAGCTGTTTGCTGTGAACATGAACAACAGGGAAATAAAGCAACAAAGAGAGATTTAAAACTAGGCAGAAAACCTAAGATTTGTTGTAAAATATCCACAGTACACATTTCTACAATTCCAGAGCCAAAGAATTTACAAAATGTAAGGAGCCTTGGCTTTCAAACAATTCCATGGATGTGCAATTTATACCACTGAACATCTTGGGTAAAGACTGCCTCATGGCAAAACTGTGCCAGCAAAGTAAAAATGTACGTACGACTGCTGTGCCATGAAAAGATTCACAAAAAATATACTGGAAATGAACAGGTGTAATTGTAATGCCTGAGCCTTTGGGCTTGATCCTGTATGTTATCATGGGCTCCTAGATCACTCTGATCCTGGAAGCCAAGGGAAGTCAGCATTTACCAGACGAGGCTCCGCACGTTGCAAGATTAAGCCCTGTATTTGTGGCAAGGGAAGAGCACTGGGATATTCTGGCTTCCTCAGAGAGCACGTTAAAATTATATTGATTTCCGATCAGGTTAATACTTTCCATGAGTCTAGTAGCTCTTAAAATGTCTTCAGATGTGAGAAACAATGTTCCACTTCCACAAAGCTATGAGACAGCCAAATATAGTTAAGCACTCTCTTCTTTTCCACCACTTATCAATATCAAGGCCTTCCAGAAATATGTAAATAGCTACTGTAACAGAGTGTGGGGGGGAGGAATAGATGTACTCCACCCTTGTGGGTCTTGCGCTCTTCCGGCCCGGCCGGTGGGGCAGCTGGGGGAAGGTTTAGGGAGGGGATGGGGCCCGCTCTGCCCCTGAGTACTGCTACCTTCCCTCGGGGTAGCCTGTGGACCACTTCCTGCTACCCCAGCTGGTGGCCTGCCTCCGGTGCTGTGGCAGGAACTGTGGCAGCTCCCAAGCTTCTGCAGACTGCAGGCTGCCAGCACCAAGCTGCAGGCTTTTAAACTGCAAACTCCAAAACTGTAACCTGTAAACTCCTAACTCTCAACTCCACACCTCCTCACTCCAAACTCCACAACCCACACTGCCTACCTGCCCCTGCAGGCTTTTAAGTGTTTGGGGGCGGGGCTCCTTAATTGGCCCCAGTGTCCTAATTGCCTAAACTGCCCCAGGTGGTCTAATTAGTTAAGCAGCCCCAGGTGGCCTAATTGCCTAATCAGCCCCAGCTGAATTACCCAGGGAATAGGGCTTTTTTGAGCCTGGGGCTAATATACATGCCTTCTAGTACTTTTTCATAGCCGTCCGGCCTGACCCCGTCACACTACATAGAAGGACCATTAAGGATTGCTTTAGTTCTTCAGGTGTTTTAGGATCAAAATATTTATAATTTGACATGCCATTAAAATTATTAGTGCTCTACACATTTTTAGGATGGATGAGTTTGCAATACAGAATTTGGATTTCAACTCAATGTTGCATTCAACAAACATACATTAGGAACTCACTCATCCTCCTGTGTAGGTAGGCTGTAATTGTTGTGTAAGGGTGTTATTGCTGTGTATTGTTGTGGAACGTGGCTGCAGAAATAAAAAAGTCACCCTCCAGGCTGGAATGCTCTCTGACCACTCAGCAGAATAGAGAATTTCAAGCTGTAGCTAACAGCAAGCTCTGTTTTCTCATGTATCCGATGTACATAAAATAAAATAATGTAATTGTTCTCCTACTTCAGTGAAAACAATATATTTACAACCTGTCAATAATGGAGTTCTTAGACTCTTTGGTCATCCTATTTTTTATATAATTATGGAGCCTTTGACTCTGGTGTTTTTTAAATATTCTGTTAGAATGGCAACATATTTCCACCAAGTGTTCAGTAATGACCACTGGTTGAGTATGAAGATCTTTTAAATTCCTGTTTATTAGCAGCCATAAATTATAAAAAGCACATGGCCTTGCTGTCCTTAGTTCATTTATAAAATAAGAAGGTCACCTGGCCAAATATCAAGAACGTGGTGCAGGTGGCGAGTGAAACAACATCTCTCCACCATGACATCTGGCAAAATTCCCGCTGGAAGGTCATTGGAGGCTTTCTTAATCTAACTTGCTGAGTCAAAACAGTCATTGCAAAAAAGCCATGTAAACATTTGAACTAACTTGCAAGGGGTCACAGAAGGTTGGAAGAAGAAAGGCAGCAAAAAGCACAGGTGCTTATCAATTTTTATATTCCCAGCCTATGATGTCAGGGGGTTCTAGTATTGGCATTTGAAACATCTTAAGGGGTGAGACGGATGGGTCAAAGACAGGGCCATACTCCTACAACTACACACTGCCCATCAGAATTGTCCCAGCAGGGGAAAACCACCCAGTGCACTTTATGACAAGAGGCGGTACATGCTCCGTGAGGAGCCTCTGGGAACAGCATGTCTCTGCACCCTGTCCGCTCTGGACCACAGTCTAACTCTTTCTAAGCACCTGAGAGTGTACTGGGCTGCTGACTTACTCCTGTTTAGGTAATGCCACTAGAATAACCATACCTGTGAGGAGCTACAGGGTTAGAATCTGGGTCTGCTGCTCCGCGGGTGAGTGCCACATCCACGCCACTACCGAACAGCTCTGGCACAGCAACAATCGATGAGCTGTGGGCCCAAGCACTACAGGATATGCCACCCACTCACAAAAGGCCTGCTTGGCAGTGCTCCTTTGGTGCCTGATTGGTCTGGTGCACTACATAAGCCTGGTGGGGACACGAAGTTGTTTCTGGAGATCCCCAGCTGCTGCTACAGCAGTCCCTGCTCCTTCGTCTGGCTACTGGTTCCTGGCCTCCAACTCCAGCTCTGGTTTCTAGCCTTTGACTGTGGCTCCACCTCATCGCCCATGCCCTGGCTATGACAAGAGGTCTCAAAGGGGACATCTCTCATTTTAGTTCCCACATCTCCCTCACTTATATTGTTAGCAGTTATTTACATCATTAATAAAGACTCGTTATTTACACTCAATTAATGAATCCCACAGAATATTGAGTTTTCTCACATGAATAATTTCTTTGTGTCACTCAGTTTGGGTCTTTGGCCCACATGGCTTCCCACGGTTGGGCCTTGGCCAGTTGAGAGGTATGAGAGTGACATGAGTCAGGCAGGAGGTAGCATAGTGTAAACCAATTTAAGAATATGCATACGTGAAACCTGGGTTTTCCCACCTTGGGACGGAGCTGAAGCCCCTTGAAATTAATGGGAGCCTTTCCTGCTTTGGAGCAGGCCCTCTGAGACTCAGTTGTGCTCTGACAGGGGCATAAAAGGGAACTATAGAAAATTGACAGAGAGAAACTAGTGCCAAAGTACCCTGGTGCTTGGGCCTTACATACGCCATATTTAGTTCGTTAGTTGCAGAATTTTCAAAGGTCCTCATCAGTGTAGGATGTGAGCACCTCACAAACCTCTGTGCAGTTGACATGACAATCGATGGAGCTGCAGCAGATTAAACAGAAGAAACTGGAACTCAAGACATTCAGTCAAATGGTATTCTGGGCATGTATAACGTTAGTGAAGGGGGGACTCCGAGTCCGCTGCACGCACAATGCCAATTAAAGTCAATGGAAATTGCAGGGTTTCAGAATGTCTGAAAATTGGCATATAGAATTTGGCATATAGAATAAGCACTTTGAGAAATATGGATGAAATGTGTTATATTATATAGTGGAGTCAACAAGATAAACTTCTGCAGGTAGCACTGTAGGGAGATACTGATATTTTTCAAAACAGCTTAAGGCACTCAGGTACCCAACTCCCCTTGAAATTCAGTGGGCTTTTTGAAAAATCCCAGCCCAATCTCCTCAGAAGCATTTTAGAGTGAGTACTGTGTCTTTTGCATTTGTACAGTACCTAGCTCAATGGAGGCCTGATCCTAAATGGGCTTCTTTGACATAGCTACAATACAAATAAACAACAATAGTTCAATTTACTTTCTAGATATTTTTCTTTAATTCATTATATCTTATTTATCAGCTTATCTTTCTCTTATTGCACATCAATTACTCAGAAACCTAAAAAGGGTGCTGAAGAACTTATGGTTAGATCCTACTCCCATCAAAGTTGATGGGATCTTTCCTGCAGAATATGATCAGCCCTTATTATTAGTCTGCAGATAATGAAAAGGGAGGTCACAATTATTCAACATGATCTTAGCCCCTTAGCCCTTTTTAGTCTCTGCTCTACAACACGGTAGATTTTTTAAAGTCGAATAGCTAACTACACCCACAGGCACCACATTTTCTCACCTAAAGTAACAGAAATGTTGGTTTTCAACATAATCGCAGCCAAGTGCAGTTTGATCCTCAGGGCATACAATAGATGGTTGCAGCAGAGTGCTGCCTTGGCTGCAATATTTTGTTAGAAAGTCTGCAAAGCAAGAGGCTCACTCTATGGGCATGTTAGCTTTCAATAAACAGTCTAAAAAGTCAAGTGTAAATTGGAAGCTTTCACTACTTGAAAATCCTTTCACCAAACTCATCGTTAATGTTTGTGTTCCCCTAGAAGAAGCCTCCTCTTCATCATCAGTTTGATTATATAAAATAGGTTTTTCTTGACTATATATTGTCATCCGAAGTTGGCTTACACAAAGGCACAATAGGACACAAGAACTGCTCTTGAGGAAGCAGGCATAATGCCATTGGCAAGGACAGGAGGGGGCTTGGGGGCTTGTTTACATGGTAAAGGGAACTAAAATAACTACACTGGTTGTAATTCACACCCATAGTTATTGTAATTTAAATCTGTGTGTGCCCTATTTCAATATAATTTTTGTTGACTTATTAGTTTAACTAAATTGATACAAAGGCACTCCCACAACAAATATGAGCATCCACGCACAGAGACTTAAACCACGATCACCAACATACTTATTTTGATTCCATTTACCATGTAGACAAGTCCATGGATTTTGTTTCTCCTTTGCTTTGCTGGCTTCTGGAGTTCACTCCATCCCATCCATCTCTTCCCCTCACACACATTTTATACTTCCCTCCAGGCCTTTTGGCAGGATGAGGGAGTTGCAAGCTGTTGGCTGTCTTTTGGTCAGTCCAATTGGTTATTAGCACTCCCTGCCCTGCCTGCTGGACAAGGCCAGACCGATGAGTTTAGCACTGCTTAAGGAAACACTTAAGAAAACTGGGTTGCCAACATTTTTGGTCAGGACAGGTCACCCAATGGTCCAAGGGCTACTAGACCATGCACTTGCCTTCACGTATAATTTGTTTTCCTCAGAGCAATTCTCCAAAGTGCTGGGAGAATAGTGAGGGTGAGGTTGCTTTATAGTACCTGGGGTCTTTTAGGTGAACTTTAATGTAATCCATTAAAGTCTAGGGACTCTCAGAATTTGGTTCAGATAAGCAGCTAGAAAGTTGAATTATCTGAACCTCAGAAGGCTCCTCACAAGATCCTCTGCCCCCAAACAATCCCATTCCCTCAACAGTTTTTTCCAACCTACAGCTGTCAGTGGCCTGCTACCCTCTTTCCTGTATCCTAAATGGAGAATAGCTGGCCTATTCCCCTTTCTGATCTCTTCAGGGGAATCTTCCTTTGGGAGCGAGAGGCTGCAGACTTTTCCCCTTTTTCTTGCTCTGTTAGAGGATGATGAGCTTTGGGTTTTCCCCATCTCTTGGTCCAATCCATGCATTTTTAACTCCCAGTGAACTTCATGTGGGCTCTCTGAGTTATCCATCACTTATCGTATTCTCCATACCACAATATGTCTCCTGTGCATCACCCCCTCTGCCCCCACCAGCCACTTAGTGTGTACATTTCCCTCTGTCCCTTCTGTGTAATCCAGAATATTTTCCATCCAGCCCCTTATTTGTGTTTCCCACCCATCATGTTCCTTGTCTAACCCCCAGTAAGCATGTTTCTCCCTCTTCTCATCTGGTTTGTGCCTTTGCATTCCCCCAGGAGTGTCCTTGTCAGCTTCCCTCCGTATGTTGTGTCCCATCGAATGTGTCCCAAGGGTTCCCTTCCTCAATGTCTCTCTCTCGCTCAGATGTAGGACAGGGGAAGAACTGAGCTATTGGCTGTCCCTGTCACACGAAGGCCAAGCTAGATGGACAGAGACTTCTGATTCTCTGAACATTTTAATTGCTGCCTCTGCTGTTTTCTGGCCAGTTGTTATTGCCCTAGGTAGAGGGCAAAGGAGCTCAAGTGATGAGAAAGAGGGAATAGGGAGGAAGAATGGGCATGTGCTTAAGGCATTGGACTGAGACTCAAAAGACCGGGGTTCATTTTCCAGCTCCTTCAGACTCTTTAGGAAAGCCTGAATCTTCCTGTGCCTCCATTCCTCAACTGTCAACTGGGCATAAGAGTACTTTCCTATCTCACATGGTGGTGGGAGGCTAAATCCATACATTCTTGGGAAGCTGCTTAGAGAGTATGGGTGAGGGGCCAGTTCGATAAAAGTTCAGGCAGGCTCAGGCCTACGATCTTCCCCCACCACAGCCACTCAGCAAAAGAGCAGCATAACCCCCCCCACACTTTTGCTAACTACCTGGCTGAGATGCAGAGCTCCCTATGGTGTGTTTAAATACCCAGGGCGGGCACAGCCAAATCAAGGGAATAGCAAGTACTATTGTGACAGAGTTAAAGGAAGAGTCACTTTCTTTCAACACCCAACCAGGGATTTCAGTATTATTACTGAAACCACTCTTTCTTCCTCTACTTCTTTGTGAAGTTTCTACCTAGGCCCTTCCCCAGATTTCCTGCCTGGCTTTCTTTTACAGATAAAAATCCTCAGGAATATGCTATTAAACTGAGCAAGAAATCTTCGTCAGATCAGCAGCCACCTTTGATGTATACTTGTGAGTTTCAGAAATGTGCGTGAAAAATAATATGAACTGAATAGAGCAGCACAGACTGGCCTGACAGAGTTGTGGGGTAGAAGAGAAGCAAAAAATAGTCCAACAGTGCAGATACCCCTGCTTCAGGTGGAATTTGTGGCAGGCCTACGGGAACTGAATCCTGTCCTGGTATGGGAAAGAACTCTGCCATCTAAATGATGTCTTCCATCTCTAATTAGCATGATCCTAATACTTGCAGAATAGCATTCTCTGCCCTTATAAAGAATTGAAACAAAGCGTACTGCTCTTGGATGCTATGTGGAGATGTGCCAGACACTCTGGTCAGATGCAAGAGGAGGTCAGAGTTCTCTGCTGCTGTTCACAATGCAGCAAAGAATTATTATTGTACCATTGTGGAGATTCGCCTCAGTAAGGAGGGAGGTTTGAGCCAGTGTTCCCCCAAAGAAGCCTGCTCCTCTGCTGTCGTTAGGTGGTTTGCCATTGACTTGAATGGGGACCAGACTGAGACCCAAATACTGTAAATGGATAGAACAGCTATTTATCCTCTTTCTTTTTTTTCTTTTTTTAAAGTTAACACAGAACAATGGTTGCCTCTAGCAGGAGTGCCAGTAATGGTAATGAACAAATCATTGACTAAATGTCTGAAAGCTTTCAATGCCCTGCACACTGATGAGTCTGGGAATTCTTTTAATGATCTCCTGTGAAATGGCCCATGAATACAACAGATTATTCTTAAGCATCACATATGGCACTTATAAACTCAAAGTGTACAGGCTACAGATTACTTGGCCTGTGTCCACGGAGCAATTGCCAACTGTTTTCCTTTTCTTTGCAATTCGCCCTAATCCCAATTTTTAATCAGGGGGCAAAACAGCTTTAACTTTAATGTGCTTCATCCAGAAAAGTGGCAGTTTTGTGATTTGCCACCCACCCTCCCTCCCTACTGTACTTACTGAGTGACTAGGAAGAACGTGTATTTGTTTGGAAAGAGAGAAAAGGACGAGCAAGCAAGCCAGAGCTCACTAATAGTTCCACAGATTCATGTTTTGTTCAAGAACAGCATAACAGTTCATATTAAATTCAAACTTTCTGATTATACGTTTTACAGATATTAACATTATCAACCCTCATCTTCAGACATTTCTATGGCTGGGCCTGCAGTTCAAAACATCGGATTTGCCCTTCAAAGGAGAGGCATGCCCCAAAAAGGGTTGATGGAGAAGAGGTGTTTGTGTTCACCTTATTGATTTGTAATGCAGCACAAGCTGTTGGCAGAGGCAGTAAGTGGAATGGTTTTCTACATTCTTTTCAGGATAAGCCTCCACAGACCATTACTTGTTAGAATACATGGAATTGTGACTTCTGCTTTTGGTTCAGCCACTGACACAACATGTGATTTTAGGCAGGTCATTTAGGGCCCAGTTCTAGGAGGTGCTGGGCAGTCTTGACACCATGACCACTGAGGGCACTCTGGCAGGATCAAACCCTTAGCCTCCCAGAGCCTTGTTGGATTGAATGTTGGGATACTTTGTGTTCTTTGAATAAAAGCTACTGTAGGAAACTCAACTATGGGCTGGCCCACGGTTTTGAATCATACCCTGTCTTATATTACACTAACAAAAATAAAATGTAGACATTTATATCATCCTTCATCTCAAAGAAACCCAGATTTAATTTGTAATGGAAGGGGTGCTGGGTATCAAGCTTTTTTTTTTTACTTTCATAACTCACACAGCAAGCCCAGAGGTAGTGGGGCTATGAATTGCCAAGCCCTGAAGAAACACAAAGCTCTTTACAAACTACGCACATAAAGCACTACTGAGATGCAGCTACCGCTGGGAGAAGTACTGGTAGACAACTAGCACCCTGTGCAAGAAAATAAAGTGGGACATCAAAAGAACAGTGCCATGGAAGCTTTAACATTTATAGTGATGGAGCCTATGGCTCCAGAGGTTTCCAGACTTGAACCTCACACTCAATAGAAGAGAATCAGCTTCTCTGCAGCATCTGGATTACAGGTCTTGAAGAGTTCTTCATCTGAAAGTGAGGCAAGTATGTCAGAAATAACTAATCAATAATGACTGCTAGGCAGAAGAACACCATCTTGCAAGTGGTATAGGGGAGAGAACCAGGCCATAAAACTAAGCAGTTTCAGTACCATACCATGAATGAGACCACTCTGACCTTAAGTGATATTCTTTACAGTGAAGAAACATAGAAGTTGCCATACTGGAACTAGTCATCAGGCCATATAGTAGATTGCCTTGTTATATTTATGCTCAATCCCTGATGCTTCAAAAGGAAGAGATGTGGGGGAAAAAGACTCACTGTGCATTTTAAGGCATCATACCATCCCTCCCTGTCTGGTTACAAGTGGTGACCCTAGCAGCTGCACGGCAGCCACCTTCTCCTCCAACCACTCCCCCCAAACTGACCTAGAGGGCTTGCCTTATATACTTCCTGTCCCACCCCTCTGCTTCCGCTGGGGCAGGTGTGGGTGTCCTGGCTCCTCCCAACAGGGGTTGGCAGTCCCTCCCCATCCATCTCCAAGAAAGGTCACGCCCCTTTGCTACAGCATCTAGTCAACGTCCATTGATTTTAATTAGAGTTGAGCAGGCTCAGCTTTTCCTAGGAGGTGCTCCCTGCCCTGTGGGATCAGGCTTTTAATCAGCATTTTGAGGTGAACTAAAAGACAGGATTAGACAAATATGCGCTACCCTTTATTTTATCCTTTCAGGTTAAGGTACCAGTCAGTAGATAGCCACTTGCAGAGGGAGAGGTTAGGGTGTGGGAACGAAGAGAATCAGTTTTACTGAGAAGTTCTGACCGAATAATAATAATAAGAAAACACCAAGCTCACTGAAGAGATCTGAAAGGGATGCCAGCTTCTGACATGGCCGAAAAGATGTTCTTTCAAGAACTGTTCAGCCTATCCTTTTGTGGGGGTCTGAGGGGGATTACACTAAGGGGAGGCTCATCTGTGAACACATAGAGACAGGTGTACAGGGGATCACGGTAGTAAGGAACATCATCTCTTTTAGCGAACAGAGCCATAGCTCCATTGCCTGTTAAAGAGAAAGAGTAGAGCTTTTTGCCATCCTGAGCTAAAGTGTGTTGGGGCATGAAGGAAAGTGGCATGTGTGTGTATGTGTGAGGGCAGAACATGATCTGAGGCATTGGAGGTTTCCTTTTGGATGGAGAACAGAAATTATCAGCAATGATAGTCGCCTTGGAGAGGAACAAAACCCACACTGTACGTGCAGCTGCTGGAGTTCTCTTTTCTTTTGTAACTTGTCCAGCACAACTCTATTAGCCTCAGTGAGAAGAATGTTGATGCCAACAGGGAAAAAAAAGTCTCTCTCTTCTCAGATCAATCTTTCTTTTAAAAAAGGTCCACCAGTGACAGGTGTGCTGGACTCCTGGACTGAAAGGCAATGTCCTACTAAAACCAACCTGCTCTTTACAGCAGCCCCTTAGAGTGATGGTGGGAGAAATCCAACCCAGGATCATAAAGCAACCAATCTTATGCTGCATCTAGAAACGAAACTATATCATGGGCACCAGCAGACAGCGTGTAAATAGATTGCATCTTTTGTTTCTGTCTCCACCCTGGCTCAATGGACCAAAACCTGCAGTCCTTACAGATTAGTAAATAAATAAATAAAAGTCTCGGTGGTTGTTGCTAAAAAGTGCTTTGTGTACTCTACTGTATTTGTAAAAAGTTATTTTAAAAAAGGACCAGCCTTTATTCATAGTTAGCGTTAGTCCCTGCTACATATTTCTGCCAGGCTACACAGCTAAATAAGAGCCTTTGTGTGTATTTGAGAGGAGGAGGGGGAAGGATGATGGATTGCAATTTATCAATTTCTTTCTGTACTGGTGGTTGAAACTTACGCCTCTCAGTACTTAACATTTCCTAGTGACTGATGGGATTGTTTACTACTTTCCCCTTTGGTCTGAAGGATACTGAGTGGGTTTTCTGCCAGCACATGTGAAGGGTTTGGCTTAGTCCCAGGCCAAAAAGCTCTGCAGCCTAAGCTTTGTTTACACCACTGTAACCCTGGGGCATTTTTGGCTTTTAATAACTTTAAAACAGATACATTTCTGTTCGCTAAAAGCTGAACACTGAAGCTGCACCCAAGTTTTTAAAAACCTTGTCCTGTGTGTACAAACTATAAAACTGACCTTATTTAAAAAATAGTTTTGAAAACAGAAATGGTGTTGCCATTCATCAGGTTCTTATTTACACAGTTGTATTTGCTGACTGATGTAAAAAAATGCACGACTCATCTCACACTATTAATAACCCAGTTACTGCTGCATGATAAACATTAAATGGAATTAACTAGGACTGGTAATGAACCTATAGGCAGCAAGTCTCAACAGACTGTTTGCCCACTGATATAATAAAGGAAATAGTGGAGGGATGTACATTAATAATTGCACACACAAAAACAGGCACTGTTCTCATCATTGGACAAGGTTCATAGCGTTTGGCTTAATTGCAAACTTTGGCTCTTACACAAAAGGAAACTTACTGGCAATTTTGTTGCATTATCATGTGCAGCTGTGATCTGGCCATAGCCTGAATTAAGGCAGATATTAAAGAAAATGGTTTCATTCTTCTAGCCATGTGTCTTTTAACTCAAATGTTGTTGTTTTGGATGGGTGACAATGTCTGTAACCTCCGCTGTATTGTTTGCGCTTCTTCATGACATTCACGGAAGCAAGATATTTATATCGCATTGAAATTTTCCTGGTAAAACACATTATAAATAAATACTTACAGCCAACAATGGAAACTGGGTTAGATATATGGTAGATCGTGCCAAACCAACCTGATCTCCTTCTTTGAGAAGG
>ML675617.1:11843111-11884113 GCA_007922155.1 Mesoclemmys tuberculata | reverse complement strand
AGACTAAATGATCATATTGGTCCCTTCTGACCTATGAGTCTATGAGCTACCTGCCAGTAGGCAGGTTAGTACAGAACTGGGTGCAGAGAAAACATTAGGGCTGAATTTAGACCTAATATAAGCAAAGCATATGCCCCATTGATTTCAGTGGTGGCGAGGAGGAACTGGAAGCCAAGGACTCCCTGATGCCCAGAGGGGAGATAAGAAGAGTAACAGAGCCGCTCCGGTGTGCATGAATGTGAGTCTAATTGCACAGGGCCACAACTGAGCGGTTTAGTGTGGGGTCAGCAGTGATTTATTCAAAAGGGTGGAATGGATTCTTGACAATGCAAAATGTATTTGTGGGGAAGTGGGAACTGCTGGTTAGGAGGCAGGATCAACTCAGCTTCTTATACTGAGCCCCTCACTGTGTTACCTAGGTGCTTTCTAATGCGTTAAGCAACACAGCGAACGTTGCATCTCCAGCGAGAGAGAATAGCTGGTACGTAACCGGGTGTTCGCTCCCTGCCACCTCCCGTCCATTAGCCACCCAAACAATCTCCCCTGGGCAATGCTAGCCCTGACTTTACTTTGCAGGTTAACAATAGGTGCACCCCTCTCCCTGAGCCCTTTTTGAAGCATTTCCCTGTGACATCCAGCCCCTGTCATTGGCTATGCACAGAAATACCAGGTGTGCTCTCCCCCAGGGGCATGTGTACACATCAGCCCCTTTGATTCAACTGAGGATCCTGAATAACGGCACAGCACTGAGGTGTATTTATAGTGAAACTAACCCTAAATCTATCATCAAAGGCTAAGATTTAAAAGATAGTGAGTAAGGATAATGGAAACAGAAAGGGTACATATCAAACAAAATCCATACACACTTTCTAGAGCTTAAACAATTTATAGTTTAGAGGCTAACCATCTGTCTATAAGCAGCTTTATCCCACCTAAAAGTCCTTTACAGTGTTCCCAACCAGAGATGATTGGGATTCCATTCTCATGAATCTAATCAGACTGTCCAGGCACTTCCTCAGATACCTGATAGAAAAGTGTCCTTTTATTTTCTCCTTATATCCTCACAAATCCATCGTTGGTCCCCAGAGTTAGTATAACTCCCCCACCCCAAGTGATGACTTCATATCCTCGTATTGATTTTGTCTGTGAATAGAGTTCCCAGTGTGTTGGCTTCAATGCTTAATTTACATTCAAACTGAGGCAGATAAGTCAATATACATCCTTGGTCTGACAGTAAGCAGTTTGTCAACCCTGCCTTGATTCAGACTTTTTAGGAACATATTTGCAGTATGTATAGACAACTTCTTGCATGGTTTTTGTACATACATGTCACACTGATATTAACAACCAGTGTGACTCCACTTTTATTAACATATTTTACAGATACATACCATGAAAGTAGTATGCTATGTGTAGTGAGTTTGTCAGACCTTCAAGGACTTACTGTTGGTGAACAATTAATTGTTCACCAATTAGCACTGAGGATGTCTTAGGATCACAACTAGCATCTGTCAAAGGCAGCTACTTCCCTAAACTTGTCCCGAGGGTGAAAATGTGTATGTGAGAGGTGGCATGTACTTATACAGATGGAGACCAGGGCAGAACTACACTTTGCATTTTGGATGGAAAGTGATTACATTCATTATATTCCTAAACTCTTGTAGGGGCTAGAAGAAATGGGGAGGAATGAATAAAGACACACCAAAGAGAATTGTGTGGCGGGGGGGGCGGGGGGAGGGTAAGGGAGGAGTGGGGCTAGGGTGAGATGGCATTTGGGACAGGGTTATTTTTCACTCAGACTGTTCTCAGACAAGTAGGAAAATGTCCCTGCCCGTAAGCTCTGCTTCTCACTTTTCTTTCAGAACCTTAAGCCAGAAGACAATAATCTGTACCCCAGAAAAAGCCCTAGACCGAGAGGTAGACTACCAAATTTAAGGCAGCTTTGGAACTGCCATCTCTATATGCTAGTTTTTATATCACTGTAGCTAAAACACTCTCTTTCTATTTTTCTGCAAGCGTAGATTGCAGTTGTCAAGAATTATGTAAAGGGTGCTTGTTCCATTACCTAGTCACGAGGCTATGAAATAAAGTCAAGCTAGAACCATGAAGTGTATACATTTAGACATTTTTATTTTTTTTAAAAAAAACCCACCCCAACCCTCAGAATGGGTTTGTCCACTTCTGAAATGAACATTGTGTGCATCACAGTTTATATTCTTGTACATAAGATATATTTCTACCAGAAGTGCATTAATGTACCTTTTTAATTTTAAAAGGAAAATGTCAAGCGCTTTGAAGCAGTTCACATATTTAAGCAGTTATCGCCCCTACTCATGCCCATGTAGCTTTCAATATATTGCCACCAGTAGCTGCAATATACACTTTTCCTCTAAGAAAACCTTATTGAGTTTAGACTGTAGTTAATATATACTGCATTAGTTTAGCAGCTGGCTAGCATTTATAAGACACCTTAACTGATTTATTTCTTTTCATCTTGAATGATCACCTAAGTATTTTATCAGATCCAACAGCAGATCATTGATTTACCACCAAAGATAAGCCAGGTCCAGTGAGAGACATGGGGAGTTGGTATAGCTATGTTGGGCCTAGGCTATGAGACAAGGTGGATGAGGGAATATCTTTTATTGAACCAATTTCTGTTGGTGAGAACTTGTCTTTCAAGCTGCAGAGCTCTGTGCAAATTCCTAAGTTCACCTCTTTCATCAACAAAAGTTTAATATGTCCACTTCAGCTGAGTTTGAGCCATTATAAATAGTGGTGTAGTTTATTAAGGGAACATTTTATGTTTACAGTGTTGGACACAACCACAAGCAAAACTCAGCCCCGTTGTAAAGCGTATTCTATGAGATGTGCCGAGGGCAGCAAGCACAGGAAGGTGTTTTACATTGTATAGCACTAAATATCAAAACTCTCAGACACACCCTCCCTTCTAATGAAACTCACCCTCCTTGTATGAAGGTCAAGAACCCTAATGCAGATCTCCTCTTGGCAAGTAATATTCCTTCTGTTCTTACTAGGGGTGTCAGTGGTAGCCATTCTGGCCTCTCCACTTAGGAAGGGGATCAGTGACAGTGGTAATTAGAGGAAACAAAGAACACTACCTAGCCAGACGCTTAACAAAAGTCAGGACAGACAGCTTCAACATTCTCTCCTTGTTTCCTTGCACTCTGTCTATCTCTGTCCAGCTGGTTCTTAGTTTATGCTTGTCATAGTTTCTGTCCTAAAGAGCTTATGTTTGTACAGCACTTAGCACAACGGGGTCCTAATTCATGACTGAAGCTCTGGGTGCTACCACAATACGGATAATGTTAGCAAAGAACAGTCTCAAAGACAAACTGAATTTGAAAGTTAAAAATAACTTTTATTGTCAAGATAGACAAACCCATTTCCTTGCACGGGAATCAGTTTCAAGAACAGGGCCAATAAGTAGTTGCTATCTTGAAGCTAGAAAGGCAAGACAAGAGGAACAGCTGAGGGGAAGGGACGACCATGTCTATATCAGTGCAGAGAGATCCAACAATATAAAAGTGACACCGTAGTTTAAGGCATTAACATTAAAACAAGTACAAGTGCAACACAAGTCAGTTTACACGGGTCCAATACTGGTAAATCAAAGATTCAATTGCGGTGAGATGTGGTAACTTCCAAACATTACAAGAGTGCAGTTTAGTTATCCACCTAAGCCGCTTACATTGTATACCTAACATACCAAGTGTGTGGATGGAGGAGGCGGGAAATGGGTAAGTGTCAAATTGTGCCACAAGTGCCTCATGCATGTTAATGCAGCTCAAGTACTTGGAAGATAAGTCTTCAAGAGACTGACTGCTTGGCATGTGCATGTCAAGGCAGTTTCCCTCTATTATTTGTTGATAGCCATCTTCTGAGAAATCCAAGTGCCAGTAGCCAAGTCACGGCGGCCCTTTTAGCTTTTACCCTCAGAGGCGTGGCAGAAACCCAGAGTTAATGAGCAGTACGGCAGGGAAAACAGACTAAAAGATTAGGCAAGCCTTTTCCCCCATATTGCACAGTGTTGATAGCAGCTCCTGGCCTGCTTCGAAAGATGTTGCTTCAGTTATAGACAGTGAATGGCACTATTTCAGTTCATAGTCTTTTGAAAAAGCTTGTGTTTTACCTAAGCCAACTAGTCTGAGCATGGGGGGACTAGCTAGTTTTCAGCAGAAGTGGTGTAAAATTGAAATGCAAGTCTCCAGGAGAGACGAGAGGTCGGATGGGGAAGGGGAAAATACGTTCGAGCAGCAGCTTAAGTATCAGCTTGAATGCTAGCTAACCTATAACTATCTTGGAGAATGAAGAGGGCAGGGTCATGAATAGGAAATGCTGCTGGGCCATTCCAGAACCAGAGATGCAACACTTTGGTGGGATGGAGGGCAGAAGGCCCAGCAAGAGGTGTCCTGGCAAGGTAGCTCAAGCTCTTCAGAGAGCAGAGAAATCCCCCCAACTTTGGAGAGGCACCAGCAAGAACAAATGAAAGGGTTTCTTGATTCTACTTGGAGGGAGGGCTATGGCAAGGGAATAGGAGCATTTATTTTCCTGCCCAGTGAAAGAGGGAAACCTTGACTGCAAACATATTCCATTTTCAAAATGAAACATAAGGTAGGCAAGTATTTCTAAGACAACAGTGATTTAACATTTCTGCTTGGAAGTTACCTTGCATTTAAATCTGTCTTTGCTGCCCAAATTGCATTGTGTTCCAGTTTTTAAAAAGCAAATATTCCAAACACAGCTGACTTGTGTTCTGGACTAGTCATTTGCCCCTTATAAACAATTCAAAAGTGCTGCTGCGATTGCAGTGCACGTTGGCATGGTCCTCAGATTGAGAAAGTTGTGTTTGCTACATAACCTCTAAGAAGTTGTGAAATATTTGCTTTTACAGTAGGCTTATCAGCCTGCTACCTTTTAAGAGGCAAGATTTATTTCTTGTCTGGTCAGGGGCGTTTGACATCCAAGTTTAATTAGCTGAACACGAATTTAACAAGAGGTTCTCAACGGTTTTCTGTGAAAACTTTTAGAACTATCAACCGATGCTGGTGGAGTTATTTCTATGGCACAATATCTTTCTATAGAAGAATGGTCAGTAACAATGAACGGGCTGACAGCAGGACAGATCAACCAGATGCTAACCATAAGTTTCAAGTAAAAAGTTCACTTTGTTCCCTCTTGTTCCAGCCTTTTCTACAACACACTAAGTAAAAGCAGGCAGCTCGCTGCATTGGGAATAACTTATGCCAGTCTGAAGGCTTACACATGGGGGTGTTTGCCTAGCACAGGCCGAGTACAGGGGTGCTGTGCATGAAACCAAAGCGCAAAGCAAGATACCCTTCAAAAATTCAAGGTATCAAACTCTACTTGGGAATTTTAGTCGGTGGCTATAGGCAAACTTTTAAACATGCAACAGGATTTCTAGCATTCTTCAATAACCGTCCCAACCAATGAGTACAGCTTTTTCTTAATAAGCCGAAACCCAGGACGCAGAATCAAAGTACGCGTGCTGCCAGACGCAAAACAAGCTCGGGTGAAGAAAAAGTCCCCGAAGCTGGGCCATGAGCAACATTCCTGCTTGAACACAAGGGTCAGTTCAAAAGTAGGAACCACACTGGGGTCACAGGTAATCTTATCCAGCTTTTTACATACACTTCCAGTTTCTAAATTGACATGGATAACGCAACCTCTCAAACCACAGGGCTCAGTTGAAGAAAGCCGCAATACATCTTGAGCTATTCTTTTTGTTAGTCTTTCTGGTATCAGAAGCTTTGAGCAGTGAAGCTTGGTCTGCTTTGATTTGGATAGGCAGTTCTCCAACATTTTAACTAAACTTTGACAGGTTCTCTCCTCAAACACCACCTCGTTAAGGTTGGGTTCAGGCGAAACATAATCCCAGTAGTCAAAGTCTGCAGGAGGAATTAATTATAAGACGGCATGAGGAGGAAAAAGAAACAAACAAAACAAAACATAGTAACATGCCTGGAACTGGCAACAGACCTGTGTGTTAATTTTCCAGAAGTATTAAACAGTGATAGTTAGCAAGCAGCGCACTACAATGTCAGTGTAGTGTGGTTTCTTATGTTAATGAGAATTAAAACAGGGTATATTTTGTGTGTGTTGCCAACAGCAGTCTGTGATCACTTGAATTAATTCAAAGTACAGATTATCAAGTTACACTTCTCTTGATTACACTGGTTATTACTGAAAACTTAAAGTAATTCTCCACTGAAAAGAGGACTTCATAAACATTGGCAATGGCTACCACTGCAGGATGCTAAAAAGCTAGCCTCCTGAAAACAGGAAGTTAGTTTGCTTAAAGGAAAAGTGGTATCTTTGCGTTTGACCACCTGCTTTCTAATGTAACCAGTCTCTAGAGTGGCAGACTGCCAAAGGCTGTGATTGTTTAGTACATACCTGGAAAGTAACATCTTAGTAAGCTACTGAAATCTGTGACATATACCACAAGTGCATTATAATAGAACAAATTTATATGCTGAGATAGTTAACTATTTCACAAATCTATGTATAACTGCCTATTAGTGAGGGAAGGTAAGTCACTGCATGCTTGGATAGTAATAGTTACAAAATCTGATCTTCCACTCATTCTGAAAAGTTTGTTAGGATCATCTTTACAGTTACCCTGTCTAACCATGAAGATCATTTTAGTAACCCTAAAGCATTAACCAGCTTTAGCTCTACAACATTTTGCATCAGTATATTTCCCTATTTATAGCCATGTAATAATTTAGAGCACAGCCTCTGCTTCATTACCCCCACCTACAAATATTCCTGCATGAGCACATAATGATAAGTGATAACACCACTCCAGGGATGCCCCCCTCCCTTTTTGCAACCTTGCTTTTTTAAAAGAAAAAAAAGGGGGGTGGGGGAGGTGGTCAAAGATACTCACCAGTTATGTTCACATGGTGAAAGCCTTGGTGTATCAACTCTGAACTCCATGCAGTGTTTTTACTGCTTAAACTGCCAGTCACAACCATTTTAAAGTACACTATAGCCTCCAACAGATCTTTATTCCCTTCTGGTTTACTGAAAGGGAAGCATATGTAGCATCCTTATAAACAAAAGCAGTTATTAAGAGACACTACAGCAGCATCTCAAGGAAGAAACCTTGTCTATAAAGAGATGAAAAAGTAGTCTGGGAGTTTAGGGACCCAATCCAAGATGCATTGCCATGCACAGTTTATATAACTCATCACTTTGGATATAGTTTCTTCTTTCAAACAAAAGCCTTTACTTCTTATTGCCAGGAGGCCCAGCTTTAAAGCAGATAAAGAACAAAGTTAAATCACCTATCAGTGGAAACAGCACACGAGTTCACCTTACCTGTTAAAACTCCACACAGACATACAATGACAGCATTTGTATGTAAAAGAGCTACCTTCACTTTCAGCAAAAATAAAGCCACTTCAAACAGGAAGTGCAAACATTCTAAACCAGTATAAACCTAGCATTGACATATCCAGCTGCTATTCATCAACAACCCCACCTTACCCTTCTCTCCCACTGATTCACCCTTCTGCTAGGGCAGCAACAATTTATATACACTTCTCACTCTCTCATTCCCCCACCTGTCTGCTCCTCCCTTTACCTCTCCCCACCCCATTCACATGCCCAGGGCAGCCTTCTACTGTGCCACATCTTTCCCCTCTCATTGGCTGTTCCAGGAGGGTCTGTGGGGAGGAGAGCGGGGGACAGGATTCATCTAGTCACTCATGTGAAAGAGGAGACGCTTGAGCAAGGAGGGGGAAGGAGTGGATGAGATCCAGCTAACGATTGGTCAGCGGCAGTGTAAGAAAGATTCAGGGCGGGGAGAGCTGGAATGCGGATCACCTGACACATGTCACACTCGGCCCCTGTCATTTAGCTGAGTGCACAGACTGCAAACAGAGGCATGAGCAGCGCCTCCTCCATCACCATATTGTGTTCTGCAGCCAGTGCTTTTGGTTTTTTAAGTACAATTTTTATTTCATTTGTTGGTCAAGGTGCTTTGCACATATTTATGTGGGTTTAAAGGACTGTTTTATGCCCTCACACAAATTTTCCCTATGCCCATGCGTCCCCTTCATTCCCTCTCCCCTTGACCTCAGTTCTCTGTCATTGCAGAATGGGACTCGCAAAGCCTGTTTCTCCCGCAATGCAGAGAAGTTTTCAAGCTGCAGTTTTCTAGGCTAATATTGTATGATTAAAGCAGCGTATTTTGTTAATGCAGCAGCTGTTGTTGATAAATGAAACAACTGCCATATTACAGATGTACAATAATGCCAAAAGGATATGTAGAGCCTGATGCAGATCTCACACTGGAGTAAAACCAGCATAACTCCACTGACTTCACTGGATCACTCCTAATTTACACCACAGCCACAGTATTGAAGTTGTTAATCATATGCATTTCCACGGTGATTTCAAAGGAAGGATTTCAAAGTGTAGTACAATCATGAATGAATGTCGCCTCAAACCTCCAATGAACTTCAATTGGGCAGAACTGGGGTATTAATTCTCAAATCATGCCTGAAAGTTAAATATTACAGATACTTGATGTTCTGACTGATAAAACGTGCATACCAACATTTGCACAGAAAATTCCACGTCTGTGTGAGGGCAGAGGGTGACTCTAGTTTATTTTACTTCTTTTGGAAGAGCTTTATGTCTAGTGTGTTTACTACAGGGCTGTAAATAGCCTTTGGTTCTTGGTAATGGATTTACATTACTCAATGTACTCTCAAAGAACAGGGAGCAAATTAGAAGCTGAGCCTGGAGGCAGGTGGTTGGTTGCAACTTGGGAGGTGGTGCTTTTCTATATAAATTGGCCACTTTTAGCACTTATAATAAACCACAAGGAAGTGTGACTATATCACCTCAGCCAACATGTTTCCAAAACATGCAAAGCATGTTTCCTGCAGTTTAGAGACACAGAAGTGTTTTACTGTGGAGTAAGGGAACGCTACTTCTCAATTTTTCATTTATTCCCTCCATACAGAAAAAATTCAAATTTTCTCAGGCTTTTCTCCTTCACCATAGTTTTTGGTTGCTGCTCTTTAAAATATGGTTAACTGCAAAAAACCCAAACAAATGCCACCCAACTTAAAAGTATGAGGGCTAAGACATTCAGAGTCCAGATATAAAACCTGGGCCAATACTCTGGGCCTTCTTCTCTATTATGTGCATCGTGTGTGCACATTCTCTTTTGGTAGCATTTTGCACAGGTGTGAATGCCTCTGTAAGGCAGCAGAGAATCAGGCCTTCCAACTTTAACTCATGCCATGAACTAAGACAACAACATCACGGTGGCTTAAGTGTTGGCCCTAGCTCTATTTTTCTGCCCTCCCCATTATGAAACATGAGGACAGTCAAGCTTTTGCTTAAATGTAGCTTTGGTAGTTGAATTTCCTTTAAGAGGTGTGTGTGTGGGGGTGAGGGAAAGTAGTGTATATTGCTCCCACAAGAGCTGACAGGTCAGGTGGTGTTAGTTCTCCTTGTTTCCAGTTGCTACATCGTACTAAAAGAAATAACAATACATTAGATTATTTCCAACATTCTATATAAGCAACTCCTCTAGTGACCACAGGTGTGTGATTTAACTAACAATGGAGGAGAGGTGGTCCATCAAATCAAAAAAGAGCAAGGAAGTGTTCACAAGACACTCTTGATTAAGTTATGGTTCACATTATCATGAAAATGTTTTAGGAGCTCCTGCTTTAATTGTCTTGCCTTCTAACAGCTAATGAAGATTCTCCTGTAGTTCAAATGGCAGAACTGCTCTTTCAGAATCTCATCACACATTCACACCAACAATTGTTCTAAATGGTAGCAGGGCAGATTCCTCAGTGAGAGTTTATCGGGGAAAACAAAAATGCAATAGGGATTTAGAGCATCTTATTAATGTGATTTGGTTAATGTGTATTAGAATTGGGGAAGGATTAAAATACAAACTTGTGACAGTGTTTTATGTTACATCCTACTTTAAAAATGTTTAGTTTGCTTGTCAAGGCAGTGATTCATTAATTAAAATTTCTCTTTCGTCAAGAGTCACTTGGCTCAACTACTGATTGGAACAGCTCCAAAAGAATGTAAATTATTAGTTGGTGGTTCATTAACCTGATAGATTACGATTAATCTGGCAGCCACCTATATACAGGAAGACTGAAGACAAATACTGAAATCTAAACAGATTTTATTGAAATAACATTTGTTGTGCCACCCTCATTCTAGGAGTAAAAATGAAACACTTTGGCAAACAGTTCTATTGATATTTACATAAACACAGAAGAATATTTGCTCCATCACTGCTTTAGCTGAAAGATGAATAGGCTCTAGTTTAAAGATATAAAAACACAAAGGAAAGAATGCCAGAAGTTCCATGAAGTATGTTCCATGGCTGTTGTGCCTTGAATAAAATCAAACCACAGAGAACGTGATAAGGCAACTACCATATTATTGACTTTGAAATGGTGAGTATTAGCAGAGCGTCTTTTCCCTGCATAAAGGATACATGTGGGAAACACCATTATGGAGTATTTATTCACACAACCACAAGCCTAATTTTGCTCCTACTGAAGTCCATGAGGATTTTGTCATTGATTTCAAAGACAATAAGGTCAGGATCATTTTGAGTAATATGCATTTTTCGCCATGCAATAATGTGTAAAGCCAAACTCTGCTTTTTTAATCCATTTGTAAATCCCCATTATGTCCTAACTGCCCGTATTAGTTTCCATGCAGGAACCTGACCTTTCTAGAAATTGAACTGATGAGTCTTGCTGCCCAAGCCAGAAGAAGGGAGCAAGATTTTTTAAAAAAAGCTGTTTTACTGGAGCTGAAGGAAAATCTCCATTACTGTCTTTGACCATAGATGTTAATAACTAGACACTGACGTTTAAATAGTGACAGATGATAGATCTTTACATATTTAAGTGCTGTGTGAGGTAAATAGATTTTTAAAGTTAATAAATAGAGAAAACACCAAATTTATTACTGATGTGAGTAAATGCTGCTCCATTGCCTTCACTGGAATTACACCTGCTTAAAGTGGTGAATTTGGACCCCTCTTCATGCAGTAGAGTGTTAGGGACAATCAGCCAATTGAATCAAGATTAGAATTATATATATATATATAATATATATATTTATTTATATTATTACAGGGGTTCTCAAACTGGGGGTCGGGAGATCGCAAGGTTATTATGGGGGGGGGGGGTGTCACGAGCTGCCAGCCCCTGCATAGGCTGTGGCTGCGGCTGTCAGCTCTGTGCATGGCTGAGGGCCAGAGCCCTTCAGAGCTGGGTGGCCGGAGAACAGCGGCTGCTGGCCGGGTGCTCTGAAGGCAGCACCACCCCCAGCAGCAGTGCAGAAATAATGGTGCATGGCATGGTGATGAGGGTTGGCATGGCATGGGGGGGTGTCACTGTTTTTGGGGAAGGGGGAGGATTGTCACAGCCTGAAATATTTTCAGAAGGGGTCCCAGAAAAAAAAGGTTGAGAACCCCTGTATTATTTCTCTTTCATAATAAGAAAAGGGAATTCCAGGCAGTGTCTTGGAGATTATGGAACGTCTTCGGTGATTGAAGTGAATGGTCATCATTTCTGACAATATATTCCTTCATGAATACACTGCCTCAGGCTGTTTTATCACTTCATTACTGTCAATTCCTTCTGGCCAATGAAACGTAGCTTATACATGCATCATAAAATGAGTTACAGTATAAAACCAATCTTGCTAAAAACACTTTTTTGATAGTGATCACAACTGCTGTATGATTCTGAGCTCAGAAGTCGTTACCATAGTGACTCCATACTTGGGCAAAAACTATCTTAAACAGTGCAAAACACTATACAATATTTGTCTTCACAGAAAGTAATTTAGGGCATGTGAATTTTCTGATTAAAGCCTTCTATACTGAAAAAGCTTATGCCAGTTATGAATATTTATGCACTTTTGGCTATTGCTTGAAGTAATTTGCATGCACTTTTTTTTTTAAATGCATGCTTTATTTCCTGATTGAAGTTTTTCTCATCTTGATTTTGCTGCACACTTAAAAGACATTTGAACATGTAACAAGTATATGTTGCATCTAAAGTATTCTCAGACAGAATTAGAGAGATGAAAGACTATGGAGACATTTTAGGTAATCTAGTGTAATCTGTCCCCCCTGCTCCCCTCAATGAAGGACAGTTCCCTAAGTTACTTTGTCCAGTTTTGTTTTAAATTTCTCTAATCATCCACCACTTAGAGAAAAGTGTTCTAATGCCAACAGACTGTGCTGCAGTTTAAACTGATACCACGGAAGAAGTTGGAATACAGTAGATGAACTCCTGTTCTCAATGAAGTTGTGGGAGTTTTGCCATTGTTCTCTCTGGGGCTAGGATTTTATCTAGTGACCTTAATCTTAAACAACTGAACGTTTTAGTGATGTCTCAGAATTGATTACAGTTTAAAAAACACGATAATTCCAGATGTTACTCACAAGTACTCAATCTGTCCATACCAATGGCTTTCACAGAATTATTTTTAGTTGATGATAGACTGCCATCAATGCCCACTTTTGATACCTCCTCAGGGCACAGGGCCTCTCCCTGATTTTATCCCATGTTTGCAATTTTCCAAATTTGAATTTGACCAAGAATTCTAGGGGTAACACTCCAACCCCTATGAAAAGTGCCCCAGGATGTTTAATAACCACAGGTGATCAGGACCATAGTTTTGCAACTTAGTCATATCCTCAACTTCAGTAAATTATTGTCACTCAAGTGAAGTCAAGGGTGCTATAACACTGTACACAAGCAAAGAATCTAGCCCTTCCCTGAGAAAATAGTACCTCCAGTGCCACTGTGCTTATAAACATCAGTTACTTGCTGCTACGTCTCTGAGATTTGTACTGTGAGTGGGTATTATTAGCCCCATTTTACAGATGGGAAAACTGAGGCATAGAAATTAGTGATTACTCATGGGCACACAGAGAGCTGTGACCGACTAGAGAATAGTATTCAGGAGTTCCTGAATTCTACCCGTACTCCTGAACCTATCAAAACCTAAACCTGAGACAGACCGGCAATAAGAGAAACAAAATTATTCATGCAGGAAACTTAAAATGCTGTGTGACTCATTCTGTTACTGTAAATAACTGTAACCAGATGGGTGTATTTGGGAAATAACCTTGAATGGTGCTATTTACAGGACACATTCATATGCATGTTTGAGTACTACACTGCTCACTTCCCAAACACTGCATTATCAGCATGGTAAGATGTGGTGTTTTGGGCCATCCACTCAGTACTATTGATAAAGAGAATGCATCACATTTCCTCCTCCGATTAAGGACCAAGAGAGAGATCTTGGCCTTATTAAAGTCAATGGCAAAACTCCCACTGACTTCAATAGAGCCAGCACTTCAACCCAGGCCTTTTAATCTACGTGATTAACAGTGTGGATATGTTAAAAAGAAGGAAAAATCCTTTGTTACATGTACACTAGGTCGTGCAAAACTACACACACAAAGCTATTTGTAAATTTGGAGTATCTGCATGGCTGGATCCCCTGTTCTTTAAGTTCTATTGGTGCATAATGTGTATATACCAGATAATAATTAAACCTCTTATTAATGGCTGGATGGTCTGAAAAAATTGCTGAGCATTAAACATTAAAAAAAATCAAATCTTGAAAGGTGCTGGCATAAGAATTCATGTGTCAGTTAATATTTCACTCTCTTTTAATCTCCAGAGTTACACACAGACATCATCAGAGGACTGACGTTCTGGAACAGCCTTCCAAGGGGAGCCGTGGGGGCAAAAAGCATAACTGGCTTCGAGGCTGAATGTGATAAGTTTATGGCGGGGATGGTACGATGGGAGGGCCTACAATGGCCCGTGGCCCATCGGAGACTGCCTGTAGCAAAAGTCCCCAATGGCTGGAGATGGGGCAGTAGATAGGGAGGGCTCTGAGTTACTACCGAGTGTTCTTTCCCTGGTATCTGCCTGGCAGCTCTTGTCCACCTGCTCAGGGTCTAACTGATGACTACATTTGGAGGGAGGAAGGAATTTTCCCCCAGGTCAGATTGGCTGAGACCTGGGGGGAGAGACAGGGGGACTGGGGCTGGGGAAGGGGTTCACCTTCCTTTGCAGCCTGGGGCAATTGCAGGTTTAAACTAGTGTAAATGGAGGATTCTCTGTAACTTGATGTCTTTAAACCATGATCTGAGGACTTCAGGAAGTCAGCCAGAGGCCAGGGGTCTATTTCAGGAGTGGGTGAGGTTCTGTGGTCTGCAATGTGCAGGAGGTCAGACTAGATGATCACAATGGTCTCTTCTGACCTTGAAGTCTATGAGGAGGAAGCCATGAGAAAAGAGGCTAGAGATTAAAGGTGAAGGAGAAGACCCAGGGCTGGTGCTACTCCCCAAAATATAAAGGAAATGGAAATAAAAGGCACATACCCACCGAGAAAGAGGAAACACACAGAGGAATTGAAAAAAAGAAATGTACAAGAGATTCCTCATATGGTAAAATTTGCAAAGCCACCTACGTGAGTCAGGACTCAGACCTATTTTGAAAAGTGACTTCGAGCCAGATTTTTAAGGTTTTTAGGCACTTAACAATCCAGATAGGCACATAGCTCCTAGGCGTTTAAGTCCTCTTTATATAAAAATTTGTAGCCATAGGAACAACATTCCATGCTTTGGTTCTGGAAATTAGTTTGAAAATAAAAATAAGTAACGGTCCAGGAGATCCACTGTTGGGGTCAATAGCAGATTACGCAATGTTTAGAAAAGAAAAAAAAATAGTAAAAGATCATGGGCAAAGTTCACTAAGGATCATGAGAGTGGTGCAAATAGCTGGAGCATACAGGTGACTGTGGCCCTACATGCATAGGGTTAAATACTAATATACACATTTTATAAGAATCCAAAGAGGGATTCTTCTTCCCCCTACAGCTCCCGTACAGTGCTATGGCATAAAGGAGAGCAGGAAAAGCCAGGGGAGAATTCCTCTGGCGCAGGCATTGATATCATATCATACAGCGTGCTGGGCATTCCTGTCGTCAGTGGCCATCTGGCAGCCTGCTGTAACTGAAGGTCGCCTTACGATGGGTTGCCTAAATTATGATGGGGTGGCAGCTAAATTATCTGAAAATGCTTCAGGACCTGATTCCGAGACATGCATCTGCAACTTCAGTTGATTGAAATACACAGCCAGTATAAACTGGGCTGAATTTAGTTCATAGGCTTTAATCCATACTTGATTTTGGAGGTTTAATTTACATAAGCACTTTACTTTATAAATTGTAGTAGGAAGATGCTTGAGTACAGCTACATTCAGAGACCAAAACTAACTTGCTTCATAAGTGACCTTCATAAGGAGAAAAAAAACTGAATTTGTTTCCTTTTCTGCTTTTTTACGATATAAAAAGAGGAAAGGATATAAAAGGTTTTTACTCCCCTTTTTTGTTAACACCTATTTTACTTCAGTGCATGATAAACATTTTGAATAAAGACAATGATCGTTAAAGTTTCAGCACTCATTTCCCTTTAATTAAAAAGTGTCAGCACTCATAATGAACTTCCCTGAGATCTCCCAGAGGTCCTCCAGAAATGACAGGAAAGATCAGTCTTGATGATCCTGAAATTTCTACATAAGACCAAGCATAAAAACCAACCAAACTTTTCAAGCTATCATACCGTAGCAGAAAAAGACCAAAAGTCCAATTTGAAAATTCCTTTGCAAGTCACCTATGACATCTGGATGAGCAGAAAGATATTTTTGTGCTGTGGGTGAAAACAAAATTGGCTATGAAAAAATATAACCCTGAGGGTTCAAAGAAAAAAGGTAGCAGTTGGGGAATCACGTTTGAAATCAATGTTTTCATCCTACCAATATTAAGGGACTGACATTGTTGCAAAATTAAGCCTTTGCCTATCAAGATGTGAAGTACTGTATTGAAAAGCAGCTAAAAATCAATACACAAACATTAAAGCACTGCTTGCTGGTAACTCAGTCCATGTGAACTTTCTATATTCATTTCCCCCATTCTCTGAAAGTCCCTATTTGGATTAGCTTAGTTAATTAACTGACATGTGAAAACTGTAAGGTTTCATAAATACTCAGGAGGCAGGTTGGAGTCAAGCTGATTTGTCTAGGGACATACATGAAATCGGTAATTCTGTGTGCAAAGCAAATGAGCAATGGCTCATCTAAGTTATTTGAAGCCCTGGTCCATCAACTTTTCCCTACTGACATCTTAATGTATGGGCCTTCACGTGTGATCTCAAGGGACTCTGGACAAAAAAACGCTGAAGTCACGGGAAAGACTTCTAGGAATTTCATTGGCCTTAGCTCGGTTAACATATGCCCTTTAAGTGTGAAAAGGTATGCAGGGAATAGGGCCTAGAATGGAGAATTTCAGAATATGGAAGTTGATATCTGCAGTTTGCTACTGAAGATGGGTTTAGTGATAAATGCTCACTTACGCCAGCAATCACAAAATATTCAGGCTGCTGCCAGTATCAAGAGACCAGTCACTTACCTGAGATCAACAAGTCCCCTCGATCTTAAAGACAATGTCTGTAGCCAATCCTATAATAAACTATTTAAGATTTATTAACTAGGAAAAAATGAGTTACGGTGAAACCTCAGAATTGCAAACACCAGAATTACAAACTGACCAGTCAACAACACACCTCATTTGGAACCAGAATTACACTATCAGGCAGCAGCAGAGACAAAAAAAAACAACCCCAAATGCAGTGATGTGTTAAATGTAAACTACTAAAAAAATAACGGGAAAGTTTTAAAAATGATGAGACAAGGTAAGGAAACTGTTTCTGTGCCCGTTTCATTTAAATTAGGATGGTTAAAAGCAGCAGTTTTCTTCTGCATAGTAAAGTTTCAAAGCTATATAAGTCAATGTTCAGTTGTAAATTTTTAAAAGAACAAGCTTAACGTTTTGTTCCAAGTTACGAACATTTCAAGGTTCTGAACAACCTCTGTTCCCAAAATGTTCGTAACTCTGAGTTTCTCCTGAATTTAAAGGTTAAAGCATGCAAGCATATACATGCAAATGAATTATCTATGGTTCCTAAAGGTAATCTGTCCATTTAAAATGTCTTTCAGGGCAGACCTAGGTTGACCCAGGGGATCTCAGATTTAGTTTAGTGTCTCTGGCCCTGGGAGAATTGAAACATTAAGAGATGAAAACATAGGGCCACAAGAAAATTTCTTTTATATTTAGTCTTCCACGCTATGAGATGCACTTCCTTGTGTGTAGCATTTCCAAAGTATTATAGGGCCATTCACCAATCCTTTGTACTGTGGTGTTTCTTAATGGCCAGTTTATCTTGATAGGCCTCCTTAATGGGCAGAGGATGATTCCCATGCCTGGGTTCTCAAATTCAGAGCAAACATTTTCAAAGTTTGAAAGTAAAATTTGTATCTTTCCTTGCAGCATGGAACACTGACATTGCAAGTGAAATTAATGCATACAGCAATTTACACTAAACATTAAATACATTGTTATAAGACGAATACCTATTCTGAATAAAACTAGCATACAGGTGAGCTGACTTAGTTTCCAGCTATGAATTTGTCAGTCCTTAGCTAGCATCTACAGCATTGGTCAGCGCTGGAAGTTGATTTAACAGTGCCACAATATTTATGTTATTAAGCTTTGTTTTAAAGAGATTTCTTATCAATTTAAATGTTCAATTACAGGAAATTTTGGGGGAGACACATATAATGGTAGATGTTGAATTAAAATATTAAAGCTTCATAAACCACTGAAACAAGTTGTCAAAGTTTCAAAGTCACATGTTAAAATATATAAAGTAATTATCCTTACATCATACCTGTTTTTATTATTCATTTGCTAGTCCATTTGTAAGAAGCTTAATTAAGAAGTCTAAAGCACTGAATTTTGACTGTAATATGTTCCCTAGCTGCTTTTTTCTTATTTTGTCTATCTGTAAATTTTGATGATTCTGGCTGAAAATATTTGTCAGTTTGTGTGCATATGGTGAAATTGATGTTTTCTGATATTTACTGATACAAATGTAATTCTTCCAAGCCTATGCATGTTCAAACTGATTACTAGGCTAATCAGACTGCTTAGCCTTATGAAAGATGGAGTAAGGTGGTGTTGCAAATTGTGAAATAAACACAACTTTTTCCTGAAGTGCATTTCTTGAATAATTGCTAGAGTAATGTGCAGATGAAGGAAACAATCACAGCACACAGAGTCGTGTGAAAAGAAATTAGTTTAGGAGAGCAGGCCTCGGCACTTTTTGAAGTCTGATCTTTCTGTAAAGATGAGAGTTTTGGCTAGTGGAGAAAACATCAATAGCCCTATTTTCCCGAATGCGACTGTAAACTGGAGAATTCTGACTCAAGGGACGGAATAATGGCTAAGAGATGAGGTAAAAACTCTTCCAGGCTTTCATGCTGTGAAAACGTAGGCAAGGCTGTATCATCCCCAAAACCTAATTTTTCGTGTCTTAACTGGCTGCCAGAAAGTGGAACCAAATTAGGGTTTGAGCTGATTAGAGACTTTTTAAAGACTATTTGTCTTTATATTTTTACAAAGAAAAACTAAGAGCTTTTTGAATCAGGTAATGAGAAAATGCTGAAGAATATCATCTGCATTTTTGAACGATTGCAGATTTAGTGCATTGGCAGCAAGTTGCTACGAATTCTCATTTAATAGTATGATTCCAACTCAGTATCACAGACCCATTAGGTGGTTAGTTAGCAATCATACAGACCTGGGGCTGAATTGCTGAGCTTTTTTTAGGCCTGACTCAATATGTTGATTTAGGAAACAGTGTATTATTTTTTAAAATTTACCCCCCTGAAGTCAGACAAAATCTCTTTATTGCCATTACTACTCCAGTCTTATTTTTCTCTCTAATCTATAATTTGGGTGAACGGTTGGCATTTTATCAGAGAAATTAATGATTTCCAGAAAGGTTAAGATCAGATTGTGGTATGTGTAACAGAACTAAATGCAATCAACTTACTGAAATATGGTTTGTATTCACTTTTTGTCATGACTAATTTTTTACCCATGCTCTGTTTTTCATACTACAGCCCTATCCATTTATTGATAGCAGACTTATCTCCTCAAGATTTCATTCAGAATGTTGTCGCACACATACTTGAGTTGAAATATCTACTGAGTTGCTGCAGTAATTATAATAAGGGGATGACTCAGGGCTAGTCTACACTAGATGCGCTACAGCGGCACAGATGCACCAACATAGCTGCACCGCTGTAGTGCACCCGGTGAAGACGCTTTCTGTTGATGGGAGGGAGCTCTCCCGTCAGCATAATAAAACCACCTTCCTGAGAGACGGTAGCTATGTGGACAGGGAGAGCTTCTCCCACTGATGTAGCACTGTCCACACCAGCGCTTAGGTCGGTGTAGCTTATGTTACTCAGAAGGTGGCTTATTCACACTCCTGAGCAACAGTCAGACTGAGATAACCCGTAACACAGACAAGTCCTCAAGTCTAAATAATGAAACATTTCAATATAGGGTTGAAGACAAACGACTGCCCACCAAAAAGAAAAGATAGATAATGGGAGGGGTTGTTGTGTTCATTTTCTATTTATATTAAAGCTTTGAAATGGTAGATTTCTGTAAATAGGATGCAACAAAAATGGTTTGCTAGCTACTGAGCATTAGCATTACAGCGCTGTGTGGAAAAAAAAATCTAGTGAATCTACAACCACCAGCAATCTTTTTTTTTTTTAATTTCAATATCATTGTGAGCATCCTCCCGCCCCCCATCAACTTAAATGAGGACGTGATTAGGAAATTTAGAAAGTTTGTTGCCTTGTAGCAAGAGAAGAGTTAGAGCTGAATGAAACTTTTCTGATGGAACAGTTTTCCATCAGATAATGCTGAAGTGGAGGCAATCGACATGCTCTGCAGGAACTTGTTGGTTCCATTGAAAGTTTTGATGGAAGCCAGGTTAGGCACGGTGGCCAGCCTGCTATGCTCCCAAGCTCCGCAGGTTGCCTGGCTCCTTGACACTCTCATATGTTAAAACTACAAACTGCACTGCCTTCACTTGGATTTTACCTCATTCTAGTTACCAGAAATCTAACATTGAAGTCAGAACATTGTTTTCCTACCGAAGAAGAGGCCTATGTCAGTAGTTCGACTTCGGCATGACAGAGCAGTGGTTCTCAAACTTTCCACACCCCTGTACTCATTTCAGGAGTCTGTTTTGCCTTGCGCTCCCCAAGTTTCGCCTCACTTAAAAACTACTGGCTTACAAAATCAGACGTAAAACTATAGACATGTCACAGCACATTATTACTGAAAATTTGCTTGCTTTCTCATTTTACGAAATAATTATAAAATAAATTGCTCGGAATATAAATATGGTACTTACCTTCAGTGCATAGTATGTAGAGCAGTATAAACAAGTTGTTGTCCATGTGAAATTTTAGTTTGTACTAACTTCGCTAGTGCTTTTTATGTAGCCTGTTGTAAAACTAGGCCAATATGTAGATGAGCTGATGTACCTACCCCCTGGAAAACCTCTGTGTACCCCCAGAGGTACGCGTAACCCTGATTGAGAACCACTGACTTGGAGTTACATCAAAGTAGCTCCAAGTCTATCGGGGCCTGGGCCAGTGGTGAGCGCCAGGGAACGGTCAGCCTGCTCTGTGATACACTGTTTCCTGTACAAATTGAAGCTCTGGCTCTGGAGATAATCCAGGTCTTAATATTTAACAAATATAAATCAGATATTTCATGTTAAGTCCAAAGAGAAAATATCAAGATTCAATCGTAAACTCATATGCTCCCATGATAAGGGCTGGGGAATTATACATTAAGGAAAGATCTTTTCATGATTTCCATTCTTAAAGGACTCAATATTTCCAGTCTCAAATCAACTTTAGTTTAGTAACTAAAAATCACTGGTTTGTTTGCAATTCAAAGTATGATCTCCAGCTATAGGGATCCCTGGATGTTTTTAAATATTCTTGATTGAAATTAGATTTTACTATATATTTTTAATAATGAAAAGACAGCTCCCCAGAAATTTCCTACTATTACGTAAGATATACATTAACTTGGTAAGCCTGTAATACATAAGAAATTTTAAAGATGTGAGAGGAGTCCTTTGAGGAAAGAAGCCCACTGTAACTTTAAACATAGAAATCTAAGGATGGCCTTTGATACACTTATTTTATGCCCTACTGTTTGGCAGGAAATCCTGCTTTGCAGCAAAAATATCTAGAAATATTACTGGATTCTTGAAATTATTATTGTCTGTGCTACAATTATTAGATTTCTCTAAGTCTGCTTCAGATCACCCCATGCTAATCTTTTTTTCCTGATACTGATGATCTTCTTAGGGAAGACATTTCATATATCAGCTCTGGAAGCTTAGTTGTTTATATATGGCCTAAATAAATGTTACTCCATCTTTCATGTTCCAGAAGTTGGGTACTAATTAATTCTTATGTGCATTTCGTAATGTTGTATAAAACCTATTTCTTTAAATAAGTATTAATACATGCGTAATTAGATAGAGAGAGAAGGGGATATATTTTGAATTGTAAACAAATCAGTGAGTACATATACATAAAATCTACATATCACAAGGTATGTACAACATATGAACTACTTTTAGCTCAAGATCGTAGGAGCACACAGCTCAGTGAATAATTTGCAATTATTAGTCTGATGAATTTCCCCCTTTCCAAATTGTCCACGGGTTATGAAAATCTTTTATTAATTTTTTTTTAAGCAAACACTAAATGACAATTCTTGATAGAGCTCATGTTAAATTCTTGACCAATTACATAAATGAGTTACACAAGTTCCAGTGGAAATTCTGAATTGCATATTTGACTAATATTCGCAGGCTGCACTCTTTTGCTTATGGCTGGCTCACTGCATATTGCAAAAAAAAATAAAAAATCTTCGATTCCCATCTGTCAGCTCAATACTGATGGTGGGGCCAAATCAAGGCTGTGTGTCAAATATAGAACTCAGAATGTAAATATGGGCAAAATTTGAGCTAAATATTAACTTTCACAACTTAAGCACTTCACAACTTCCCAAAAGACTGGGGCCTAGCCCAAGCCATACCATGGGATCAGGAACTGCTTGTCTCAAGGTTGAGGAGGACACTGGGGAACCGCAGTGTTTCTTGGTGCAGAAGGAGCTGACTAAGCTCCAGATCCAGTGAAGATCACAGGCAGGATGAAGTCCAACTGTGAGACACAAAAAAGAAGGAGAAGGCAAGGCTCTTTCAGAAAATAAATCAAATGGGCAGTGAGGGATACAGGCCAGCTAACATGGAGAATAGTGGTGTGGTTGGTGCACAGATACAAAACTATTGAGCAAAAGATGGAGTGTCTGAGGTGGTACTTCAGCTTGCTGAAGGGAAAAGCCCTAGTCAGAGCTGGGCTAAAAAGAAGGCCATCTGAAAGGAAATGAAGGGGAGGGGCATAACAGTGCTTCTCCAGCCGGTAACATAACACAAAGTCCTATTGCTGCAAGAGGATCAGAAATGGGCTCTCACGGTTCCTTTACAAAAGACTGCAGGAAAAAAGAGATGCAGTCAGTTGTAATTAGAGATCCTACCAAGGAACTAGTTTGGATGAAAGACAACCTTAACTCCAAAGGGTGCATGCGGGAGTATATCCTGGGAGATTGCTTTCCAAAAGACCATAAGCAGCCTGAGTCTCGTTTACCAATAGTGAAAGCCCGGTGCTATTAACTGCCTCTGCCATGGCTGGAGGGCTTGACTTACCAGGGGCACAAGGTTTTAGGGGACACAACTCTTGGTCTCTTTCTGCTTCAATTGACAAGAATAAAAATATGGCCAAGTACCCTGTGGATTTCCTTGTGGAAGCAAGGCAGAAAGTACCCCCTTGGCTACAGAATGTGACCAAGAGTTTGCCTTTGTTGAACCCACTTTGGGGCAGAGGTCAGCTCTGAGGAGGGAAGGTACATCATAGAGGCTGGCTCCTGAGGGGGTCGGGCACCCAAGTCCACCTGTGGCAGGTTCTGCAAAGAAGAATGGACCAACCCAGATCCACTTGTGGGGAGTTAAAAGCCTAAGTAGTTGAGTGGCATTTAATTAGGTAAGGTTCACTTGAGCCTTACAAAGGGTTATGAAGGTTTAGTCTGGATGCAGAGGAAAGGGAGGAAGTATCTGGGGGGGAGGGGGTGTGGGATGGAATGCGTGGTGTGAGCTTCCTCGGGGAGTTGATGAGGGAACTCACTAGAAAAAGGAAACTTCTAGGAAGCTGGGGTGGAGGCTTATCTGTGTAACACATTCTACCTTTGGATTAAATGAACCAGACTCCCAGGGGCACAGATCATTATATTTAACTTATTGAAAGCATGCTAAGGGAAACTGAGACAGAAGGGAAACTGTGATTCTGCACCAGACTACTGGGGGGTGCTTAAGGATTGAGTGCTCGCCATGGTTACTGTATTACCAGCAGAACGTAGGTACAGCTTCTTATAGCTCACTCACTCAAATATCTGAGCACCTTCCAGTACTACACTAGGCAACATACTTAACATATTAGTAGCTTCTTCATTTCCCAGCACAGTAAGCTTATCTTTGCTTAACCTTTTGGATGAGACAACATGGGTGAGGTAATATCTTTCATTGCACCAACCCTCTCTTGGTGAGAGAGACCAGCTTTGGAACAGGCACAGAGCTCTTCCTGGGACCAACATGGCCACACCACCACCACATATGACCTTTTTGCTGTCTAGTCTCTTCTGATCTGATTACATTGGCATCAGAGTCATCCTCGCGACCATGAGCCATGTTGTGGAAATGGCAGTTCCCATTATGACATCAGTTTCCAGTTGTCACTACATCTGTCATCTTTAGCAGAAAGCTGAAAACTGCCTGAAGCAGTTGGAAGTGGGGCTAGCAAAACCTCCAGGTGACCTGAAAAAACAAAACCAACCCTCACTCTCTCAATATATGGTAGAGACATACTCATTTGTAACATACAGTATCACAATATGGGCCTTGTCCCATTCAGTGGCTGCTCCACATGAGGATATGAAACTACTACCAGCTAAAGCAGAGTTACCTTTTAGCTCAGGTCACAAAAGCTGAAAGCCATTTTAGTGCTGAAGATCTCAGATTCAAAACACACTCATTACCTCCATGACGAACATTCACAAGAGAAGTACTGTACTTATTTTTAGGTTGAATCTCGCTTGTTGATTTACCTAAGAAGCCTACTTTCAGCACTGAAGTCCCCAGGTGGGCATTTTGCAACAGATACAGGAATCCCCTATTCTATATAGCAAATAATAGCTTTCCTTCATTTACGGCTCAGTTCCAGAGCCCTTATTGACATGACCACCCAGGTGAATAAGATCTCCAGGTCAAGCTTTTCATTTAAATGAGAAACCATTTTAAAAGACACACTGTTCAGAGCATTTTAGAACTGAAAATGACATTCACTTTAGTTCAAATTCCAAGAGGGTCAGGTTTTAAATACGTTTGCTTGTCTACTGCGATGCCTAATGAGCCTGCTTCCTTGATAAGAGGATTATAGCGGAGACAATTCTGTCCCTGCGCGTCATGTAAGATATATAAGGTCTTTTAATATAGTTCACCTCCACCATGTAAAATGCAATCACATAAATGTAGTGCTTGGCATCCTAGCATATGGCCAATTTAAGAGATTACAATTAATTTCATGGGAGGAAAATTAAATCCTAACAAAAGATTTACTCTTTCCATTTTATATAAGATCATTAATTCAGCAAATTCCAAGGAAACATTTTCATGGAGACACATTATTTCCAAGGAGAGGAGGAGGAGGAGGTTTTAAACAAGTCTTTGAAATGTCTATATGCTTGAACCTGTTACTCAGGACAAAGATTGAAGAAAGAAGAAACAAACGAAGTTGTTAGATGCTCTCCCACAACCCACCATACGTACTATAAAGTAAACTCTTTTCCAAAGAGCAAACATACCCAAAGGAATAGTAGCTTATAATAAATTAGTAGTTTAGTTTAACGTAAGAGCTTACTTTTCTTTTTTTTTCTTTTTTTTTGCCAGTACTTGCCTTGCACTGTGATTGTCTTTATTTTTAGGCAGCTCCTCCCCTCTAGCACCAGAGCTACTCAGGTATTCCTCACGTTCATAATACATAACTGAACTCTCAGCAATGTTTGGCACGTTTCAAATTGGGCAGAGAGATTCTCTTTCCTTTCAGGGTGTCAGGGAACAAGGTATGCAACAGCCAGTTTGCCGGGGCAGATTGTCTTTTGCCCACATTCTAGAGTCCAGTGGCAGAAGGATGCTGCTAAGAGTTTCTTCCCATTCATGATACACACCAGGAAGGACCAATCCAACAGAAGCATAACGGCTTTGTAAATCCCTGGGGTGCAAATCACCCCAAAGGGGATGGGTTAGGGCTATAGCCCTCTCAGCCTCTCCACCCCCACACAGCTGGCCTAGGGTACTGGGAAAGTCAACCAGCCCTATCTCAAGGGTACATCTCTCCCAGAACCAACTGTCTAGGAGAGATACAAGCCACACAGGATGAATCTGCCATTTATCCATGCAGAGCAAATGAAACCTTGGGCCTGTTTCTGCTTATACTGGTTTTATGCCAGTGTAACTTCAGTGACTTTTGGAACGTCACTATTGATTTACAGTAATGTTACTAGGACAGAAATGTGGACCCTTATTTTGTCAAGTCCATCTGAGGGATACGCACACAAAGCAAAATGCGAGATATTCAATTCCTCTCTCTCAGGAAGATGAAGGACTGTGGTGACTCTGGCATGAGTAAAACAGCAGAACAAAAAATAAAAATGGAAAGGGTGATTCAGCTGCAAGTAAAAAAGTTGAATGTGAACCACTGAGACCGCTGTATTGGGAAAATAACCACCATTTTCCTTGCAGCAGTGTAGTTATAGCACTAAAAGAAAGGCCCATTGTGTTTTTTTTAAGCCTGATGTTGTTCAGATGCCTGAGGGGGCAGATAAGTGGGACTGAAAGCATGTCTATTTATTGGCACTGCAGCAGAGAGCGAAAGATTACAAGGAAAGAGCAACAGATGTATATTAGACGGTGCTCCTACATTTAGAGCAGAAATCCATACAGAAATCCAATAGTGTCAAAGATTAAACTTTAATAAATTCTGTATCTTATTTTTCCTGAAGAATTTGAACTCTGATGCTCTTGGCTCCACTGTTATTAACTTTTGTGGTTTTCCCATTCACTCTAGTATTGAATTACTGGTGGCAAGTTTCTTTTTATTATTATTTTGCTTGGATGTATTTCTCTACTTCTCAGTCACATTCTCAACAGATTTAAATACATTACAGAGATGGTCAACCTGCTTTTGTCCTGAGTTAGGCTAATCAAATGTTTGGTTTATTCCCATCTGGTATGCATCATTCCAGAAACTGCCCTAGATATCAAATTTACAAGCCTTCAACTACTGAACAGCTTTCAAGAAGTTCATGCCACAATTTTCCTCACTTCCATAACCCCCCCAACCACAAACTATAGCACAGACATTAAGTGAAACTGATAGTGTGAATGAAATGGAAGCACTTTAAAATTTGCTGTTTGTTGGTGACAGGGTAGGGAGAATGCTCAGGAAAGAAATGTCTCGCATCCTAGGCCATGGCAGGGGAGTGAGGGCGGGTTGGTGTAGGGACTATTTATGTGGCCAAACTTTAAAGTTCGTTAAACAGCTCTTGCATGAGAAAAAAAAAAATTTAATGTCACTAGTGGAAGTTTTGCCAGATATAAAACTGAGTAGTAACCTTAAGATTTTAGTCCAGTGTCATTAGGTACTCATATCAGGAGGGTATGTGCTACACAGTGCTACATGTATACATGTAAAACCATGTATTCTGAACACGACTTGATGTTAGCATAGTGCTAAGAGAGTTCAGTAGGCTCCGTTTAGTTAGCTGTGAGAAACGCGATGAATGCTATAGAAATTTCTGGATGCTTGCTGTTTGAGTCCCTTGCTATTTGCATATGTTGAATCAATGGGCTTTTAGGAGCAGTTATTTCATGTTTATTGCAAACAGAAATGGGACAAGGTGCATACGTCAAGTGGAGACATCTTTGGCCTGACTTAAGTGCTGAGCACCCACAACTCTCACTTTGGATGCTCAGCACCTTTGGAAAAAAAATATCAGGCCCAAGCTGGACTGAGGCACCAAAAGTCAGTAACTGGCTTTTGAAAGTCAAACAGGCATTCAAACAGAGCCAGGAAGTGAACTCACATCTCGGGCCTTATCTAGCTTGTATGGTGATGTCTTAATAGTAATGGCCAAAGGGATTGCTATTTTTTTCTGGCTGCTGTAACAGGTGGCTATATAATGCTGTTCACTCAATATGGCATTCTTGTGAGGACTGAGATTTTATTGGCTGTTGAGACAGGTGATGGCAGTTTGCAGATGAGGGATACCGTACTTTTTGCACAGTACTCAATTCTCTCTTCTCCCCAGGCATAAGAAATCCTGGGTGATAAAATTCTGCCAAAAAAAAAAGGCAGAAAGCTACAAGTCTGTCCAATTAAACACAGTCATGAGCACGTGACTGTGGTACTGCCGGGCAAGAAGCTGGCTTACAGGCAGCATTAATGAGAATTGCTGCAACAAAAGCACGCTGCTCCTCCAGAGCTGTAACATTTGGGGGATCAGGATCCTGCATCAGAATCTTCATGTTCAAAATCACAGACGGAGTGCACCCAGCAGAGGGAAGAAATAAAGTATACAGTAACACTTGCAATTCTGTAGTGCCTTGTAGCCAAGAACCGCAACATACTCCCCAGGCGTTTAAGAATCAGATGCGTCCTTCCTTATACAGCCGCACATTGGTCCATCACACAGAACCCGATCATACAGCGGCAGCCACAACTGCATTCCTTTTGATCTCCTGAATACAATTCCTTGTCCACAGTCAGGTGATACAGGGAAATGTTCTCATTCCCATTTTGACCGATGGAAAAGTCAGGACAAAGTGAGCCTGTAGGATTTGCTTATGATCACACAAGAGCTAAGAATAGAACCCAGTTTTCCTGGCTTGGGGTTTAACCACTAGACAATATTGCATCTCCAGCTTCAGAGAACTTGGTTTAGCTAGTTGACATTTAAAGGTTGGGCCCAAAAAAACTCCTAACCCGACACCTCCCAAGAAAGTTCCAATCCAAACTTTGCAACCTGGGTTTGTCAATCTCTCCAAAAGGAAAATAAAATAGATTCTCCCCCCCGACAAACTTAAAAATACAAACAAGAGAAGTTTTTTGTTTCTTGTTTTTAGAAAAGGTGGAGCCACACTATTATTGAAATCCTAAGAACATTTCTTTAGTAAGCCATTTCTCAAGCGAGTCAGGAAGAACCTGTTGCCAGGGAAACCTTACATTGCAAGCAGATGCAGGCCTTTGTATTAGTGATGGGGTGGGGAGAGGGAGTGGATAGTGAGCATATTTATTTTATGTTCATGTTCCCTGTGGAAGTAATTAATTTTGTAGAGTTCTGAACTGTAGTCTCAAAAACAAAAGGATACAAATATAGCCTGCATAAATATTAGCGAGGAAAAACATGGGCTAAGGAATGGTGAGCAGGAGGCAGGGGTTGAAGTTCTAATCATGGAAGGAAAAAGTCAAAAATAAGGAAATATGTCATTAGTTGAGATTGCCAGCTGGATGCCGCAACTGACCATGCTAATGCATTTCAAAACACAAGAACCACATTTGAGACAGAGCTCAGGCCACCTACTTCTTTTGGTGTGGCAAGGGCTGGAAAGTGCAATGGAAGCAACCTCCCACTTCCCAGCCTCTGAAGGAAACATGCAGCTGTGCTGCCCTCATTGTGCCTGAACCCTTCATTCCTCAGTGGAATAGTACAGGTGTAACATTGGGGTAACTCTGACTCCAGTGGAGTTATTCCAGAGTTGCTCTGATGTAAGGGAGATCAAAATCGGGCTCCTTTTCAATTGTACTACCCAAACAAAATAAAAGACTGACTGTGTTAAGGGCAACAGGAATTAAAGGCTAATCTTAGATTAAGGCTTCTTGCAGATACAAGGTGTCATTACACCATCTCAGGAACCGTTTGGATCTTTACACAATATTTTACTGCTGTTATTTCCCTTGAACCTCATCAATATTCATATAACACCCAGAAGAGTACATGACATTGACAAGTTATTGTTTCTTTTCAAACACATTGGTTGTAGGGTTACACAACAGTGTTAATGTCCTTTACGCATCTTAAAAACTTGATATTAGATGTGGTGACTGCTTATTTTTGAATAATAACTAGAAAATAGCACACACTAGGGATAAGTCTGTCCCAATGGTAAGTGCACTAAAGTCACTGGACATACACCTTTGCACTTTGACATATGTTTTCCCTGCACATTTTCTTACTAAGGAAGAAACTAACACGATTTGCTACGCCAGTGAGGGATGCCTGGAAATGGGATCACTTGGGTGACCTAGCACTTGCAGAAAAAGGAAGGAGATTAGCATACTGATTTCATTTCCACGCGCACACCACATGCTCAGAACTGCATGCCTTGAACTTATCAGGTTCATATGAATGTCTGCTGCTGCAACAGGGTAAATATGATCTACTACAGTTGCATCAGCTGGTTCTTTTTATTTACTCTGTTTTTCCAGGATATACATCCCTTAAATATTTGGGTTATACTCAGTTGTTTGTGTCCTTTAAACCTTTTGGTACTGTCCCAGGTCCTCTGTTTTTACACTTCCACTGACGTCAATGGGATGGAAGTCACAATCAGCCTTTAGTTAATTAATTTCATTGCAATGTAAAGATGGTTCATGTTAGGCTTTAGAGATACAAACCCAGATGGTAACACACACATTTAATTGGCATCTTTTCCTCTGGATTTTGTTGGTATTTGCTTTGGGAAAATGGATTAAATTCTGCTTCTATAAATGAAATGTATAAAGCTATATTAATTTTAAATATTCATATTTTGCAAACACATGTTGTAACCAAACCACTCTTGTCCCAGTTAGGGCTGATCCCATCACAAGCCTGTGTAAGCAGCAGTGCACGGAAAGTGATGAGTTTTGGTAGCCATGACAACTGCAGAAACTCTAGGACATCTAGCACCTGATGGATTCACTCAGGAATGACACTGACAGATGGCTGAGGGAGTGTCACAAAATAAATGAGGACCCTTGTGCCCACTCTAGTTGGGATCACAAAGGTGAATTCAATAATGCTACAATAGAATTTAACAGAACTACCAGACTCGTTAACAATAAGCCTCTTTGGTTTAGATCTGTCTAAATCCTCAGGTGCCTTTGAGGCAAAGTTGCTCCCAAACAGGCATTCTTATACCTCTAGGAGTGACTCTGAGGTCTCTTTCCTTACCCCTGCCCTACTCAGAGTCCCTCTTTCCCAGCCCAGGGGTGACTAACTCAGGCCCTGCTTTGCTCTTACCTAATTCCTCTGTCCTCACCCCAAGAGCCATTGCACAATTCTGCTGCATTCCAAGATGGCTCCTATCTCTAGCTGTACCCTCAAAGCGATCCGATCGGCTGAGCTGTCTATTAAAGTGTCAGTCTTCGATCAGCCCCAAAGCTTCCTGCCAGAGAGGCGGAATTGGCCCTCTCAAGGTATGTCTACACTACAATTAAAAGCCCACCTCTGGCCCATGCCAGCAGACTCTGGCTCATGGAGCTCAGGGTAAGGGGTTGTTTAATTGCAGTGTAGACTTCCGGGCTTGGGCTGGAGCCTGGGCTCTAGGACCCTGAGAGGGGGAGTGGATCCCAGACCTTGGGCTGCAGCCCGAGCCTGATCATCTGCCCTGCAATTAACCAGTCTCTTAGCCCAAACCTCATAAGCCTGAGTCAGCTGACACAGGACAGCCCTGGGTGGCTAATTGCAGTGTAGACATATCCTTGGGGTCCATAACAACAACTTGGAGGATGCTGCACCACTTTTCTGGTCTAACTTGTACTGGTGGATAACTGGTCCTGAGGAGCCATTCTGCCAGGTGTAACACTCTGGTTTTGCCCCTTCCACACCTCAATATGCCTCCAGTGCTGGGTTAGGGTTGACTTTGTCCTTATGTTAAGGGAAATCTAAGCATGCCTCAGGCAGCTTTAGGGCCTCTTTGCACTGCTGGAGTGCCGTAGAGGGAACTGGTTATGGCTAAGGATCTAGCACTCAGTATTGTTTCCAAGAGCTATACCCACTTCTAATCTTTTGTAACCCTTCTGCCAGAGTCGGCAGCAGCAAGGGCCGGGTTCTATATTTAGGGGTCCCTGTCAATGATACAACAACAACCTGGCTCGAGCCCCCACCCAGTCACCTGGGAAATTACACACTATTTTTTGGGCGCCCCGAAGGGCAATACTTCCCCTCTCGCAAGCACAGAGTCTGAGTGTAGAAAGTAAACCTTTTAATAACAGAAGAGAGATAACACAGCCCTGGTTTGGGAACCAGTGCGAACAAGAATTCATGAACTCAATGAGCTAAAACCCACCCCAGAGTACAGGGCATGTCCTTCGCCTCCCCCTTCGTGCCTTCCCCTGTACTGACCATCGTACTGTCAATGTCCAGTTGGGGGCTCAGTCTGCCCCTCTGCAACTTCCCCTGGCCACCGGCTGACCAGGCCTCCTCCGTAGCTGTCTTCTGTTGCCTCCGGGGCTTGCCTAGTCCCCAGCCGCTGACCACACCTGGTTGGCGCCGACCGCGCCAGGCTCCCGCTGACCGCTGGTGCTGACTGCACCTGCTCCCGCTGACCACACCTGGCTGGCACCGACCGCGCCAGGCTCCCACTAACCGCTGGTGCCGACTGCACCTGCTCCCGCTGACCACACCTGGCTGGCACCGACCGCGCCAGGCTCCCGCTAACCGCTGGTGCCGACTGCACCTGCTCCCGCTGACCACACCTGGCTGGCACCGACCGCGCCAGGCTCCCGCTGACCGCTGGTGCCGACTGCACCTGCTCCCGCTGACCACACCTGGCTGGCGCCGACCACGCCAGGCTCCCGCTGACCACTGGTGCCGACTGCACCTGCTCCTGCTGACCACACCTGGCTGGCGCCGACCACGCCAGGCTCCTGCTGACCGTTGGTGCCGACTGACTCAGCTTTGTCAGTCATCAGGCAAGGTTTCCCAGGCTCTCTAATAGTTCAGCTCTTTAGTGAGTCTCAGCTTGCAGTGATTCAGCTCTTAGTGACTTTCAGCTCATGGGTAAACCTTCTGCTGGCACAGAAGCAATGTCCCTGTTCTCAGGAAACAAAAGGCTCCAAGAGGAGTTATTAATTCTACCTTTTAACAATGGGAGATTATTACTCCATGCCTGGGAGCAGCCCTTTCCCAGGACTGGTGCAGTCCCCCTAGGCAATTCATCATATCTCCCCCCCCTTTACAATGCTAAAACATTTGTCCGCCACCTCTGTGGCACTTTATTTAGTTTATGGTAAAGTATTTTATCATAACAAGTTAGGCACAGTTTTGCTGACATCTGTTTATACAATTGAAGGACAACATTTCCTTACCCCAGCAGTTAACACAAAAGTGGTTTGTAGCCCAAAACCAGCCATGCTAACCATTTTCCATTATGCTTAGCACCTAGGTGTGCTAATTTGCAAATACAACGCCCATGCTACAAAGTGCCCCCCCTCCTTTCAGCTAACTGAGCATGAGGGAGCACCACTCACCACTCAGACTGTCTGAGCAGGGGGAAGTTTCACTAAAACCTTCCTTACACTTTCTTTTTGAAAAGCCTTATCACAAGAACCTTAAAAGTAGAGCTGTGCAGGAACCAGAATTTCTGTCCCCTGGAAGATTTCTCATTTCAAGAATTCACCCCTCCCCAAATCTGAACAAAAAGTTGGACATCTGACTCGTGTGCAGAAAGGGCATTTTCAAAGATGCCTGGTTTTGGAAGTAAGGCAGCAGTTTTTCAAACATTTCTGGTCCCACCTCCTCAGCCTGGCAGGCTTCCTAGGGGAAAACATCTGCCCACTTGAGGAATGGAGACGTATACAGAACATGTAAATTAGACTCAATACCCATTGCCTGCTTTTACTTCTCATCCCACTGACCTATAATGCCACAGGAGAGGTAAGGTTGCATCATAAATGTAACATTTCTGATAGTCTTCTCTCCTAGAGCTCACTGAATGGAATAATAATGAAAACTAGCCCCTCCCACCCCGTTAAGAAGTTAATACCTGCCCTATCGTTGAATCAGGGAAGTGAATACATCGGGTGAAATCCTGTCCCCACTGAAGTCAGTGGCAAAACTTCCACTGACTTCAGTGAGGCTAGGATTTGATCCGCCATGCCTAGAAGTATTTCCCGTAAGGTGAGGCAAATGCAATGTAGAGAATTAATGGACGCATAGTGAGTAATTGACTCAATAAGTTGTGCTTAGGATGCCAAAGGGGGGAGTTAATATTAGAGGACTGAGTACACGGTAAAGAGAGTGCCCAGCCCTTTAAGTTGTACTCATTTGGCCCTGATCGTATAAAGGTTTATACACATACTAAACTAAGATTTACACTCTTGTTATGTTCTTATCAACTCAGTGGGACTACTCATATCTTTGGAGATAAGCAAATACTCTTGGCAGGAATAAGGCCTACCATTGGGGCAAACCCGTCCACTATGTCCTGCCCGTTTACCAAAGTCACTACCCTTCTTAGCAGAAATCTATTGATAGTGCTGCCCACTTGCATCACAGTAGCTCCCACGGTGAATTTACTGACTTCAAATTGATTCTCAACTGACCGTAGCAGCCTGGGGTTGCCAGCTTCCATAGAGTAATGGCCACTCACTTCTCCACTGTCACAGCAGGTCTCAAACAAGTATTCATGCGCTTCAGGGTTGGGGACAGCGCTACACAAAGTTCAGTGAAAGTGGCCTTTCGCATACAAAAGCTCTGCAGCCACTGATCATCATCCCACACCTTCAAAACGATGCGATCCCTCCAGTCACTGCTTGCTTCATGGGACCAGAGGCAGTGCTCCGCCAACTAAAGACTGTGTGACAGTATTCAGCCAATGGGAATTGTTTCACTCTATGGTAGGTAGCAGGGCGGCTTCAGTAACATCACAGTTTTCTGCACTGCGGCGCCTGTCTCGCCCCTGAAAATACTGCAGGATAAGTCGAGAGCTGTTTGTGATGCTCACAATGATAGTGCAGAGCTGAGTGGGCTCCATGCCTCTCTGGGAATGGTGTGCACGCAGCAGAGATGGGTTTGGAAAAATGGCATGAAAACACATTTGTCTATTTGTTTTGGACAAGAGGGGAGAGAGCACGTTGCATCATGGGAGGGTGGCAATCTTCCCAAAAGTCACTGTGGGTAGTTGTGCTGTGGGATAGCTACCCACGGTGCACTGCTTTGATTATTGATGCAAGCGTGGCTGGTGGGGATGCAAACCCCCAACTCAGTGCATGTGGGGTGATCATATGCCTCCAACTTCGTTAGTTTGGCAGGTGAAAGTTGACAGAAATTAAATCGACTTCAATCCATAATGTAGACAGTTCCTAAATCTGTTTCTAAATTGAAACAGATAAGCTGTGTAGACCGGCTCTTAGAACAACAAGTTTGGCGAGAGACTCTCCCCAAGGGCCAGAACCTGCGCCACTAAAGCCACGGGAGCTTTGGGTACAAGATCAACCTGCTGAAGGATACTGCCAGAAAGGGGTGGGAAGATGCAATGGGGGATGAATAGATTCTTTTGTGGGGGCAACATATGGCAAGTGCAGGTAATAGAATAGGAGAGGCTATACCATTAGGATAAGAGCAATTCATAGGATTTGTTATGGCCATAGCATACAAACCGAGAAGTTAGATAAAAAACATAAAATACTCTTTCTGGAAAGTTGCAACATAATACTATTTTGTTTCTTAAAATTCTGACCTTTAGTAAACACACAAGAACTAGAGACACAGATGTAAAAAAACAGGTTATCCTAAAGCAAAGAGGCACAACTCACCTCACCTTGCTCCAGCTGGGCTCTTTACAGACTGATGGCAGAAGACCCAGATCACACACTTCCCCTTCTGGCCTACAAGCAGGACCAGAAAACCTCTTACAAACTTAAATGCCAGCTTGCAATTTTAACACGGTTTTAAATACACCATAGGATCAAGGGTTTGTTGTTTTTTTGTTTTTTTTAAAGAAACATGTCAAAAGATTGCCTGATAGCAAACTAATGCCCCTGCAGGGATGAAAGAATTGGAGTTTTTTTAAGTTTGATCCTAAACTGAGAAATCCTTTTCGGAAATAAGGAAATATTCTCAGATTGTGTCCCTTTTTCAAAATTCTTGAAGATGCATTATTCTTCAAATGTAAATTTTCACAGAGTGGATAATTTTGTCATTCAAAGCAAAACAAAAACACTGCAACTACCACTCAGAAAATCTCCTATTATATAATCCTTTGAGATAAAAGGCATCGCAGAATGCTTCACAAACTTAAACTGATATGTGAACTATATATAGGGTTTCATTTCACCCACCTGTGAAATGTGGCAGCTGTTTAGCAACACACAGCAACACTACATAACATTTCAGGTCAGGAAGTGAAGACAAATACTATCTCCAGTTGAAATGGCAATGTGAATTTTAAGTAGGCAGAATGCATTTACCAAAGGTCTGATTTGGCCAAGACACTGGGACTAACACCTCTGCTCTTGACAGTGGTCAAGATGACCTCTAACAGACTATTGCCAGTAGGACCATTCTAGACTGGTCCTAGAGAGGCTCAAATGGGAGTGCCACCCAATTAATCACCTATAGCAAATTCTACAGCATCTAGGTGTACTCTGGGATCTACTACTCCATCCACATATTGACGTGGCTTGAGCCTGTGTAACTGGCAAGAACTGAACGGATCACAGCACAAGAAGGATATTGATAAAAGGAGAGGGTTCAGAAAAGAGCCACGAGAATGACTGAGATTAGACAACATGCCTTATAGCGATACACTGAAGGAGCTCAATCTATTAATCTTAAAAAAGAGAAGATTAAGGGGTAACTTGATTAGAGTCTGTAAAAACCTATACAGGAAACAAATATTTAATAACAGGCTCTTCAATCTAGAAGAGAAAGGCATACCATGATCCAATCAGTGGCTGGAAGCTGAAGCTAGACAAATTCAGAGTGGAAATAAGGCAAAAAAATTTTAACAGTGAAAGTAATTAGTCATTCAAACCATTTACAAAGGGTCGTGATTGAACCCCCGTCACTGAAACATCAAATCAAGAATGGATGTTTCTAGAAGATATACTTCTGGGAATTATTTTGGGGAAGTTCTATGACCTGTGCTATAGTGAAAATCAGTCTAGATGATCACACTGGTTCTGTCCGGCCTTAATCTATGAAACACAGGCTAGTATGGCTTCTGTAATATAAACTGCTTTACAGTGATGGAAGAGAGACACTAAAGACAATGAAAGCATAAAGAAACCTATAGCTGCACAGATATAAAGCTATGTAAAGTGCACACAGAGAATGGTGTTATCCATACTGCATAATCTTTCTCTAATATAAAAAATATGAAGCTACAAATCAGCTTTAATGGTAATTACTGGTGTCATCATCATGAAATCAGCATTCCTGAGAACAATTGGACCAAGTCCACGAGCTAAACCCCAGTCCTCACCTAACTGTGCTGTCTGTGTTCAGGTTGAGGCACTCATATCTTATGGTAATAGGCACCACAAAATTATCTTAGATAGAATTTGAGATGGCTCAGGTTTTAAAAGTCTGAGTATCGATATTATCTATACACATTTAAGTAAACATTCATTTATATATATTTCAGATGTTTTGTTTTCAGAAAATGTTAAGGTAAAGGGGGAGATTTAGAAATCAAAAATACTGAACTTGACTGTATGTTTGTGATAAGCCACATAAGTATGTAAGTAATATGTTTTTATTATTTATTAAGTACCACATTCACGAGAGGTCATTAGGCACCTAAGATGTAAATATTACAAACCAAAGGAAGCACTGCTCAGGTTGACAGAAAAAGAGTGAAGTTAAACAAAAAAAGGAACCAGGTTCATCCATCCTCAAACATACAAAGGGGAAACATACAAACATATAAAAAATTAAAAACAAAAACAATCATGCTGCCAATAAAGAGCATCTAAAAACAATATTTGAAAAACAATAATTGAAAATATCCTGCTTGTGTGTAGCTGGAATAATTATTTAAAGGTATGTCTACATGAACACTTACTGCATGGCAAAGGTAAATCTACAGCACTCCAGTGTGCCATGCGCTAATTGTCCTTGTGGACGTTGCTACTGCTGCGCACTGGAAGTTCCCTAGCACACACTGATGCAGTGCTGTTTGAAAACACTGTACATCAGTGTGCACTAGAAAACATAGTGTGCAGCAGCAGCATCCACACGTACAGTTGGTGTGCGGTACACTAGAGCCCCATAGATCTACATTCCAGTGTAAGGTGATGGGTCACTCCTATGTTGAGCTCTGGCCAATCTGCAAGCCAGGAATTGGTCTGGTGACTCCCAGAGCAGGTATATAAGCCCCACAGTTCAGTCTGCTTAGCTTGAATATCACTATCCCCACCAGTTTCTGACAGTTTGAGCAGACAAGCTCCTGTCAGGCTTAGTGACAAAGATGGATCTTGTATGCCTACAGGTGCCCTCCATGATAAAAATGAAATTTCCAGGCACTCAGTTGACAGAACTACTTCAAGGTCTCCAGAACCAAGTAGCCTAGCCACCACAGAAAAATGCTCCCTGGTCTCTGGCCCACTTGCACCATGATCCATGACAGCCCAAGATCTAGACCTAAAGATCCCCCCTATGAGAGAAATTTGATGAGAACCATTAGAAATTTCAGGGGGTTCTTAATCAATGTTGCTTACTGTTCCTGTTAAACCCAGCAATGTACCTGAATAACCAGACCAAGTTGGGCTCACCATCAGCTTATAAACAGACAAAGCACTGAATTGATCACCACCACTCCTGGAGCAGGGATACCCAATTCTCAATGACTGTTGAGTCTGTTCATGTCTTTTCACTCATGTTTGATGAACAACACCGTGACTGCTTTTCCAGTCACATTGCAGTCACTCAAACAAGGCTCCCATCCCACTGTGGTCTATTCCACTCACTTCCAATTGCCTGGTTGCAGACACGGCCTAGAATAAAGAAGCACAGATTTACCACTTTTATCTAGGCCTGAATGATGAGATAAAAATGGAATGGGCCTCGGTGGATCCCCCCATAGCATTGCTACCTTACATCAAGTTGTGCCTCCAAAATGATGACTGAGCAATGCCAGCCGTCCCCTACCTACCTTAACCTGTTCTCCCCTACCAAGCAGATGCTGAACAATAGCTCATGCGGGTAGACACAATATGATGATGCCTCTCAGATCAAAAGAAGGAATATCGTTGTCAGAATGGCCTCCCCTGTACTGTGGGGTACAATGCCACTTTTCCTCCAGTAACCCCTCAAATACCGTTCTATGGCTGGTCTGAGAAAATGAGCAGGTTCAGCCTGATTAGACAGCCCACCACCAGACAGAATGACAGGTTCGGGTTCCCTGAGTAAACCCCCTCGGCTACCTACATGTATCCTAACTGCCATGAACAATGGCCAATCCCACTTTCAGATGAAGCTCCGAATTTGGGCCCCATCTTCACCTGGCTTGCACTAATGGACTCTGGAACCTCTGGTAATTTCATGAACAGTGGATTTACTAAAACAAAGTGTTACACCACCAAAGTGCTGGTGTAAAAAAGCTTGCTCTTGACTTGGTGAAGGCAATTGATGGCATCTTGCTGTTCTCAGTCCCAGTCATTTGAGTTGTAATTCAAGACCACCAGGAAACCCTGCAATGTAGGCTGATTGGCTCACTCCACTTCCCAATCATGTTTGGCATCCCCTGGCTCTCCTTCCACAATCTGAGCATTTCTTGGAGAGTGCGAGAAGTTCGGCTCTAATCTGATTATTGCCTTTATCAGTGTGCCTATGATGCAAATCAGGCAAAGAATTTTTGGAAGAATTGTTCAAACTCCTGGAAGTCATCTACACACTTCTTCTGCCTACCACCTCCAGATGTACCGACAAACAGAATGGGTAAACCAAATTTTAGAACAATATCCTTCACTGCTTCATCAGCTACCATTAAGATGACTGGAGCCAGTTCTTGCCATTTGCTGAGTTTGCTTACAATAACTCCAGTCACAACTCAACCTACCAAAGGCCCTTTGAGCCAATTAGGGCTTCCATCTATGATTTCAGCCCAATGGGTCCCCACAGCCTCCGATTTGATGCAACACCTCCACTGCATTTAAGTGTGATTTTAATTCTTCTTGAATTCAGCCAAGGAGGATAACAAATAATATGCTGACCTTCATCTACAGGACTATCCTCCCATGCCTGTCAGAGACAGGGTATGGCGCTCAACTCAGCACTTGGACACATCCCAACCTGCAAGGAAAGTAGAGCACTGTTACCTTTGACCATTAGAGATCGTTCAACAGATTAACCTAGTGACCTTTAAGCTTCAGCTATCCGATACCATGAAGGTTCTCCCATATTCCATGTTTCCTTGTTGAAAACATGGATAACTCCTTTCCTGAACGCACACAACCACCTGCATCCCAAATCTTGGTTCAGGGGCAGGAAGAGTATGTGGTGAGACCAATTCTGAACTTTAAACTCCTCTGAGGATGACTGATGTACTTGGTGGACTAAGAAGGGTATGGCTCAGCTGACCATTCATGGGAACCAGCATACATGCACCCTACCTCCTTCATGGATTCCATCAATCACACCCTGACAAGCAGGGTCCAAAGACATTGAAGAGGAGTCCTTGAGAAGTGAGACAGTAATGTAAATGATGAGTCACTCAGTCTGTTCAATGTCACTCCAGGGTTTGGAACTCTCTTGCTTGATGATGGCAACAGACTCCCCAAGTCTTAGCCTGCACCAGCTGTGCTCTCCCTCAAGCCTCAATATCGACTCCTAATTCAGCTCTGACCTGACTGTGACTACTAAGCCTGACTGCCACTGCTCTTACCACGAGGCCTGACCATCCCCACAACAGTTTCTGACACCCAGCTTGCCCCACAGTAAGTGTTCATGTAGACATGCCCTTAAATATTCTTACGTTGGGTTTGATCATTCAGATCATCCATTAGTGTCTAAATCCAGACACAAAACTTCAAAACACCGAGCACAGCAGATCCTAAATTTAGGGCATACTTACTGGTCACCTTCATAGTTCCTAGCTGGAAAGGAGTCTGTTTGGGGCCTAGTTTCTGATCTCACTTACTTTGCTGTAACTCAGATCATAATCTGGTGTAAAATCCTGATTTCCAACAAAGTCAATGACAAAACTCCCGTTGATTTATGGGAATCAGGGCCAGGGTTTCACCTCTGGCCTTTTTTTCTGTTAACATTGTTTATTATATTACCTGGGAGTGAAGTAATAAGTAAAGGGCCTGCACATTATATTTCTGGTTGCATTTCTGGGAAACTGAATTTAATTTTATTAAAACAAAGTAAGTTGTCTGTAGTGGTTTTAACTAATGAATGCTACATTTGAAAGAACAGTGGATTATTAGCGAAGACAGTATGGTTTGGAGCTCAATTCTCCTTCCATGTAAAGCAGTGGCCAAAATTCCATTGGCTTCTGTAGGAGCATTATAGGAACTAGCAATGATGCATATCTTTCATGCGGACTATTCAGGTCATTATCATGACACTTGAGCTAAAAAGAAGTTTGAATTTCAGAGCAGATGGTGGCTAAATGTACTGGGAGAATTGTATTGTATACTTCCTGACGCAGTGTAGGGATCTTCTTACAGTATCCAGTGCCCCCGGCCTTGACTCCTGCAGCATCTGGCCTCTCATTCTGCTTATAGTAATTATACCTTGCTCTTATATAGTGCTTTTTCATCTTTAGAGCTCAAAGTGCTTTAACAAAGGAGATCAGTGTCATTAC
>ML675617.1:11808998-11842711 GCA_007922155.1 Mesoclemmys tuberculata | reverse complement strand
CTAGATGAAATTACTATAAGGTGGGTGCATACGAGGTTGAAAAAGCCATGCTCAAAAGCAGTTATCAATGGTTTACTGTCAAACTGGCATGGCTTATCTAATAGGGTCCCCACAGGAGCCAGTTCTATGCCTAGTACTGGTCAATATTTTCATTAATTAACTTGAATAATGTAGTGGAAAGTATGGTTATAAAGTTTGTGGATGACACCAACCTTGGAGGGGTGCAAGCACTTTGGATGACAGGAATAGAATTGAAAACCTCCTTGACAAATTGAAGAATTGGTCTGAAATCAACCAGATGAAATTAAATAAAGACAGGCATGAAGAACTTCAATTAGGAAGGAAAAATCAAATGCACAAATACAATATGGGGAATAACTGGCTAGGCAGTAATACTGCTGAAGAGGAAGTAGGGTTATAGCGGATGACAAATTGAACAAGGTGATGGAGCTGCAGAAAAGGCTAATAGAGTTCTGGGTGTATTAGAAGGAGTGTTGTGGGTAAGACTCCTGTAGCCTATGTTCAGAAAAATTAGGCTTTGGTTTAAAGGTAGAAGAGTATGGGAAATTGAGCTTGCCAGTGTGAGCAGAAATGATAAATTCGAGTCAATTATGGAGGAAAAGAGAAGTTAGCAAGGATGGTGACCCAAGCTTCTGATGCTATGTTTTGGTTATACTAAAGATTTTGCTCAAACTATGTGAGTGATTTTGTGAATTGTGGCTGTTTTATATGATAGTATAAGGAGGACATGAAATGAACATGTGCACCAAATAGTGTGCATAATATAGAGCCAATAAGGAGGTGGGAGAAATAGTTACGGTAAGAGGCAGTTTCATGTTAATTAATATTAAAATGGGACTATGTAAGTACTATAAAAGGAGTTTTGTTAAACTGGGGGGGACTGCCAATTAAAATTTAAAAAGTACCTTTAGGTTCCTGGGTCATTAGGCTTGTACTTCACTCTGCTGTCATGAACTGATCACCTACTAGGCACTTTTATCTTACAGGGCAGAGTATAGTATTGTATAAGTGATAATTGCATGCCTGTTTGATTAATCATTTTTCTTTTGAACAAAATTTGGTTTGATCAAGCGTCACATAATTTTGTGTAACTGCCCTAAAGACCTGAACCTTAAAACTAAGTGGGGTTTTACTGCATCTTTATTTTTAAAGACCTTAATATTACTTGAGAACATTTCAACATAAAATGTTACAAAAGGGAAGTGATTGTCTCACTCAACTCGTCACTGGTGAGGCCTCAGCTGGAATATAGTTTCCAGTTCTGGGTGCCACAGTTTAGGAAAGATGTGGGCAAACTGGGGAGCATACAGAGATGAGGAACAAAAGTGATAAAAGGCTTAGAAAATCTGACTCTGAGGAAAGGTTAAAAGCTGGGCCTGTTTAGTGGTTTTTTTTTTTAAGACTATGGGGACCCAATAGTCTTCAAACATGTTAAGGGCTATTTTCAAGAGGACAATGATCAATTGTTCCCTATGTGCACTGAAGATAGGACAAGTAGTAATGGGCTTAGTCTGAAGCTAAGGAGACTTCGGTTGGATATTAACCTTGTAACTTAGGATAGTTAACTCTAGAATAGGCTTCCAAAGGAGGCTGTGGAATCCCCACCATGGCGGGGTTTTAAGAATGGGTTAGACAAACAGCTGTCTGGGACTGTCTGGGTTTATTGGTCCTGCCTCAGAATAGGGGGCTGAACTTCAGGACATCTTGGGGTCCCCTTCCATCCTTACATTTCCATGATTCTATGATCCCCATTTTACAGATTGCAAAAGAGAGGTACAGGAAGGCAAAGAAACTTGCCCAAGGTCACCCAGAGGCTATTAGCTGAGCAGGAATTGAATCTAGGTCTCCTCCCTTTATCTAATTTACCAACGTATTTTGCGTCTTAATACTTATGTGCTGAAGATCTTAAGAACTCTATTTTTGAGCTCTTAAGTGCTCAGTAGTACCATAATTAAAAAAAAGTCGGTCAAAATCTGCTTGGCTATACTGGTGTGAATCTGGCAAAATCCAGTAGACATCATTAGGTCTATTCCATATTTAAACCAGTGTAACAGAGCACAATCTGGCCCATGGACTTTCATAATTGAATTCTTTATACAGGCGCTGAAAACCCTGCTGTTTGAATATCCAATGCCCCATCTCATGTTCTACAGACATCCTGCAGGACTTCACAGGACTTCTACTCACGTCTCAGCTTTGCTGCTATGTGTCAGTAAGGATAAAAAGATTCCCCTGTACTGGCCATAACTAGAGTCTCTGTTTGCAGGAGAAACCACCAAAAAAAAAAAAAAAAAAGGAAAAAAAAAAGGCAAGCTTCTAGGCTGCTTTGTTCCCTTAATAAAACTGTGATGGGAATAATCACATTACCAGAGGGAGAAAAAGCACATTCTAAGGTTCATGAAAAAGCTGAAGTTTTATTTTTGTCTTTGTTTACGAAAACAAATGGCATTTTTCCATGGGAAGTGGTGGAAACAGCATTGCTTGGCACACTTTAAATTACACTGTACAAGAGTACTAAAAAATACACAGAAGGGAAAGATTCTTCTGAGACAAGGTAATATAAAGTGACCCAATAGCAGTTGATAGAAGCTAGAGATGAAAGAGACCTAGCATTCTATATTTTCATATTTTGGTTTTTACAAATCTACACCAGAACTAATAGCTTTGCACACATTCAAAAGCAAACATGGAACCTTGATTATGCATCCCTTACTCATGTGCATAATTCCATTGTGAATATGAGTAATTCTTGCAGGACTTGTCCCATTAAGTCTTTCCCTTGACCTGGTTGGGCGTTGGATCAGAACCTGTTAATGTATCTCTCTAGCACATCAAAGCTAATTACGGTAACTCTAAGATCCTGCTCCTATGCACTGTCAAGGTGAATAGGAGCTTTGCCATTGACTTCAATGAGTCAAGACCTCATCTCTTTCAACCCAAAGTCAACATTTTAAAGACTAAGCCTCCACAGCGCACAGAAGAGCCATCTGGATGTAAAATCCTAGTGGACACAAGGCACGTGTAGTTTTTAACTTAGGTGTGGCTAGTCAAAGTAACTCACAGGTGGGGGGGATACCGTTGACCTTAAGTCACTACATAAAATGGTAAAAACTACACATGCCTTGTCTGCACTGGGATTTTACATCCAGGTAAATATGGGTCTACATGTGCACAGCAGTTTGTAGGATAGGGCCCTGAAAAAAAAAGTGTTTTGTCTAAGCACAACTAATCTTGTGGGATAATACTGTAATTCAGCTTCAAGAGAAATTAAAGGATTAGGCAGAGTACCTTAAAACAGATATTTTTGTAGGCTGATTAGTGACATACTGATAAAAACAATTCTTTAGGAAAATGCTATGTTTCCCACTAAGGCTAGTATGGGACATATATTTTCATCCTCCCTTCCCTGCACACCCCACCCTTGTTTGTCATCAGAAAGTGACATTTATCTATGGGTTAGATTCAGACACTTGCATAGAACTGTTCACTTTGTATAAATTCATTATTGAAACCTTGTTAAAGACAATAGGCGAAAGAAACCTGCTAATGAAGTATTACTCTCCAGCAGAGCTGGGTGAATAACGGAAAACAAAAATAATTGAATAGTTTATTAAAATGTCTCAATTTTATCACATACATTCTTTCGGTTACAACTGTAGATCTAGCCTATACTCTATTCTATATTCACTAGCACTCAGTGCAAGACTCACAGGGTCTGGTTTATGCCCAAGCTGTAACTAGTCCTTTGGGAGTGAGCTGTTAATGTGCTGAATCATAAGGGTCCACATCATATCACAGGGGCAGGCCCGTGGCCTCCATGGCTCCAAAACTGGGCTTTTGGGTACTAGCCATCTTTCTGTTTGACTCCCTGCAGCAAATCCAGCCAAGCCAGACTCCTGTGGAAGGCTTATATGGCACTCCTTTAAGGTACAATGCTATCAGTAAGATTTGGAGTGACACCTTTTCAGACACAAGGTAACCATTAGTCACCTGGCATACAGAATCTGAACGTCTTTAGGTTAGCATAGAGAAACCAATGTTAAGAGAGTCCATACTGGCTAAAGTCAGAGCTCCCTTGAGCCATGTTATCTAAGAATCACCTTGGTTTCCTGTCTGTCAATCCCATGATAGTCTCTGTGAGCTCAGCTCTCTTAGCACAGCCAGCTTTCCCCTTTATTCAGCTCAGGGCCTTTGCTCTACTTTCCTGGAGGGATAGAATGCAGGGGAGAACCTCCTTCCTCTAGGCTATTGGTCTCAAGATGTGAATGGCCCAGTCATTGGGATTTCCACTGTCTCTTCCAGATCCTCCATTCTCATGTAGACTTTATTCAGTTTGTTAATGACTCTGGTCTTCACCCAGGCTGCTACATGAACAAACACATCCCTTCGCTTTACACTGAGCGCACAGCAGTGCAGAGCTGAGAGAGAAACAGGCATACATCTTAAAAATATTTCCCACATTCACCACACTCAGCAGTTCAGATACTGTTGCAGCTGCCGCAGGACTGCCAAGCGGCACGGGGAGTGCTGTATTGCAAGTAATGCTAACGAGAAGGGGGGTGGGGTAGTATTTGGAAGAAAGACGGAGGTGGACAGTCGACAGGTACAGTAGAACCTCAGAGTTACGAACTGACTGCTCAGCCACACACTTATTTGGAACCAGAAGCACGCAATCAGGCAGCAGAAGAGAAAAGCAAATACAGTACAGTACTGTGTTAAACATTAACTAGAAAATAAAGGGAAAGTTGAAATAAAATTTGACAAGGTAAGGAAACTGTTTGTGCTTGTTTCATGTAAATTAAGATTGTTAATAGCATCCCTCTTCTGCATAGTCCAGTTTCAAAGATGTATTAAGTCCAATGCTCAGTTGTAAACTTTTGAAAGACCCGTCATAGCGTTTTGGTCAGAGTTACCAACATCCTCCATTCCCAAGATGTTCATGACTCAGGTTCTACCATGAGCCGCATGTGCACTCCTCCACCCCTTTTTGGGAGGTTAGTCCCCTGCCCGACCCTTCTTCCTGAGACCCTGCCCCCCACTCTGCCCCTCCCTCTGACCAGCCTGTGCCTGGAGTGGTCTTGGCCCTACAGCTGCAGGCATTGCAGGGAGCGAATGGCGGGGGGGGGGGGCGGGGGGAGGAAGAGGTGGGGCCACCACAGCTAAGGCATCTGACATCAGTAACTGCACTGGGGAGGCTTAGCATCCTCTGGCCTATTATACTGGGTGCCCATGGGTTCTACTGAATGTGTCTTTCCCACTGCCACCACTAGGCTAGAGAAAAGCATTTAGACGTTGACTTTCACTTTTAACAAGAACAGTATTACTAGCATCGCTCCTCACAAGATTTAATATTCAGTTCTTGGGACCTTAAGCCAACTTTGCAGTGCCCCAATTTTTGGGGCCAGCCACAGGCTTGTTCAGCTTCCGGCATAAATCAGAGCAGCTCCAAGGCTGCTCTAATTTACATTGGCTACCTATGACCCCAGGGGCCATTTCAACAGCCAGGAAGAACTAGAGCATAGAAGCATCAACTACATCCCTGTATCAGGGGTTGTGAAGAAAAGTGGTTTAGAATGCTATATTGGCTCTATGCAATCCAGAGATTCCCCTTACAAAATCATTACTTGGGGAGTGCTTTATTGAAGAAGAAAGCCTTGTGTTTAGATCTCAAGAGTCAAGTACAGGTTCAGTCCAATTTCCTCTGGCATGGAATTAGAGTTATGGCCTCGACACTTCAGATCAGCTTCCTGCTTCAAAATCTAAACCTGGATGTTCCCAAGCTTCATTATTCCTGTGGAGTATAGGGGTCTCGGGAGGTTGTGGAAGATGGTATTTAATTTAGCGAATCATAGAATATTAGAGTTGGAAGGGACCTGAGGAGGTCATCTAGTCTCACCCCCTGCTCAAAACAGGACTAACTTCAGCTAAATAACCCCAGTGAGGGTTTTGTCAAGCTGCAGCTTAAAAACCTCTAATGATGGAGATGCCACCACCACCTCCCTAGGTAACCCATAGTGGCAAGAATATCTTGTAGTACTGTGTACTACTTCTGTAGGTCAGACAAACTAAACTCTTACAAATCACAGATTATGTTTTACCAGGAACAATAGAGAATTTATGTATTTAGGCCACCCAAATTAGCTTCAGATGCATCTGGCTAATTCCATGAATTTCACTAAATTATACAGTGTTGTACCTGTCTGTGAGCTAAATTAGATTTTTAGTTACCCTCCATGAGCTGTATACATATACAACTCAGATTGCTTTTGGTGCAATTCAGGGGCTAAGGCATCTTACTGGTCAGTTAAAAAGATTGATTTCATAGCTGAAAACAGAGGCTTGCCTACCCTTGAAAAGCTACAGCTGTGCTGCCACTGTGCCATGGTAGCACTTCAGTGTAGACACTAGCCATGCCAACAGGAAGAGGTCCCCCCTCAGCACAGGAAATCCACCTCTGCAAGAGGTGGTAACTGGGTTGAGAAAAGTGTTCTTCTGTTGACCTCGCACTGTCTACACTGGGAGTTAAATTGGCTTAACTATGCCACTCAGGGGAGTGTGGATTTTGCACACCCGAGTGATGTGGTTAAAATGATTTAATTTTGCAATGTAGATCAGGCCTCAGATTTCCTAGTTCTTTTTACCTAAGTTATTAGAAGCCTCCACACTCAAGAAAGCTTTATTCTTTCCAAGACTTAAAGCACTTCTAATCTACCACAAAAAAAACAAAAACAAAAACCCAAAACCTGCAATAGCACAACAGGGGTGACCAAACTTATAGACTCTCTGAGCCACATACAACCACTTGGAGCTTTTGCCCCACAAGGCGTGCCTACTGGGGCTTCAGCCCTGCTCCTGCTGAAGCCCTGAGCCCTGGCAGGTGCCTCTAGTGGAGGGCAGGAACCTCTAGCCCCACCACTCACCTGCAGGGCAGAAGCCCTGAGCTCCCCACCCCAATCTGGTAGGTGGAGAATGGGGGAGGGCAGAGGGAGCTCCGTGAGCCACACGAACTACCGAAAAACCGCATGTGGCTTGCAAGCCATGGTTTGGTCACCCAACATATCAATTTGAACCATCTGTCTACTGTGCCTTTGGAGATGCATAGGAAAAAGTCTCCGCTTTAGGGGACTTAGGAGCAGCACTTCTGAAACCCTTTGCACCTTACAAGGTCTGCAGAGATTGGTTCAATGGCTCCTGAACAAAGACATGGTGAAACAGTGATATAAAGTATGCCGATCCTAAGGCCAGATGGATACTAAAGTTTTGTTGGCACAGCTATGTTGGTCTGGGTGTGGGGAAAAAACCATATCCCCTAGCTGACATAGCTAAGACAGCAACACCCCCAGGAAGACACTGCTGTGCCATCAAAAGTGCTTCTGTCAGCAAGGACAAAGCTGTTCAGCAGGATGGTGTAATAATGGTGGCAGAAAAAAAACTTCTTCTATGGGGGTATTTTCTGTCTAATGCGAGGAGGCTCTGTTGGCATAGCTATATCCACAAAGCCTGTGTAGTGTAGACTAGCCCCAATGCTGAGCATTGGTGAGCACCCACAGTTCCCATCAGCCTGCCCCCCGCCCCCCCCCGGGCTATGGGGTACTGAGCACCCTCTTCTCCAGAGGGCCTGAAACACTAGCTGATGAATTCAGCAGTCCACACCCATCTCAATTACAATAATTTAAATGCTAATATTGCTAGCTATTGTATTGCTGATCTTTCGAGCAGAAACATCAAGCTCATGTATTTACCCATCCTCGGTGGATGTACTGGCAGATACCAGGGAAAGGAATGTTTGTGTTAAGGGTTTCTGGGGTGGTGAATAAGGAATTCAACCCTCTATAAATGCAAAGGTAATTGACTTCATGCCTGAAAGGGGGAAAGGAAAAAGGAGATGCCTCTCCAGTGCCACAAATCTCCATTTCTTCCACAGTGCCAAAAACCCAATGTGCCTCCCATACCAATCTGAGTACCAAAAACATAGCTGTTTTCTACCCAGCAGCCAAGACCTTCAGTTTTCCCCTTGGAAACATCAGCCATGCACTTATGAGTTTCATTTAAAAAGAAATCTGCTGCCCAATGAAAGTTTGAGGGCAATGTAAAGTAAATTGAATTTAATTTCACTTTGATTTGATTGCACTTATTTCACTTCACCAGCTTTTAATCCACAGCCTGCTTCATTGCATATGCCTGCATGACAGCCACAAGCCATTTGTTCCCAAGACTTTTTAAACACTTTTGTCAACAACATGTTTTGCAGTTAATCTGTGCTAGTATGTAACCAGAAGAAGGGAAGAAGGGTGATGAGGAGACATTAAAAATTCTGTACACCCCCTCCAAAAACTTTACCATCAAAGATGTTACCTCCAGGCTATTGGCAGGAATGTGCTTTGGAGATTTGGACAACCTTTTTTCTATAATATATAAAAGCAGCACAGATGAGACCCTGTCAAAGTGCATTTCTCAGCACTGAAAGTGGAGCATAATCACTGTACAGTTTGTGTGAGGGGGCTGAAGCTCTCATTTGGAAAGACTTCAAAGGGTACCTTGAGGCAGTCAGGTTAGAGGCTGAGTAAATGCGGCAGCATTCGGATTCCCATTCACTGACAATTGATCACCAGCATTTGAAATTAACTCCCGAAACCTGGGTAAAAAATAATTACAAGCACTTTTAAATCTTTATCAGAGAGTATCAAACGATGGCACATCACAGCTAGCCATATGAAGCATCCTAACATCTCACCGATTTCTTTTTCTGTACCCATAACATAGTTCAAAAAATGCCTTAAGACAAGTTTAGTTTTGGGGAGAGAGGCCCAGATCATCAAAGGTATTTAAGTGCCTACATCCTGTTGAGACTCTAGATCAGAATCCCTTTGTTGAACCCCGATATTGTTACAATACATGCAGCAGCACTAGCTTCAATACAGCACCCTCCCAGTGAGCCTGACCATTCACTTTGGAAGCAATTGACTTCAGTCAGTGCAGCATCAAGGCCAATGCAACGCAGTCCTTAGGAGGCATTTCCGCTAGATATGGTTCACGCTCTCACTGCCTGTTTAATGATATTTTCTCCTGCTGGAAAGCAAGTCAACACCTCACTCAAAATACAGCAGCGTTCCAGGGCAATGGTCCAAGCTTAGTTTACAGGGGTTTTACTACAGAGTTGCAAGGTTATTACTACAGAATCCCATGGAAACTTTCAATCAAAGATGGGCTCATAACAGGGATGAAGGGAATGGATTCACCGGAATAAGAACTAACCTTTCTCAGGCGCTCTCTCCTTTTATCATATTATAGGAGGATCTCCGTGTGCTGCTGCTCCTCCTCTTGGCTGTGGCTTCTAGTAGAAGGACTCCAGCAGTACTGTGCACTTTCAGTGCTCATGGAGAGGGAAGCATTAAAGGTTGGCATAAGAAAGCCCAACAATGCTGACTGGGGTTGGGTGAAGAGATTCGGAACCTCCTGTTAAAAGTTTCCCCTTTCATGGGGGGAGAAGGGGAAAGGATACCTGGCCTTCCTTTAAAGCAGTTGCAGCCGGGGTAGAAGGCTCCTCACAACAAGAATTGAATGGAGGGAAGGGTAACTCATGACATACAGCATTCAAGTACTTAGCTCATCATGAGTTGCTCACCTGAGCCACACTTCTGGTCATTTGGAGATTTGCTTGTCACCACTATAACCCACGGCCCTTCAATGAATCCATGCTGTGGCTTCCACTGTTCTTCCATGAATTCTCCCCAACACCCTTCGAAGCCTTGCTTCACTGCCTTACTTTTGATCCAATCGCAGGACACAGTAGCTGTCCAGCTCTCCGTTAGGCCTGAGGCTAGTTTCTCCATTCAAATCTATGCTGGAGCTTCTCTCAAATAACTAAAAACCAATTGTTTTAATGAGGCGTTAAAACCAAAGGTTCAGTCTCTCATCTAGGACTTAAGTTCCTATAGCACTTTTTGTAGGCATTTTCCCCAGTCTACTTGGCTGAAATTTTAGTTGCTTTTTTTGCTATTCCAGGCTGTTCTTCCCAGACATAGCTGTATTTCAGAGTAGTTGAAAAAGCACTTTGGAATCCTTTACAATTAAGCAACCACCATGTAAATACAAAGTGTAATTTTTAAATTTCAAAGTTGGCATGAACTTAATTTTCAATGAGGACTAGAGACTTTAGCAAGTTAGGAAGCTTGTTTTATGAAAACAAAGTTAGATATTTGAAAAATAGTCTTGAGGATATGCAGCACGCGTCTACTAATGTTAACAATGCAGTGATCTGATGCTCCAGATATGAATGTTATTGCAGGTATCACCAGGTGGTGCTGTTACACACATTCTTCCAAATTGTTTGCCATTCAAGGAAATGTTCAGGCTCTGCTGTGTATTGTTAGATTTGTTATGCAAGTTTCGGTGTTGAAGGAGCTGTGCAAGTAGTAGGAGGGTTTGCTCTATGCCTTGTTCTCCAACTGGAGTTAGTTCTTGCGGCAGAGTTGCTCTGTGGGAAGTGGGCACTGATGTTGGGCTGAGATCCTGAATGAAGGGATTGCCAGCATGCTGTTTGTGACCACTTCTGTTCCAGGACTGGTGTATAGGTAGACATTAACCAAATTCCACTTAGAATATAACCAGACTCTGCCTCCCTGTTTTTTTCCCTCCGAAGGGAAGATGACCTGCAAGTTCCCAGACATCTGCTCCCACCCAGTAGAATGGCAACACATGCAAGGTTCCATTCAGATAAAAGTAGATGGCTTATTTGAAATATCCAACTCTACAAGAAGGCGGGAACATTCTCTTGATATTTTCACTGGTTTTAATTTCTACTCTGCTGATCCTAAGCTCCTCCTGGATCTTTGACAGGATCACAAAGGAACTTTGTTGTACATCTCCTTTCAGTGAGGCTGTCTTTGCCCTTCTTCCTTAGCCTTGAAGTAGTCAGGGAAAGAATGCGGGGGAGACGGGGTCTTCCATCCAGACAACCTCTGGATACATGAGAAGTATCACTCACACTCCAAGGGATGTGCTGAGGAAGTATTCCCTGTGACCCTCAGACCCATCTCTTCCTACTTTGCTTGTTTAAGAAGAAACTAAACAAGCAAGTGATAAACTACTGACTTAATGGGAGACGTGTTCAGTACCTCCAAGGAAGTGCTCAGCACTTCACAAGACCAGGCACATTTTTAGTAAGTGAAGGATGGACATTCATATTTACAGCATTTTACAGGAGTGATTTAATCATCAGAACATTGCTGTAAATGCTCATATGCTATTATTAATGATTCCCCTGCTTGCCAATGGCCTGAATAAGAGCTCAGAGTATGGGAGAAGAAATGGCGCTAAATATGAACTGTTGAATTATGATTTTGGGCTTAATGTTGGGAACTCATTGAGGTTTGTTTGGATTATTTTCTAGCCAAGCACTGTGTGAAATTCATTTGATATTAAATGAGCCCCAGAAAGGGGTGCTATGAACCACAACAGAGGCTTGCAAGAGGGGGTTGAGCTAACAGTGGTAAGGCGCCTGCTATGAGAGGGTGCTCAGTAAATGGCCACTCTGCTACAATACCATTCACCTTTTCCAAGCATTCGAATAGCACCCTGATCACTGGACCAACGTTCTTTCATCCTTTCCCTTGCTCCAGGTTTTCTCAGTGAGCACAATTGGAGAAAAAAGACTTTTAGTCTTATACCGCCAGTTTCTCTTGCTATAATGATCTCTTCTCCATTTTGGGACCAGGGTTGCCACAGAACACATTGTGCATCCGTCAGGCCCCACAAGGAGGTAAGTAACCGTTTCTGCTGCAGGAGTCAGGGCAGCTTCTGGGGTTCTGTTGCTGTTATTGAATGCAAGGGAGGGGGCAGGCAGACCAACCCCCTCCGGAGGTTTTCTATGGATTCTATCTTTTATCTTTTCAAGAAAGGAGTAGTGAGAACCGAGAACATGGGGACAAGTGACCACTTGCAATCAGCTTGGTATGAGTGAAGTGTCAGTCAATCCATAGGGGCAGACTTCCTGTATGATAAAGAACACAGTAAAGAAGTGGGTCTAACGCCCATGTTCATCTATTACTCTGAAGGCCTCCCAAAGTTCCATGGCACGGGGACTCTTATTAGACCTTTTGCAGTGAATAATTAGTTAATTGCAAGTTTAGCATTTTAGCTACTCTGAAATCATTCATGGATCAATCCTGATTTCCACAGTGTATGCTTGTTCAGAAACATTACCGAAATAGCTCATGGGAACAGGTTCTGGATGTGGGTTACTTATTTTGACTACTCTGGATGTCTGATTTATGACTTAAGTCACATAGTATTGTTTTGATTTCCTGAATGGATGATAGAACTTTTTAAAAGCAGAAGAATAAATGACTAACAGAATAGTGAATAACAAGCTTCTAGTTCAAGTAATTATTTGTCTGAAAGTTTATTGTATATTTTAAATTATTCAGGATCCCTGGAGTCTGGAATGAGCCTTTTTGATCAGAAATCAAATAAAATTTATGAAACTTTTGGGATTCTCAAATGCTCCCATCAATTCCTGGCAGACAGCTAACACTTGCAAAAAATAAATATTCTGATTCCACCAGCATCAGCTAATGGCATATGGCATTTTAATACACTATTTGCATTATTCAATCAGTTCTAACCCTGGTTCTACAGAACTGAACTAGGCAAAGCTTTCATTGAAGTCAAAGGGATTTTTGCCTGCATAAAAACCAAAACAAAACAGGATCATGCCCCTACAGGAAAGAGGAGTTTAAACAATGGAGGGCTAGGTGCTGTTGGTTTTCCCAGAGATTTTGCAAATCAAGTGCAATCATATATAATTGCATTTCATTAGAGTTTTTCTTTATACATTTAAAAAGTTTATGATGAAATGTTTTAGATGTCTGTATACTAATGTAAGATTTATGGGGAATCGGAAGTACGAGAAACACTAGAGAATAATTGTGAATACTAAGAACAACAATTATGACATAATTGGAATCAAAGAGACTCGGTGGGATAATTCACGACTGGAGTATTGTCCAGGAAGGAGAGGCAAAGAAAAAAAAAGAGGTGTTGACTTGTATATCAAAGATGCATACACTTCCACTAAGGTCAAGATAGAAGTAAGAGGCAGATCTGGTGAATGTCTCTGGGTAAGGATAAAAGGGTAAAAACAAGGGTGATGTCATGGCTAGAGACCACCTTACCAAGAAGAAGAGGTGCATAAGTTTTTTTGGAAAAAACTGACAATTATCTAAAACACAGGACTTCATAGTGATGGGCATCCAGGTATCTGTTGGGAAAAATATAGCAGAGCATAGCTTATCCAACAAGTTCTTGGAATGTATTGGACACAACTTTTTATTATACAACGAGAGAGAGAGAGAGCCACTACGGGAAAGGCTGATTTGATTTGACAAATGGGTGGGATGTGATTGAGAATTTGAAGGTGGAAGACAGTTTGGGTGAAAGTGATCGTGAAATGATATAGTGGATGAGCCTAAGGAATAGTAGGAAGGAAAACAGCAGAATAAACATTAAGGGCACAAGAGCAAACTATCCCAATGTGTAGGAAAGATAAGTAGCATGGTAGGAGACCACCCTGGCTTAACTAGGAGATCTTCAATGACCTGAAGCACAAAATAAGTCATACAAAGAGTGGAACCTAGGTCAAATTATAAAGGATGAATATAAAAACCCCACAACATGTAGTGACAAAACTACAAAGGCCCAGGCATAAAACAAGATTCAACTAGCTAGGGACATCAAGGATAACAAGAAAACATTTTACAAATACATTAGAAGCAAGAGGAAAACCAAGGACAGAATAGGTCCCTTACTCAATGAGGAGGGAAAGACAATAATGCCTTTTTTGTGTCATTTTTGATGCAAAATGTTAGCGGTGATTGGACGACTAACATATTGAACATCAGTGTAAATGAGCTAGGATCTGAGGCTAAATGAGGGAAAGAAAATTAACAATTACTTAGACAAGTTAGAGGTCTTCAAACTGGCAGGGACTGACAAAAATATATCCTAGAATACTTAAGGTACTGACTGAAGAGATCTGAGCCATTAGTGATTATCTTTGAGAACAGGAGAGATCCCAGAGGACTGGAAAAGGGCAAATATAGTACCTCTCTGTAATTCCATGGGTTGTCCTTATTCCCCCTTTTCATAGGCTAGTCATCTTAATTTTGGTACCCAGAGAAGAAATTGAGCACATAAACAATCAGTTTGTAAGTACTTGGAAGATAAGGTGATAAGTATCAGTCAACGTGGATTTGTCAAGAGCAAATCATATCAAACCAACCTAATATCCCTCTGATAGGGTAACAAGCATTGTGCATAAGCAGGAAGCAGTCATATGATGTCATATGTCTTGACTTTAGGTAGGCTTTTGATACTGTCACACATGACCTTCTCATAAGCAAACCAGGGAAATGTAGCCTAGACGAATTCACTATAAGGTGGGCGCACAACTGGTTGGAAACCATACTCAAAGTAGTTATCAATGGTTCACAGTCAAGCTGGAAAGGCATATCGGAGGTGAGGGAAGTGAGGGGTCCCACAAGTATTCACCCTGGGTCCAGTTCTATATTCCATGTCTTCATAAATAATTTGGATAATGGCAGAGATGGTACACTTATAAAGTTTGTGGACAATACCAAGATGGGAGGGGTTGCAAGCGCTTTGGATGATAGGATTAGAATTCATAATCATTTTGAGAAATGGTCTGAAATAAATGGGATGAAATTCAGTAAGGACACATTAGAAAGGAATAATCAATTGCATACATACAAACGTGGAAATTACTGCCTAAGGCAGAAGTACTGCAAAAAGAGACCGAGAGTTACAGAGAATCACAAACTAATGGAGTCAACAATGTAATACAGTTGCAAAAAAGCAAACCAGTATTCTGACATGTATTAGCAGGAGAGTTGTAAACAAGACAGGAGAAGCAGTTCTTTTATTCTGCTCAGCACTAAGACCTCAACTGGAGTATTGTGTCCAGTTCTGGGCACCACACATTGGGAAAGATGTGAATGAACCGGACAAAGTCCAGAGAGCAACAAAAATGAGTAAATGTCTACCAAACATGATATATGAGGAAAGTCTGAAAAAAATTAGGTTTGTTTAGTCTGGAGAAGAGAAGTCTTCAAGTACGTAAAAGGTTGTTATAGAAAGAGGGTGATACATTGTTCTCCTTATAGCCACTGATGACAGGACAAGTAGTCGTAGGCTTAAATTGCAGCAAGGGAGATTTAAGTTAGACATTAGTGTACTCCGCCAACACGGAGGGGTTCGGTTAAATGATCTCAATGGCAAGACAGACACAGACACACACAATGAGTACTAGCAAGGGAGTTTATTACATACGCTTATGCAAGCATGTTACTGGCGCTCACCAAGGTGAAGGGAAGCCCCATCTTCTTCACCGAGCGGGCTGCACCAGGAGCAGACCTATCTTGTGACACCACAAGCCAACAGTCCACGAAGAGCTTCAAAGCAACATGCGCAGATTCACCTCATATAGCCTAAAACCTTAGTCTAATTGGTTACCTTTTAATTCTTACTGTGATTGGAATATACAATCGCTTTGTACTTGCTAATTGGATCAGCGCAGCACCCAACCATGGACAGCCTTGCGATTTATTGTTTACTGCCATAGCTGCTTCAAACCAGCTTTAGCTAGTTTTGTGGCCAAAGCACTTCTGCTTTATACCTGGTTCATACCGAGGTCATCGAGTCTAGTCTTGCCAGTCTGCTTTACTCACGTCACAATGTCTTCCATGCCCCAAAATTAGGAAAAAAAATTCTTAAGTGTAGGTAGGCAATGGAACTAGTTACCTAGAGGGGGCATGGAATTTCTTTCACTGGAAGATTTTAAGAACATAAACCACCTATCAGGGATGGTCTAGATAGTTAGTCTTGCTTCAGTGCAGGGGAGACTGGACTAGATGACCTCTACGTTTCTGTGGAATCCCTGACAATTCAGCTCTGGGGGCAGCTAATGGATGGTTTGCAGTGGTCATTAAATAGACATGTATCAACTGACAAGTAAATGTCCTATACTTAGATGCTAATGTCACTGTTAAAGCACAGGACAGTGCAAGAGTTGCTAAGCACAAGTGGCTAAGCAGCATCCCATGTTAAAGATGTTCTCAAGAGAGGGGGATAAAGCTTTCAAAGGCATACCCTTGGGAAAATCTTTTTATAAAGACAAGAGAAAATATAACGAAGCGTGTGTAAGAAGTGAGCTCCTTCCATTGCTGCTGTCGCACTCTTCTGCTTTTCCCAGCCGGAGAAGTAGCACAGCAAAGAGTTCTTGTAAACATGTTTAGTGGAGAGAGGTTTTGGTATACTTTAAAAAAGTAAAGCAGCTGTATTTGTGTCTTACTTTGCTGTAAGAATCAGACCTGATATTTTTCATGTGAGAAAAATACTTGCACAGGGAAGGACAGAACTTTTAGGGACTGAAATTATTCTCCCTGGGATTTTGTTTTGAAAATGCCTGACAGTCCATGCAATTTGGTGCATTCCAAAGACAAAAAGTTTGCTTTTCAGAAGTATTTTATGGTGCTCTGGGGAGAAGAGTCAATACTGGAAAAGACAATTTAGCAGCATCCCGGGGAACTGACTGCCAAAAGGAGGAACTCAACTCAGCCCTGCCCTTCAACTTGGTAGAACTGCAGCACTTCACCATTTCTGGCACGAGACAAATAGAACCACACAGGCTTGTGGGGCCAAATTTATCCTTGCTGCTTCTCTGCTTAAGTCCACGCTCATCAAAAGTCAGAGATGGAGCAGACATAACAGATCTGCTCTCCTCCTCTCCAGATGCAGGAACGTTCTCTTCATGTTCTGTCTGGTCTGTTAAATATCACAGACAGGGTCTCCCTCAAGGGACTATTCCACAGATTAATACAGGTCACCACCAGGAAATTTTCTTGCCACCAAGGACCCATGGAGTTAATGGAGCTATGCTAATTTACACCAGCTAAGGATCTGGCCCAGACTTCAAGCACTTTGGAAAAGAGTGGTGGTAGAAGTTATTCAAAGGTTACAGGCGATTGGTGTAGGAAAGGGGATTCTTACTGCACTAGCTAAGAAGGGACAGCGCTGTTTGGGACAGCAGTTCTCTCACAGCTTTACTCCTAATGTTATTACTTAGGAAGGCTATTAATAGAAGACAACTACTTTAGATCTGAATCTGATTATTACTTTTTATACTGTTGTAGCACCTCAGTTAGAGATCAGGGTCACACTGTGCCATCATGGCCAATCCCAAAGGGATGTGTCCTCCTTGGAGACAATAATCTGGATCACTCTGGCTAGGTCTTTAAGGTGGGGTGGTTGGATATTCAGTTTGTTCATCACTGGCAATCTAGTCATGCCACCGAAGCCTCTGGTACCCACATGATCACCAACCATGTAGCGGCATTCCTCCGTGCATGTGCTTTGGAATTCATTGGCCTTCCATTCTAATATGTCCATACGAAGAAAGCCACCAATATCAAACCGGTGCTGATGGAGGCAATTGCTGGGTTCAGCTTCAAATATCCTCACTTCTGATCTTGTACTGTCACTTAATATGGAGCAGCTGATGAAGGTGACAAGAATAAAACAAGATGTCCAATCCAATGATCTTCAACCTTCCTCAGAACCCACATTTCACTTTTGTACAAGAGACTTAGTAGAACTGTGATTCTATAGAACTGTAGCTTTGGAGAAAGCTTGAAGTCATAACATCCTCCACAGAGGCCAATGAAGGGCACGAAACATGGCAGTTGCTGCTGTTACGAGGATCTGCATCTTCTGAGCATCCTCCAGCATTGTCTGTGGTGCCATCCAAATATTTGACAATTGCCACCGGCTCAGTGTCCTGCCCAGACTGATTAATACTGAGCTGGTTGTAATTGGAAGCTGAAGGCTGCTTGATGGCAATGGCCAGGGACTTAATTTTTATCTGGATTAATAAACCAGGCCAATGCATGCTGCTTCTTGAAGAGATCTGCCATCAGCTTTAGGCATTCACCAAACTGAGCCAACAAGACAATGCCATCGGTGTATTTGAGATCTAGGAGCAGAATAGCATTAAATGCATTATCACCAGCCTCTTCAAGCTTATCAGCCACTCAATGCTGATATTGAACAATGGTGACGACACAGCCTTGCCAAACACCTGTGGAGATAGGAAACCATGTTGTGCATCTGCCATGGACTCAAACATAGCTTTCCATTCCATTATAGAGCTGTTCTCTCAGTTATATTACCTTCCAGGGGCGCTGAGTCATGTCATCACAGCCTACAAACTTGCTCAATGCACTGAATCAAAGGCCTGATGGAAGTCTATACAAAGTTCTGCACACAACTATTAAATTCAGGCATCTTTTCAAAAACCTGTCTCAAGATAAAAAAATCTGGAAGACAGTGGAATGACCAGGTATAAAACTGCACTGACTATCTTGGCCTTTGACATGAAGTGCATTGTTGATTTGAGACATTAACACAGAAAAACTGCTGTTGGTCCCAGGGAAAGTCTTTGCAATACCTCAGCCTTATCATCCATTTTGAACAGATGTAGACCACCCTTTTTCCTGTCATTGGGGAGGCTATTATGCTAGATGGCCTAGAAGAAGCTATGCAGCCTTGGTGCAACAATACTCACTTGTCTTCAGCAACTCCAGGGTGTTGTTACAACCCCCCTGGTTGTTTCCCAGACTTGGGGACTGATTAGATCTCTTCTGATTCGATATCTTGGTTGAAGGAAGGTGACTCTTTCAGAACTTCCTGCCCCTTTTCAAATGGAAGAGGGACTGCAGGCAATGGACAATTGAGGAACATCTTAATGATTTTCTTATTGATGCAACTGATCCTGTCATCCTGATTCTTTACCAGACAAGTTGGTGCCACCTTCCCTTGCAAACATCAAAGTTGAATAAGGGATGCAGCAGTAGTGTCTGCTGTTAGCCTGAGTCAGCCACCAGGATTCCTCACATGAGGACATTCCAGAGATGAACCCATTCAGCCTATGCTTTGGCTTTTGAGAATCAGATTGTAGCCTTCCCTTCTTCCTTTTAGCTCTGACTGCAGTGAGTATCCCCTCAGTGATCCATGGAGTATGTTTAAAGAGCTGAGCTCCCAGCACTGGACAGGCCTCTGTCAGCACTGATGATGTGAAACTGCTCCATTCCTCAGAGGACACGGAGTGAGACTTCAGTCTAAAACTTCAATGGCTTTAAGCAGTTCAGAGCAGAAAGCCACCAGATAGTTTGATGGTAATAAGAGCTTTTGGTTGACTCAGACTAGTTGCTGCCCAATAACTAGCTGTCTTTGAAGATGGATATGCACTTTTGTCAGCAAAAGTTGATGGTCAGTGTTAAGTTCAACACCTCTTGTGCATCCATGACCTTTGATCACCAATGATAGTTAATGAGGACATGCAGTCCTAATGAAACCATCTGGGCTGCACCAAGTCTCCTTGCGACTTTTTGCTGACATGCTTCCCTGTCAACCAATCACTACATCACAAATTCCAGAAGTTGCTTTCTGTTCTTGTTCTTTTACTGAATACCAAGCTTCCTGAGTATACTTGACCAGGTGTCACTATCCTTTCCTACCTGTGCATTAAAGTCACCCATGATCATGGCAACATCTCTTCTTGGAGTTTCATTGCTGATAAATTATCAGCAATTGCAATCAATCGGCAGCTTCATCATTGGCTTTGATGTTGATGGGACCATGCTGTGTGTTGCTGGTATGGAATCAGATACTGATATGTCATTCGTTAATCGCCCGCCAACCCTGCAACACACATCAGGCATTGTATGGAAGTACAATGGCTATCCCTTGCTGGAGCACGGTCAGAACATCTTGAAAACCAAAACAGATGATCCTCAGCTTACTTTTCACCACTTCCTGGCCTGTGTACTTCAGATAAAATCTAGATATCCATGTTCAGGTTTTTTGGCTGCTTGATGAGACTGGATTTAACCATTCAGACAAAGTCTGAACGTTCCAGGCACCAACTTACATTTGCCACCAACACACCAGATACCAGAATGTCCCCACTGTTCTAGGCACTGTACATTAGTGCAACTAAGGCAGTCTCTTGTCCCAGAAACTTCACAGTCTAAGGCTGATTAGAGACAATAGGTGGCTCTTACTTACATCAATATGATCTCATGCCATTTTTCACCTGTGTTCATTGTCTTAACTTGAGATATCATAACTCAGGACACAATCAAGCCCTTCATATTTTAAATAAGCACTGTTACACTGGACCAGAAAGGTTTAAGCCTAGCTGGCCGAAATAACTCCCCCCCCCCCATCAACTTTTGAGGCCAAATTTAAAGGTATTGAAATAATTAGAGCCATTCCCTGTAAACAGCTAACAGCCATGTTGTATAGGCTAGAGCCTTGAAATGCAAGTGTATTGTTGGCAGTTATTGTTTATCTATCATCTTGTTAGTGATTACCAATAAAACCAAATAGACTATAATGACACAGGAACTATTAATTCAAAAATCAAAAGATATTAACATTTAAATGAAACGTGAATGTAATAACACTATTGTTTTTGCTTCTCTTTGAAGTTCAAATAGTAAGCACCTGTGAACCTGTGAATCGTTGTAAATTGCTGATTGTCGTGCTAATGTAGTTTGCGTAGAAAATAGGAGATGTTACTTCAAAACCACAAGTAATTACCCATTATGCACCCAAGGATGACCAGCTGTGATATCTGCTGCAACAACCTAGAGAGTTAGTTTAGTACATTTTTGGCAATGTGCATGTAGAGGGTCAAAACCAGAAAGCTGTTGACAGCCTTTACTACAGAGTAACTACCATCCCTCCATAATACATCACGTACATGGGAATGACTGTACAGTATCTGCAGTGAATTTACAATGCAAATTTCCCAGGCAGGGACCAACTTTGTGTTAGAGCACAGAGCAGGTGGTAGGTGCTGAATGAATGAATGAATGCGAGACGAACAAGGCATTTGTGCACAAGGCATTCACAGAAATAGAGCACTTCTGAATTTTAATAGTCTATAGACTTCTTGGTTCTGTTTCGAGTACCAAAAATGAAGGACAGAGTAACCAAATTCTTGGCATTTAATTATGTATCACATTTTCTTACTTCTCAGTGCAGGGCACTAAAGTTCTCAGCATCTATGCTGTCAAGTAGCTTTTACATAATTCTGTTGCAGTAAAGCATGTGCAAACAGGATCTTGATGTCTTGGATTTCCATGTGTATTTGCAAAATTTAATTGGCTTCATTTTACATAATTTATCTGGCATAAAACAAACCTGGTGTATAATGAAGCTGTGCAAGCAGGTGCTGGCTATTCAGAGACATTGGATTTATCAGAATTAAGATGGTGCTCTGAATCTGTACTTCCTCCTCCATTTTACACACGTGGCAGCTAAAAAACTGTGGAATTGATTCTGATCCACTTGTACTGTTTTAAATCAGGCATCCCTATGGACTTCAATGGAGTTGCAAAAACAAAGTAAGAGTCATTGCCATCAGGCTTGTCAAGATCTACATACTCCATGATTGACTTGACCTTACTATGTTCTTCCTCATGGATGTTGTTTTCCTTGGTCAGTGACATGTGGCTCTGACATTCCGTGCAACGTTCAAAGCTAATTAATTTTATTGGCAACTGTGGACTAAATCTTGGTTCTATCAGTATCAATGGCAAGACTCCTAGGGCTTTAATAAGGCCAAGATTTGACTTACTTTGTTGCTATTCTGCAAAATTAAGATTTAATCTATGTTCTTAATGGCCTGGGAAGCAGCATAAAAAGTGCCTGCCTAATTCTGCAGCTATTTCTACAACTGTAACACTATCTGAGGGACAGCGAGTGGCTAGATGCACTTGAGATCCCTCCTATATCTGTCTCTTGGCAGCATTTGAAGCTGATCATGAGAAGTAGTGGGAAACAATCCACACTAGCAAAGTAATTGCTAGAAGAGAAACAAAGCATGGCTTTACATTTTAAAGATTTCAGCATCTCAAATCCAAAACTTCAACTCCTCGAAATTTTGCCATACTTTCCAAAACCACAAAAAACCTAGTGATGCAAGTGTGTGTGTGTGTGGGGGGGGGAAGCAACTTCCATTTTTGCCAGATGTACAGCAAGTAATTTATCTAGCAAAAATGCACTCTTATCACCCTATCTGGTGCACTGTGCATTCATTACTCCATTTAATAGGAGAGCTTCATTAGCCAATGTAGTCAGAAGCCATTTCACAGTCTGCCCAGCTGGGAAGATTGCATGAGAGCAGGAATGGGGGAACAATGAACCATTTAATGCAATGATGACATCACCTGAAGCCCACCCTATAAACATGACTAATCCTTCACTAGTTCATTTCATGTTTATGTTGCAAAGTAATTACTGTAAACTATCATTTTAGCATTGTAGTTAAATCCAATCAGTGTGTCAGCTTTCCACTGTACTCTCCTTTTAAAAGCTCACTATTAAAGACCACTGAAAACAATTTACATGTGAGCTTTTGTACGATGTATTGCTTATTTCTGATCAAGAGGTTCATGTTAAATAAGAACAAAACTTCCTCACTGGCCAGATGCTGCATTTGCTTCCTCTCTGGTGCTCTGGTAGGCCCAAGTAAAAGCCCAGAGTAAAATATATTGATAAGTATCTCAAACTATAGAGTTGACAAACTTGTAGCAAAAAATAATTTAAAATATTTAAAGGGGGGTGAGATCCTATCAAGTAACTCAGCTGTGCAATCCTTGCACGTGTTCAAATAATTCAAGGCATGATTGTGACCCATGTTAAGACCCACGTAGGGGAATATAAAGGCATAATTCCCCCTTATGTCCCTGTACAGGCTATCCATATTGCAGGTTGCTGCACATGGGAGGGAGAACAGCAAGTAGCGATAGGGAGAGGGCAGAGCCTTGACTCTACTATCAAATGCACCAGTCAATGCAGCTGAGTCACCATAGAATGAGAAGCTGTGCTAGATAGAGGGCTGCAGATTATTTCCTTGCCCTCTGGATCAAGGGTGGGGAGAGAAACCAGGGCCAGTAAAGGACCTTTATAGTCATCTAGCCTACCCTTCTGCATAATACAGAGTGTAGAATTTCACCCAGTAACTCCTGCATTAAGGCAACAACATGTGGCTGAATTTGAGATTGTCTTTTAGAAAGATATTGGCCTTGATTTAAAGATGCCCAGGTGACATACAATTTATTATGTCCCTTCACTGTTAAGAATTTGCATCTCATTGTACTTGTATGCCATTATTAAATAGCCTCTTAAAAATAGGTTCTCCAGTACAATATATAGACTGAGCACCACTAGACAGAGGATATGCCTATACTGAGACAGAGGATATGCCTATACTGTAGCCAGAAGCAAGCCTCCCAGACTGGGTAGATGGACTCGCACTAGCAGGACTTGAGCTAGTGCACTAGAAGTCGCAGTGTGGACATCACGGCAGTGACAGACAGTTGTGCTAGCCCCTTGAGCTCAGATCCAGGGGGATGAGGTGGGCTTGTGAGTCTGAGCTACTGTCCAAGCTGTAACCCCCCACTTCTATTTTTAGTGCACTAGCTCAAGTCCCACCAGCCTGTGTCTGCCAACCTGTGCAGAGAGGCTCACTCCCAGCTTCAGTGTAGACATGCCCTCATTGTAATTCATGTTTTCCAGACTGCAAATCTACCTGGTAGCTTTTCACTCTCACATCTGGCGGTCCAAGTCCAAACCAGACGTGTAAATCTTTCTGAGAGAGATTTGGCCAGCAGCACCAACTCCCTCCATGCTTACTCTCTTCTAAGGGAGGAGGCTGCTTCTGTTCTACTCCACAATCACGCATGTTAGGAAGGGGGACCTACAAATTCCCTGAGCCCTAGGAACAAAACTTCCCAGGATACTTTCTTGCTGACTGAAGAGGGGAGCCTGGACTCATCCACTTCTTAGGACTTTGGTCCCACACCATAGACAGAGCTGTATTCTGCATTCTCTCTCAGACTGAACTGCCATCCCAGGATCACTCGCTCACTCATTGGCTGTTTCCTGGGTCGATGGGGTCTGGCTTCACAGGACAATCTCTGGAACACAGTATGGATCTGGAGACTAATCCGCAGGCTTAAAGCACCCACTGTTGCAACCATGGGGCCTACAGATTTACCTGAATTGTGAGCTCTATTGTAAGAGGTGCATGAGATGTTACAATAATCTACAAATGCCGATGGGAAAAAGGTATAAAAGAGAGAGACTAGCTGAATTAATCTAAACCAAAAGGCCAAGTTGATATGATTCAAGGACTATGCTGATATTATGCTTGTTAAAAAGCAGGAGCCGTGCAGCTGGATGTTAATGAGCCAAAATTGGTGTGTCAGATATTAGACTTAATTGGTGGGCAAAATTAGGAGGGGATAGGTTATTCCACCCATCACTCCCTTTTGCGGTCCTTAAAAAGAAATGGTAAACAAGAAAAGACAGAAAACAAATAAGTTACTGGAGTGAGCTTCACCCTCATTGCTGCTATTGTTACGATTTCCTGAGGCCCCGAGCCTTCATCATCCTGATCCTGTGAGATATCCTGCCCAGAATGGGTTAGAAAAAGAGGGACACAGATGACATCAACATCTCTACTACTGCCAGCTGAATCCCAACCACCACCTGGGTTGACAGTACATTCTTTGATATCATCCAGGGTTTTTTTCTTCTAAACCGCTCCAGCTAAAAGGAAAGGGAACCAAAAGTGTTGTTAAAAGGAAAGTTTTATTTACCACTTTACATTTCAATTCTTTTAACTATTTTCCCTTCTTTTCTTTATGTTTAATAAAAAAGTTAAAAATTCGTACTGGTGTGTTTGCCATGGTGCTAAGCAAGCTAAAGTCTCTGTATATCAAGCCGTGGACCTTGTTTAATATTATTTTTAACACTGGATAGTGATTGGGTTATGTTAATACCTGCAGCCCCTTTTTTCATTTAAATTAATACAACATACCCCAGGACATTGTCATTCGCAGTAGTAAGCTTTGACAGATCTGACTCAGTGACTCTTTGTTCTATCCAGCACATCCACGTAATCTCCTCTCCTACATCAGCCGTGAAAATTATAGCCACATCATAGCAGTACCCATACTGAAAGTCAAGACTATGTTCTATAAATAGTTGTTGGATGAGAAGTATTTCAGAGACTAAATACTACACTACTATATAATCCTACTAGCATTACCATAAGTAGCTCTATTGACTTCAGTGTACCTGTGTGTGTAAAACTTGGCTGAAACGTAGATCAGGTGTCTTGCAATAGGGAGGCACAATATAGGTGTATCTGTCCACAGAAACATCCAGATGAGCAAGAGGACATTCCTGAAATTAAACAGTGGCATCTTTTTCCACCACCTCAGGAAGCCAGCCATCTTGAGTGAAAACAGGTAGCAGTGGTGGTGCTTCCAGTTCACAGCGGAGTCATTATATGGAAAGACCTCAGCATCTTTCTAAACTCAGGCACAGGACCGAAAATCTCTCAGTGGATGATTTGCTTGAAACATACTGAAATTGCACTAGGGATGAATTTAGCCCACTCAGAGAGGAAGAGAAGTTGCTTCAGGTCAGCAGAGAATGGGTAGTATATAGAATTCCCCTCCTCCCACCCAACACCAGCCGTCATTCACTCTGTTTCTCACTTTGGGCCATTGGCTTCTCTCCAACCATCTATAGAGTCCATGCACCTTCAGCTAGCTACTCTTTCACCAGAGGCCACAACCTGTCTTTAATGGACAGCTTACCCTGTTACAGGGCTGGAGATTTTTCTCCCTTAGGGAGAAGTTCATTCTTACTCTTTGAAATAATGAAAGTTTAATGGAAGGGAGGGCAGGAACAAAGTAGAAAGGTGACCTAGCCACATTCAGCTGTCAGCTGGGAGGGCAAAGAGACCAGGGCCTGGGGTTCTGTCCCATTTCTAGATATGGCAGCCAGGAGTAGGTTTGTTCGGAGGAATTCAAGTCAGAATAACTTGTGTATGTTTGGTGTTCATTGTCCTGTAAACTGATAAAAGCAGATATAATCCTTGCACAAGCTTATTTGTATACTGTCAGTTTACTCTTCCCTTCCCCCCACCCTTCCATTTCCCTGAGAGATTGAACAGACCATGATGGGGTAAATTCTCCTGTTATTTATGCCAGTGCAACCTTTTTGAAAGTTGCTGGGTCAAAATCAGCCCTGATTTAAGCAGGTATAATGCCAGAGACTTCAGTGAGATTGCAATAGGGAGAAGAATATGACCCCCTAGTTTTATATTTAGATTCTAATCATATAATTTCTCTGTTAATTCTTTTGAGGTTTCCTGGCTTCCTGTAGAAGACTTACATTTACTTTAGAGAGTCTGTTCGGGCACTCCTCTCTCCACAGACCCCCTCACCCACTACACTCTCCAATCTCAGTCCGTGGCATGCAGTTGCACATATAGCAAGCAAATTAACTGCCAGAAGAGTTGTATGCCAGCCATCACGCAGGCTGCTTAGCACAGCAGGATACATGGAGGGTCATCATTTCAGGCCAGACTCTAAACAAGTGAAAGTCAACCTACTACTGGGCAAGGCTGTGGTTAAAGACATTGCTTTGAGAAAAGCAACATGGTCTCACAGCCAGGGAGACTGCTAGATTCCACGATTTTATTAATCTAAGGATAGGGTCTCTGGGTAAAAATTGATCTGTGATATACAGACTAGATAATCTAGTGGCCCCTCCTGGCCTTAAGCTCTGTGAAAGGAGGAAAAAGACCTATATGATCATTGCCTGTTCCTACACTAGTGAAAGATGCAGTCTCTGCAGAGAGGATGCATCAGATATTAAAATGCTACTATACTTGATTTTGGCCAGTGGCCAAATGAAAGCAAGAAAATTCTCTTAACAATTGTGCTGAGTACTGCTGAGCATTTGAAGTTTAGACACAAGAACAAATCACTGTGGAGAGAAATACTTTAGGAATATTATTTTGTACGGCGGAGCACTAGAGGGCTTCCTACCTGGCTAGCCAGCCAGTAGAGTAACATCAACACCTACTAGCATACCCGTGTCAGTTGCTGTTTCCAGTGTCTGGTATGTATTGAAGCATCACACTGCACTATCATCTTCTCTTTTTCTTCTATTGTGAAATGTACACTGCTTATTAAAAACCAAGCTTCATCTCTGAATCAGAGTGGAGCTTACAGTCATAATGAAGTAAAAGATAACTTCTACTGCTTCTGCAATTTGTGACTCTGTTTGTCACTTACTTATGTTTACCACAAACAGAGGAGGGGGATGCCAGTAGTCCATGACCAGTCTAAGTTTTAGAACCCTACTAAAGCTGTGTGCAACTTGGAGGTAGGGAACCTGAACCCACCTGCTGCAACAAGTGTCTCTTATTGCCAAAATAAACTGTACCCCTCAACCTTACAGCCAATTGACAGGTGGTGGTTGTTAGTCTCCCTCTGGTCTCTGGCTTGAAGAGCAAAGCACTGCACTGAGGACAAAGGGGTATATTTGTGCTTTGTCCCCAAATGTATCAAATTAGTTTTAAGACTTTGGCTGGAAATAAAACGAGAAGTGCACCAGATCATTTAATTAGTTCAGCTATCATTAATGCTGTTCAGAATTCCACAGGAGAACTTATGGCAAATTCAAGAAGGATGATGCCATTTAAAGCCAGAATGCCCTTTAACTCTTGAAGTACAGCTAAAGACAGGTGAGAAAATTGTTGCTACGTTGACTCTTTATAAACCCAGCCTGGGGAAGCTGGAAACACGGAAGAGGCAGTGACATTCAGATGTAGTATTCTTCATAATCAGTGTTACGATATATTAAGCATAGGAATAAAAACACACTGATTTGCCAAACTGGATTTTTTTTCTAGTGCGTTGCTGGGTTCACATTCTAGCAACCCCTTACAAGGACCTCTTGCTATTACACTGCCTTGTATCTCATTAGCTACTATGCTCAGCTAGATATGGTCGCTGCTTTAGATTCAACTGCTGTACTGTTTCCTAGACACTTAGGGCACAGAACAAAAAGAAAACTAAAAACAAAAGCAATGAAGCTTAATGAATCAGAAATGTAGCTACAGTATCAGAAATACCAAAAGCTCACCCCCACCCCCAGACGTATAACATAGCTTTATCAGCAGTCCTGGAATTCCAATCCCATGCCACTTCTACAGGACCTCTCTCATTTTGGATGTTAGAACTTGCCCATGGAAAATTCTCATGCAAGATACATTCCCCAACACAACCACCCCACCATAATATAGAACTGAGACAAAGCCAAGCAAAACCAGAACAAACTAGTTTTATTCAGAAGAATATGATGAACATAAACTCCTGCCTGAGCCCGCAAGACTTCCATGCAGTTAACATGCATGGATTTCAGAGGCAGTTCTGCATGGACAGTTTTCAGAATTGTCTCTCTACTCTTTCTCTGGAAGAGAAGAACAGCCCAGTGCCATGGAGCTTATACAAATTAGAAGTCATTCTGACAGATGACTAAATCAGGTTTTTGCTATACTCATCATGCAAAGCACCTTTACAAAAAATTGGCCTGGGAGCATTTAGTCCATGAAGGTTTTTTTTCTATTACTTGACAATGTATAAAATTACTTGTTGCCAAAATTAACAAATAATTGAATGACTGAAATGATCACAACATTACATCTCTCAGCAAGTCAACAGGTCTCCTTTGATGTTCTTCCATTAACGTCCCCCCTATACACACAAGGACACAGTTGATATGGCAGCGTACATAGATTGTGTCCTTTGACATATGCACACATTGATATAGAACTGCTGCAATTAAAGTTTGGCTACTCACGTTAAACGAGAAAATTCCCGTGATCACATTTGTTAAGATAATGTGCTGTTGCGATTGCGAGTCTGATGAGGCAGCTCCTTTTGTCACACATGCACATAATACTCTGTCATGACCTCTTCTTAATAACTCTGCTGAAGGGAATGGGACTAGGAAATATCTCCATGAAAGCAAGGAGGGGAGCTAAAGGGTATTTCGCATAGCAAAAGAGGGAGCTGTAGGCACACAAACAGCAGTTGCTTGCTTTTTGTTATATTAGAATTAACACCAAGTAAAAATATTTTGTCGTGCTCCATTGAAGTGTTAAAATATTTGTTCTTTTCCATTGAACAGGACCCTATGGTCCACGCCATTGAAAAATCAAGTAACAAAGGTAATGCACAAGTATTCTTGTCAACTCACATTCATAATTTCCTACTGATTCCTAGAAGAACTATTTAAAGACCACAGTTCTGAAGCCTTATTTGAGAAAGTTGTCTGGAGAGTGCTTCTACCACAGAACAGAGATCAGCTTTTGGACAAACCTTTGGTATAAGTCAGAAGCTTAAAACGGTCTGAAAAAATATCTGCCTCATCAGACTTGAGAAGTTTTCTTTTACATCAGCATCCAAGCCTGGCGTTTTAAACTTCATTGAAAACTACTTTCATACAAAGATAGATAGTTCTGTAAACCAAACAGCTTGCAGTTGTTGTAAAGATAAATAAGCTCACTAGTCATCTTTCATCTTGGTCATTGTCCAGTCACTTATTTTTAGTATTTGTAGGACACTAGAATACAAACATAATGGCAGCCTTCAGTTTTATCAAACCCTGAACTTCAGCTACCCCTACTGTTTTCCTAACAAAATAAGCAGTGTCATTAGGTAGGGCTCCCACACCCAGGATTCCTTTTCTGCAAACAGTGCTTACACAGCACTTATGCCAAGTTTAACACCTCCTGCTCTATTTACAGCACAAACACAATAAGTTCCCCACAGCTCAAGGTTCTTATTTTCTCCTAGACACAGGGTGGATAAGCAGAGATTTCACTTCCCTGAGATCCTGGGCTTTTAACCCTTCCATACAGCCTCACCTATTCCTTCTCTTTTTTAGTGGACCTCAGCTGGTGAGCTGAGCCACCTTGTTAATTGATTAACCATTCTCTTAATCAATTATCCCTCTAATTTGCCCCATGTGGGATGCTTACCAAGTGTTCAGAGTGATGAGGCAGCCTTAGGCTACTCTCAATCTGTCACAGGGAGATGTTTGATAGTAATTTTTCCTTTGGAGCTGATGAGGATTCAACACAGGACATCAGATATTCTTTTCTATCAACATCCAAGGTAGCCTGGACCTAAATTGTGCAGAAAGGTTTCTGTGGCACTCATACAGTAGTAGACTGGAAATTGCTTCATTTAATTTTTTCTTCAAAAGCTGGATTTAAATCAATACAAAAGTGAAGAAATACTGGTATTAAATTTGATCCCATGTCAACTTGCCAGGTTTTCCACATGCACTGGCTGTATTGAGAAGCAAGTGAAGTTGGAAGGCCTGGCAGTTTGGTGCAAGATAACTGGGTATTTCAATACCAAAGGAGGCAGTTAGGAATGGTAGGGTGAGCCTAATTGTTGGGTATTTCTGCTAAAATCACTGACAACTAAATAGTGTGGTTTAAACTCTCAGCATTAGGTTTTAGAGTGAGAATAATAAGTAGCCCAGTTATTTTTTGAAAGACTACTAGTACCCACAACTTCCCCGGTTCCAGTTACAGTTGTAGGTGCATGGAACTTCTGAAAAACACTAATGGGTATTTGGCATATCCAAAGAGTACAGGGTCAAGCCCTAACTGAGTACATTGTTAGGTACAGCTAGGAGGCAGTGTAGTCTGGTGAACAGGGCACAGGATTGCAAGGAGATTTAGGGTTGGTCCACACTTAAAATGCTACAGGGCCATTGTAATGCTTCAGAAAAAACACTACCTATGTGAAGGGTTCTTCCATTAGCATAGATACTTCAGTGCCCTGAGAGGCAGCAGCTAGGCTGACAGAATTCTTCTGTTGACTAGAGCTGTCTACATCAGGGGCTAGGTCCGTTTAACTGCATCTTTCAGGAGCATGGATTTTTCATACCCCTGAACAACAGTTAAACTGATGTAATTTCCTAGTGTAGGTCAGGCCTTGGATTCTATTTTAGATTATCATGGTTACATTGCGTGCTCAGGGCAAGTCTCCACACTTCTGTGTTTCAGTTTTTCCTATCAGGAAAATGGGGATAATAGTACTTTCTCTTCTTTAGAAAGCACTTGGGTTTCTATGGATGAAAATTACTATTCAAATGTTGTGTGATTCTCAGAGATTTCTGAATGCAGGGAAATTCTTTTATCTAATATAATTAAAGCTCCCCATTCCTCTTTCCACATTAATCCTAAGAGAAAATAGATTGCAGCATCCAGAATGTTCAGCCCCCTATCATCATTCATTAGCTCTCCCTTATTTCATCTGTCACGTAGGCTGTCTTTGTGTATATTCTACAATAATTCATGCTGCTTCAGAAACACGCTGGTAAGATAGCAGGTTTTACAAATCAGACCAGTCTACACAAAAAAGGAATGTATTTCACAGTGGCTTCTGCTCAGTTAAACTTAGTTTATTCTTTGCTTAACAATATCAACCTAATGATCATGCTCCTGAAATTGTTGCAGTAAGCTGGCTCAGTTAGGTGTCCTAGTTTACTATAATGTCAGAGATCCTGAATATTTTTCATGAAGCATTTATATTTCCAGGTCATCTCTAGATTGAACTCCATGGCAAATCTCTTCAATCCCTGATATCTTTAGACAGCTATTTGGGTACAGCAATGTCCCTTCTTTCTGCTTGTCTCTCTCATTACATTGCTGTTCTTGCATTTATCACTCCCAAGTTCTAAAGTTACTAAGCCAGCTGATATGACTTTTAAAAAATAGATAGGGCTGCCATCGGGTGCACAACTCACTGCTGGTCTGGTGCCCTCTCCTGGTAGTTCTGGGGATTAGTGCCTGCTTGCAGTCAACACCCCCTCACACAGCTCGCTTGCTCCAATTGTGTCTCTCATACAGGTCTGCAGCTTCTCTATCATCCCAGGAACCATAGCATCCCCTTGCTGACTCAGTCCTCCAGCCAAGTAATGTAGTGTCCCAGCCCCTTCCAAGGGGGCAAAGTCCTGTCTCCCTAGCATTACTAGGCAGTTTTTCCTTCCATTGCCTCAGGATCACTTCCTCAATGGCTGATAAGAAAACCCAGGCCCACCTCCTACGCTAGGTTCCAGTCCAGGGACACTGAACTCAGCAGTTCTGGATGTTCCTCTCTTAACCCTCATTGCTCCTTCCTTGCACTGCTTTCCCCTCTCCTGGGGAAGGGCATTAACACTGCCCTCCCCCAGTTTTGCCCTACTTTCCTATCATTTTCTCCAGCAACCCCCTTGTTGCTCACCACTCCTAGGCTTTATACTGGCCCTGCCTGTTCCTGCCCAGCTGGAACAAATTCTAATTAGTGGCTGGCTCCTCCTCCAGGTGCAGTTAATGGCCTGCCTGGCCACCTTAATTCCTTTCAGTCCTGTGTCAGCTGGTCATCCCATCACCAGAGCAACAATGCAATCATTTGGCTCTATCTCTATGGCTGTTGTTACTAACAACTTTTTGCACCTGGCCATTCCAAAACCCTCACATTTTTGGACAGAGACGTAGTGAACCAGAGGCACAATCTTGGCCCCACTGACACTTCTATTGATTGCAGTGGTGCCAGGGTTTTACTCTCTATGTTTTTAGGGTTAAGTTATGGCCCTGCACTGGATTGTAGAGGAAGTGTAACATCTAAATGAGGTGCCCGGAGTCACTGGGCCTGATTCTCCACCGGTTATCGGGTGGCATTTTACATTCCCTCTGCAGAGGTGTAAATGGTCGCACAAGGTGCAGTGCAAGGGAAAACCAGACCCAGAGGGCCAATGTAAGGTTTAATGCTGCCTGAGCTGCTGGAGGAGTATAGCAAGAGGCTGCACATGCCACGCTTTAAAAGGTGCGCTCCCAATGTAACACAGTTGTCCTGGTGCTCAGAGGCTGGCCAGAGGCCCCAGCCTTTTCTCTACTCTGCCCTGCCTGCTTTGAGAGCACTAGACTGCAGAAGCCAAACTAACTGTGCTCGGGAGAAATCAGGAGGAGGAAAAATGAGGGAGTTCCTTGGGCCCTGTCCTCTGCCCCTCTCCCAGCACACCAACCGCCAACAGTCAAGCATAATCTGACCCTTAGTATTTGGTCTCATTTATTTTCTGGGGACCTATGAAGTGTACTTAAAATAACTTAGGTCTGCCAGGAAGTGTGAGTTTTGGTTCAGTAGTTCTGCTTGAAAAGCTGTATGTGGCCTGAAGATACCAGGAAGGCTTATTGCATTTTTTTAGATCTAAATATTGCTCCCCAGTGCTGTTTTGTCCATTGGCCTACTACTGTCAGTCCTCATTTCACAAGATGTTCTGAATATCTAAATAAATGTGTTTTTTTAAGCACCTGTCCTCTGTATAACACCACCACCATCAAAATAGAAAAGTTAGGTAAGTTAATATGAAGTTCTGCTATAAAATTTGTATGAGAGAAAATTAAAACAACAAACGACTGGAAAAAAAGAAATCAAGGACCATAGCTTGTAATCCTCTGCTCACGTGGGTAGAGGTCTGCCTGCTGGCTCAGGCCCTCAATTTATAGTAGCTCTTTCTGTCCTGTCAATTCTTTTTTCAAATTTTACTTAAAAAAAAAAAAAGTTTCCTCTCGCTCCCTTTGCATGGAAACTTATGCCCTGTTTTACCTTGTCTTTCATCAAACAAGTTAGCGCCTACTGGTGCCTTCTGGGTTGAGCTTTAAATCTGTTTGGTTTTGC
>ML675617.1:11795109-11808598 GCA_007922155.1 Mesoclemmys tuberculata | reverse complement strand
TCTATCCTTCTCCATGTGTCACCTTGGCATTTAATATTTGGTGAGGGCTGAACATTGCCAGAATTTGCAGTTTTAAAGGGGAAGTAAGTGTCTCAAATTATTAACACGCCTAAACAGAGTAGCCCTTAATCTGAAAACACCGGAATTGACAAATTTATCTAGCTAATCTGGCATTTTGTCTGTGACAGGGGCCTACGATGGTTATTTTAAGGACTGCTGGAGATGACAGATGATGCCCAGAAGAGAACTAACTGATCCTAAGGTTCTCACCAACTAAAAGCCAAGTGAACACAGACCAGGCCAGGCCATTAGAATTCTTATAGCAGCTGTGTAATAATGCTATGTTGCTTTGGGAGCAGTACAGAGGTAGCAATAAATGGCAAGATACTTGCATATCCGATGAAAAAGGCCTAAGGGCCAGATTCAGAGGCCTTAGGTTACACTTCAGCAAGGGGAGTCTAACTAGGCCATTTTCATCACTGGTGTAATTCCACTGGCTGGAAAGCAAAAGTAAGCAGGCGTAACATTGTCTCTTTCAGCCCATCGGAGATGTCATGAAAAACATAAAAGTAACAAAAAAAAAATTAACGTTAGCTCCCTCCTATAATTTCATAGTTATATCTACTTAGATTTACATTCACTGATTTGTAAATCATACTGGCTTCCAAAGGATCTGAGTTTCACTCAAAGGGCTAAATTAGTCCATGACTTCAAGGGATGCATTTGGCCCCAAATATTCACCTTTCTGGAATATCGCAATTTAGTCATTTAAATGCAAGGCTCTGGACTTGGTGAGAAAAGTCAAACATTTTCTTTCTACTTGGTAATGGTTGAGCTCAACACAAATGATCCAATAGTAATAGCTTATATATCACAACCACACTTCTTAAGCCTGTTTATCTTCTTGATCAGAAGCATATTTTCACACTGTGGGGACAGGCGCCCCCTTTTGTATTTACATTTTCTAATAGCCTGTTGTCATTTAGGCTTGCAAGAGAGCTACCCTTGCTTTGAAGACTGTGTGAATTTCTACACAGATGGAACAAGCCAGCAAGAATATTTGTTTTTCTTTGTTTATTTGTTTTTAATGGCGAGAGAATGGCACGTGGAAATACGTGAGGCAGAAAAGCCAATACTCAGAAGCTGGTTTCAAATTTGGTCCAGAACAATTTAAATTATTTGGCAATAAGTAAGTTAGAAATAGAGATAAGACTCATTTGGATTGAGGCTTCTGGTGGAGACCACAGGATGACAGAGGCACGCAGTAAAGTTTGAGTATAAATTCAGATTTGCACTTCCTCAAATTTCAGCTCCACAATTTTGTTTTGGACCTAGCTCCACTACAACTGTACAATTCTGAACATTGAGGCTGAAATCAGACCTGAATATTCAAGTCCCGATCTCTCTTTTGGGATGGTCTTAAAACTCTGCATCTGAACTTTGAAGTGTTCGAAAATTCAGATCTGAATTTTGTAACATGGGCTCATCTGTATTTATGGGGCAAAAAAGAGCTTGAACGCCCACCAAGAAACAAACAAAAAACAGGTGGAACACTTTCTGGTCGTGGAAGGCTCAGCTCAAGAAGGCAGCTAAGCAAGCGGACAGAGCTGCTAAATTATGCTGAGCCTTTTTGAAAACAAGGTCCTACATGTTTGTATAGAGCAATAGACAAACCACAGCAGGAATGGGTGGCTTATACTGTTAAAAGCAAGTGAAAAAGAGTGCTAACTTAACTCTTTCAGCCAAAAGAAGCTTGTTTGAGATTTTCCACACAATGACTTCCATCCTATTAAAGCCAGTGGCAGTTTTGCCTTTATCTTTGAAGGGAGAATGATCAGGCGAATTGATTTAAGCACAACTTTACCTATAATTACGCTAATATCCTTGACTGCCTCTGGACAGAGGACTATGATGAACCAGCCAAAACCAAAACAACAGCGAAGATGAAGAATCAAGCTTTTTAAAAAATAAAATTGAACTATTGCTTATCGAAGTTGTCCTAGGACACAGTTTGTTTAACCCAGTGCCACAGCATAGTACAATGTACACTTTATATTGTAATTGTTTCTCCTTGTAAAAGTCTGTTCATAACCAGAGGAAACACAGATTCAAATGAGTTTTCAATTTTCATTTTACATTGCTTGACATTAGAGTGCTTCATATTTCAGTCTGAATATTGTCTGAAAGCTTTTGATATTTGCATATTCAGAAATGCAGTGTGACCTGAGTGGGTGTCTTAAAACCAGACCATATGAAAATTCAATCAATTATCCTTCTGCCAAAGTCATGGGACTGACAAGATTTATTAAGCCATGCCTATTGGGTGAGTATTGTTAACTATGTCTATACCATGATCACCTCATCATCACAATTACCTTTGAAGAGAGACACAGGAGGACCCTTCTAAGAAAAAATGCTTGTGAATAAACGCTCCTTATGCATTCCATGGTAAACAAATAAATGCAAGCAACACAAAACTATCAGAGGAGGTCAGCTGTATACAAATAAGCCTGGAAATGACAATCAACTGCATTCTCTTTTAAACTCTTATTCAGTTTACAGTACAAAAAACCAACAGCAACAAAACTATGTGCACACATAACAAAGCATGAATGGGCCCTGGATCCTTGGAAATCATCATGAAGAAGCCACTAGGCAAAGCAAATCTTCATCGAGTGCAACAGAGATTCATGAGATTGCTGCAATACAAGCTCTGTGAAATGGATCTTTGCAAGGGTCAATGGCAAGTACCTTACCAAGAGCTTGCCCTAAGACAACTCACGTAATCAATTGGCTATAGTCATGGGGAATTCTTTCCAGAACGGTTATAAAATCCACAAGAACTAAATAGCTGAACTGAAATACAACACTTTGATGGATGCCGAGGACCTCTCTGGTATTACGGTGCGTACCGGTGGGGGAACAAGGATGTGCTCTTCCAGCTTGCATTTGGATCAGTGTGAACTTGTTACTAGTATTAAAATAGCAGTTCAATAAATTAGGAAGATCTGACAGTAGGGACATGATTGATGTAAGACTCTTATTTAACAAAATATATTCCTTATCTTTGTTACCAACATAGATTGTTTGAAGTGTCAGATTTTAAAAAAGAAAATCAAGTTTACTTGTACTTATTTCTTCTGTTTGCTTGCTTTTTGCATTACACTCAGCTTGGATAATAAGAATCAGTGAGTCAAGTTCACTTTCTTGTTTTCATGCACAATGCTAGAGAGTTTGCAAAATTATAGAGGAATATTTTAAAAATCTTTTCTTTGAAAGGTTGTAAAGATCATAAACATTTCTATTCGTGTTCAGTTTTGAGGAAACATTTTAAAAGAATGACACCTATCCTCAACTCTGTCAACTCTGTTATACTGATGGAAAGCAGGGGTAAAAAGAGTAGAGGATCAGGCCCCCAAACCTAAGTTTCTCTTTATTCAGCAGCATCACATTAAGGGTGAATCTGTAATCAATATGCATAACTGTTCCCTTCGCTGTCATAAAAGGCATAGGGGAGAGGGGGGAGCTGCTTTTCAGTTCATGTGAAGAAGGAATGTGTGTGAAAGGAAACTACAGTAGAGGCTGGCAACAGGAATAGTCTTCTTACCATTTCTACATGATAAAGGGCAAAAAGCTTTAAATTGCCCCCTCTAGTGGTCAACGAGAAATGTTCTGAACAACACAGTGCAGTTAGGCTATTACCAGCTGCTATAAACATTAATTGAAAGACGCAACACTGGCGTATGAGAGAGAAAATAAAGGAAGGGAATAGAGGTAACAATAAATATACTGTACATTCGATTTTAGTTTTGCATCAAGGCCACAAGGCTAATATTGCTGTAGCAGAGAAAGTAAGAGCCTATAGGTCTACCTCAACCACCAGTTTAGTAGAAAGCAATGAATCTTGTCACATAACGCTACTGCAGTGCTTTAAAAATACTGCTCTACCACTCTTCTTTGTTGCATGATACTATTTACCATGCAGATTCAATGTAACCATGAAATATGATGCATTTGGGGGCATGGTAAGCTGAAATATGATGTAAATCTGCAGCAAAGTACGTTTGGATTGGATTTTAGCTGTCATTTGTTTTTCCACATCCCAACCAAATAATGTGCAGTACGTATTTGCAGGCATTGCTGTGTGTCTTGCTTAGGGAAAGGCTGAGACTCTGAATGAGGGAGAAGAAAACAAACTTTAGGAGCTTAATTCTGTTCTCCCAGCTGTGCAAATCAGGAGTTGTGTGTATTTCACATCTCTGTATGTTACAAACACTACTGCAAGGATGAAGCTCATCTGTGCAAGAGACAGAGTATGCTTGGGGGCTGGTCTAGACTCGTGCAGAAAGTAGGAACTGCTGCAGAGCTCACCATCTATCAGACCAGTGCACAGGGCACTTCTTCAACCTTCATAAACCAACCAACCAAAGAGAAAAAATACACAGAACCCACCCACCATTTTCTGCTTGGGAAGAGGAATGGAGAAAGAACCACATGGGACAGATGCTAGTCACTTTGCTTAAAACGTTGTCCAGAAGATGTTAATTATCCATGGTGATGGGAGCAGTGTAAGAACCCGAATAGAATAGAAAAGGGATAGTGTTTTCTTTAACTATAACCTTCTTCTCTAAAAGCTGCTTGACTAAGTGCTAAATTTTATTCACTTGGGCCAAGTCTATACACTTACCTGAGAAATCGGCGCTAGTCGACGGGAGTTACGCAAGCTACGTAACTCCCGTCGACTTCTTTACCTCTGTAGTGTGCGGAATCTTCAATGCACTGCATCGATGGGAAATATGTTCCCGTCAACGCAGTGCTTCACCACTTAAGGGGGTGGTTTTAGTGCCTCAACTTCCTGATTGATTGAGCAGGTCTTTACCGACCACTCAATCGCTCCAGAAAGATTGATCTGATGGCGGCGAAGTCAGTGTGTACATAGCCTCAGTAAAATAGGATATTGCTATACGTAGTTAAAACTCAGGTGGTTTTGCAAAACAGCAATTAGGGATGGTTCACAGCTAGGTCCCATTTTACCTGAATGCCCAGGGGACCTAATTCAATACTTTTGTCCAGAGTGGCCAGCAAAATCTCAGCTATGCAGTAAGGTTAAGTCATTGCATTCTGCATTCACTCTAAAAGTCCTTATAAAGGACTCAGCTATGTCCCAGGCAAACAGCAACTTGGTAAGTCAGGGGTATGAGGGCTGTTTCTCATGGGGCTGGCTATCGCCCCTTGCATATAATCCAGCTGCTGTCCATCGCAAAGCAGCCAACCTCCAATTGCAGCTGGCCAAAAATGTTTCCCCAGAGGTCTTGGCCATAAACTAGTTGCATGTGCCCAGATATAGTAGAGGCCGAGTTGTACTGCATACAGTCAGCCCACCTCCATGTCAACGTAGCAACATGGGCCTGCCAACTCTCTGTCCATGCTGAATGAATGTGTACACCCACCAACGGCAATCATGACAGAGAATGAGGTGAATAGGCAGGGAACATCTGCCTTCATCCTCTTATGGGCATTAAACTGAAATCAGTCCTGTGCTATGGCATGTACATGATGAAAAATATCACCATTGCAGAGCACATTATCATGTGCACACCAGGGAAGCCGTTACTGGTAGCTGTCTCACCTCTTCCCAGCAGGAGAGACATGAGACTGATATGCATTATATGTCTATCAGAGCTCAAATCATATTTTCTGAGCCAGGAGATCCAACAACTAACTGGTGGTGCAGGCAGAACGCTCACCCATCACTCAGGTCCAGCCTTTTTTTCCACCTGTACCAGGCAAGAGCACTGGCTTCTCTATTAGGCTATGCATAAGAAGATACATAGCCAGGTTTTGAATTTGGAAGTGAATTTACTCCACATAGCACTGCTTATTTGACATGAAAGTTCAAGCACCTGTTGTCTGAAATTGACATATTGAACTTAGGAAGCGCAGAATGACTGACAGCAACTAAGTAGTTAATGAATTTTGTTATTACTTGGTCTGGCTTATTTTCTTCTTTGAGCCAGTCCCTTAAATAGGGGTTGGTTTCACTAAGATAATCCATTAAATACAAGGCTTGGCTTGGGGAATCCTTCCAAATGTTGAATTTTTGGCAGTATAGTACTTCTACTGACAAACCAAATTAGCTGACGCCCAAGTACTAAATCTTTTGAAAGATAAAACTATAGGGATTACACTAATGTATTCACCGTGTTCCTGTCCTTTAAGTGAGCCCAATTAGAAGATCACTGGAAAATATGATGAAGCAAGAAGAGGATGATCAAAATCCAGCAAGAGCAACTCTCCCAATCCTTATTCAGGTGTAGCGATGTCAGAGGTGGCTGCGTCTGCGTCTAACTGTTAACTCAGGAAGAGTACGTGTCACTTTTCATAACTCCAAGGGATAGGGTCACGGACTTCTTTGCCTCACACCTGTCCTCCCTAGAGAGGGATCTGAGCTGCAGAGTTCAGATCCAAATCATAACTTCCCTGAGGTCCCCTTCCCTAATCCTCACTGTTTCAATTTTAACAGCTGAATTCAAGGTCCCCACTTCTTGCACAAGAGCCTGCCAAAGAGAGTCTAGAAACAGAGGTATTGGGAAAAGACCTTCACTGTAAAGCTTCCTGAGCCTCTAAAGAGCAGCAGCCATTATACAACACATGATAGGTCTCATACATTTGCTTTATTTTCTCAGAATCTATTTCATCTCCATTTCTTAATGCTGTTGCAATGTGCTTTAAAGCTGCTTTTGCGTAGCTTACAACCACATCTCACCATGCAAAATGGCTTCTATTATTTTCCTTAAAAACAAACCAAACAAACAAAGCACAGGATTGCCTACATCAGAAGGCTGAGAGTCACACATAGTCAATGCACATCATGTTCTGCTTGTTGTGATTTTATGCTCATCTTTTTGTGATGTGTTATAATGGCATTGTATTGTAAGTGTGTGTGTGTGTGTGTGTGTGTGGCTCCCCAACAACTTTAAGCAGGGGGGGTGGAGATGGCTAAGCACTAAAAGAAGTGGGGAGGAAGGGCAAACAAATCAATCACATCAGTTAAAACACCACAGTATTGAACAGAGAAAAGTCCTACTGATCTAATTAGAAAGCTACAAGACGTTAACAGCCACAACAGTAATGCCATAGCTATTCCTCTATTTAATGGAGCCACAGCTGGAAAAAGTTTAAAGAATCATTGAAATTAGAGACAAAAACCCCATCTAGCCCCTATGCCTGCCTGCATACAGGTGTTCTCTATAGTCAGTTTACTTTTTTCTTTTTTGAAGAATTTTGAGTCAGATCCTCTGCTGTAGCAGATGTTTTGAGCTACCGTTGTATTCCCTCCATTCTGAGACAGTGGTGCGCATCACCGTTCCCCTGAGAACTGCTATTACTCGTACCAGCTGCGGATCTTTGATGGACAGACACACCCCAGCCTGCCCCATTGTACTGGCACTGCTGTGCTCTTTGAGGCATCCCCCATCTCCCACGGAGGGAGGAATTGACCAGGGGACAAATCAACTTCACATTGGCTGGTTGGCACTAAACAGAGCCTGGACTCTGGCCTTTTGTGTTTTCAATAGGTACAAAAGGCTGGCATGAAGATGACTGCACAGCAGGTTTTGAATGAAACTGGAATACAGCGTTATTCTCTGGCAGACATGACTATAGAGTGCAAATTAAATCTGTTAAAGAGACAGCGAGTCTGACAACTTTTGGTTTGTTTTCTTTCCATAGCAACAAGATCATAGATGAGGAAGCAAGTCTCCTATATAGAGAGATTCTACTAGTAGTACTTGTAAAGAGAGGAGGGTAGTACTAAGTGGAATGAGGGGGGAATGGTTATGTAAAGAAGGCGACATTACACCAAGGTGCAGGTGTGATCTGTGCTCACATATGAAATTAAATGATTAAAGACTGGTTTGTGCCCTGGCTACCCCTAGTATCAATGTGCAAAAGGGAAAGGAGTGCAGGGAACCATCCCCATGCAGGGGCTGAACACAATCCCATGCAAGTGTATGTGTAGAGGTAAACTAGCCAGTGCATAGAGGGCAAAGGAGGGACAGAGAGGTGGCTGGGCTATGGCTTACCTTGTGTTGCAGAGTGGCTTTCTCCCGGCATGCATTGTAGCATAAGGAGAGAGCCTCAAAAAGTATTTAGGTGCCTAACTCCAGTCAATTTCAATGCAAGTTAGGTAACTAAATACCTTTGAAAATCTGGGCCACAGTGGTCTCCCAGAGCTCCTTTTGGGGCGGTGTATCTCCAGCACAGTGCAGGGTCTATATAAGGTAAACCACATCCAAGTGTTTAACACTAGTTATGGCCCATCCTTCCAGCAAGCCAGCACTGCACAATAGTAGATCAACATTCTTAAGCAGGCTCTGTTCAAATGCATTAACCGCAGAGTTTCTGAAAGAGAACGCAAACACTCAGAGGCAGGATTAGCTAGAACTTCCAAGTCAGCATTAGAAAAAATACTTCTTACAAGACTGCCATGCCTAGGCATGAACAAACCACATGAAATGAAGAAACCATGCTGATTAGTGCACTTTACTACCCTATTTGGATAATCACTTGGACTCAAGCTAAATGTGGCCAGGAATACTGAGGAGGGAGAAGACCATTCTTGTACCTCTAGACAGAGGTTACCTCTACAGGAAGCAAAAATATTTAATTTAGACTGTCCTCTTCATCTGTGTAATCCAAAACTCTTTAGACCAGTTGTGTTGTATAGTAACTACATTCTTATTTATATGGGCTTACGATCAACAGTTTATAAAGAACCCTAGGTCATAAATTATTCAATGACTGCTCGGGAAGCAATAGAATAACCCCTTAGCTCATTAACTTTATTAACTGTACAAAACTACTTTAGAGAAACTGAGAAAGTACAATTATTGGCAATAGACTCATTCTTGCACATGGCCTTAAAATATCAGAGCCTTCTAGCAGTGCGTTTTGCCTGAAGCCAAGCCACATTATACTGTAAGTCTTCCAGATGGTACAAGAGCCGCAATTAGGCCAGATCATAAAGTGTTTGCCAGCCAAAAATGATCTTTAAGCTTGAATTGCAGCAATGCATATTAATTACCTTCTGATAATGTTTAGACTCCTGACATTTTTTTAACTCTCCTTAGAGTGTCAAGCAGACCAAATACAGACAAGATTCATGCTTTTGATCTAGATCTTGGTTACACATAAGGTCAGACAGATGATCTAATGCTCCTTTCTAGCCTTAACAAGCCGTGACCATTTCTTTTCCTGCTTTCTCTTTCAGCTATGTTTTACTGACAGGTATCAAGCTGAATCCAGTGAGACACAGCTTTCTGAGCTTGATTATGCATCTCACCTGGAGATCCCATGAGTGTTTGAGCCGTGTAGCTGTTTACCTTTCTGTTAAGCAAAAGGCCTAGTTTCTTTCCTTGGTGGGTAGTTCATCCTCCAGCTAAACCATTAAGCTCCACCCATTAGGGGGGTAACTGTGTCCCAAACCTTCTTTTAACCTTTCTCTGGGTCACAGCTGTTCCTCAGCATCTGTCAGTCTTCTCCATCATACCACACAAGTGCCGCCTATTGGTCATTCAGAGAGAAAGGGAAGCTCATACCCTTCCACTTCCAAGTCTTGGTGCCTCAAGAATGAAGCAAGGGCAGGTCTGACGACTTGCTTGCCCCACGGAGAACATTGCCTTTGTTAGGCCGCACGCACGCCTGCAACTTGCCAGGCCCTTTGACAGGCAAGAGACAGAAAACCTCCTCCTAGCTGCTCTGTTTGTAAACCGGGGAATGATCCTGCTATTGTGGGGCACTCTCCTGGCTCCGGTGGAACTGGCTATCATAAGGGATCTGAGTCCTTGCCCCCACTCCCTTTACCCAGGGGCCTGCCTGACCTCGAGGGCTCCCCTTCCACTCTCTTGTGTGGCAGGGTCCCCATAACCCGACAAGGCTGGGGCCAGGATTCCTGGAAGGCTCGACCCCCAATCTTGTCATGGTCACTTAGGGTAGGGGCTTGGGTGTCCCCACTCCAGGGGGCTCTCTGTGCCTGGGACGTTTCCCTCGCCCACTGATCACGGCAGTCAGTTCAAAGTAGATATAATTTATTAAACAACAATCAATTAAAAAAATAAAAGAGGAGAAATGTTACAGGAAAACACCCCCCACCACCCCCAGGCCTGGAAGCACCACACCAGCATCTCTGGGACGTGAGGGACATTCATACTCTGTGTCCCACACGTCACAGGCCGGCCTGGCTGCGCTGCAGGGACGCAGAGTCAGGCACGTGCCCCGGCAGTGGCCACACGCTCCAGGGGACAGGGCCCTTCTCCCCAGTGTCTGGGGCACGATCCCCTCCGAGGCCTCTGGGCTGGTGGCGTCTCCCTGCAGCCGGGCTCCGCCCAGGGTGCCCCTTGCTTTTCCCAGCTGCTCACCACACCCAGCTCCAGACAGCTGCAGCCCCACTCCACTTCAGTGCAGCTCGGCTCTGCTCAGCTCTCTGGGCCCCTCGGGTTCTGCTGCTGTGGGTCAGCTCAGTTTGGCTCTCTGAGCTTCTCCTCTGGCCTCCACACCCAGCTCCTGCCAGCCCCAGCCCCAGCCCCAGCCCCAGCCCTGCTCCGCTCAGCTCGCTGGCTGCTCCTCTGGTTCTGCTGCTGTGGCCCTTCTCAGCTCAGCTCCCTGGCCTGGGCTTCTTTCTCATCTCCCAGCTGCTGGCTGCTCTGTCCTTAGCTCAGCCCTGCTCTCTGCCCAGGCAGGCAGCTCCAGCTCACGCAGCAGACGGGACCCCCCTGCCCTCCTGGCTCTTTCACTGGCCTGCCTGCCCTGTCAATCAGGCTGACCTGAGTTCACTTCTCTCCAATGGCCCTGGGGGCTGTGTCTGTTTCAGGGTTGTGCTTCCTCAAGAGATGCCAACCAAAAAGACCCACTAAGTATCAGGAAGGGGCTAATAGACCCCTTACATTTTGCTTCTTCAGCAGCAAGACACACAGCAAGCCTGGCTTCTTTCCCTCTCTGCCCTACACTGAGGAAGGGAGCTCTTTATATATCCCCAGCCTCTTCCCCACAATGCTTTGCTGCTAGACCTAAAACTCACTGGTGTCCTTTGGAGCCACAGTGCCCAAAATGACTTGCTGCAGAAAGAGGGTAATATTTGGACTGGAGGCTTACCACATATAGTGTGCAACAGGAACACAGGATCAAGTCCAGTATTTTTATTTGGTGTGGATTATATATTGTGTATTTGCAGAAAGAGAGACAAAGAGAAGAGGCTTTATGCAGGTACAGATTTTATTATAAGATTAATATTATCTTGACACTTCATGACAGTTTCTGCACAAATCTTGCATAATCACAGATATTAATCTTCCACACTCACATTTCTCAGAGCTTTCAAACTGCCTTATAAAGAATGCTACAAAACCCCTATTTTACATTACATGAAAACTCAGGCATAGATTCTTCTTTCCATTAGGAATCCTCAACAGTCAAGAAGCTGAACGGATATAATATTTTATACAAACTCAAACTGTGTATTTTAGATGGCCTCACCTTTTGAAAGTACAGACCTCTGTGATGTTTTGCTCAACCAAATTCCCCTGAGTCACTTGGATGATCCAGCACAAAGAAATACTTGATCTAAGCATAAATGTTTAGCTGTAGCTTTTAGCACGCTGGTTGGTTCCCAGCTTTCACAGTGTTTCATCAAAAAGTTTTCCTTAAGTTTCTTAGATATGGGGTCAGACCCATCAAAGAGAAAACAACAGAGCTAAGATTAGAATTCAGGAATTCTTGGCTCTCAGTCCTGTGTTTAGACCACTAATGAGACTCCTGTATCTCATTTTAATATTTCAGCAAATAAATGAAACTTGAATCAACATACTGAGATTGATCAAATTATTATAATTTCCAAAGATTTATATATCTAGATAAGCAGAACACATGCAGATAGCAGCACTGTTTAGATATTTACAGAAGTGCTGGCTATCTATAAATTCTGTAATCATCACTAGAAGGAGTCATTAAATTTCCCGAGTTGATAAATAATGAATAGGAATTCTATGCATTACTCAAAATGTGAAAAACAAGAGCAATCCATGCTGTTGTTACTCCTTTGACAAACACAGCTTGTAATATTGTAAATACCCTTTGATTCCTAACTGTATAATGCAGATTACATCTGGGGAAATTTTCTTACAATGGATATAACAAAGTGACTAGCCAAGAAACAGTAACAAATAAATGATAATATTTGTTTGTAATTAGTTTGCATGTGCAGCAATTTACAGTGTTTAAAAGCCCCTAATTTAAGATATAATTATTTAGTAGAATTGCCCTCTTTATGAAAAACAAAAACACCCACTTCAATATTATCTCCATATGCCCCATTCCTGCAAACATTTACTACCAAGTGAAATGCTTACTACTATGAGTAGCCCCAAAGAAGTCAATGGATGTGGTAAAGATAATTTTGCATGCTAGTGTTTAAAGGGTCAGGGCCCAAGTTTGCAATCTATTGCATATGATTTAAGAAGACTATTTATTGAGAGTACAAGAAAATATATTAACATATTCCTTCCTGGGAAGAAAACATTTCTATGTACAAGAAAGACATCATTATTAAGCACACACAACCTGATTTTTACAATACCTTTATCATTTCTGAAAGTTTTAATCTCTTCTTTAACATATATAGAAATAATAAATATGTACAAAACATCAGTTCTGTAGCCATCAAGGAAACACAAGAGTCTTTCTAGCAGAAAGTATGGAAATTGAGAACTAATCAGAGAACAATTAACACCAGTGTCATGTCTGTCTATTAGAAGCTGCAGCTGATCCACATGTCGCCTGTCAAACTACAACTTCAGAGAGCAGTTCCTTTATAACGTGGTAAAAGAGGCAGCTTCACATCTGAAATGGTAATAAACATCTCAAGATTATCATCCCTATTAAGATGAGTCATTGTCAACATTAGCATATGAACCAAAATGGTACCAAAATCAAAGGAAAACTATTGGCATTTTATATAGATTGTTTATTCTCAATTGATTCTATTTGTAGGAATTCACAATATATGTTCTCCAACAGCAATATTTGATCAAAAACCTCACCTGAGAACATGGACTGGCTTCAGTTTATAAAATTATCCATTGAGTTCAATTGAGCAGCAATTTCTCAGTTTTGTAATTTGTAATTTCAGTTTCGTCACTGAATGTGCAAATTCATGAAAGAAAACTTGCTCATTTAAATCATTTGCCTATCTCAGGGGCACATTGGTGGAGTTTAACTGAGGCCAGCCTATAAGAACACCATGACAAAATTTCCCAATCTGCCCATATGAAGACTAGACCTATGAATTTACTATTATTCTCCAAAAGGCCTTGGAATGAAGGACGTGTTTGGCCATTTGTACAATAGGATTTTTTTTCCATAATGAATAGTAAAAACATTGATTGAGTGCATTCTTTAGGAGCTGCTCCTGCACTCATAGACTCATAGACTCATA
>ML675617.1:11742232-11794709 GCA_007922155.1 Mesoclemmys tuberculata | reverse complement strand
TATTAACACATTCTCGCTCTTTGTGTCAAGATCAGTTATAAAAAGTTATAAAAAGTTATAGACGCCAAAGGGAGTTTTGCCACTTCCTTCAGTGCAAGCAGGATTGAGCCTTCTGAACATTCCTCATTTGTTATTTCTTAACTATACTTACTCTGGGCCTTATTCCGTGATATGCTGAGCACCAACTCCAGTTGGCTTCAAAAGGAGTTGAGAGCCCACTCCTGCTCCTAGGAGGAACTTTGCATGAGTTCTTCCCCAGAAATGGTCCCTCATTAATATAATCTTCACCAAGAGATACCGTAATTTAAGTGCTTTCTTTTTGTCTACTGGAAATAGAAACTGCTTCTTATGTAAAAAAAAAAAAAGGTTTATGAATTTTGATCTGAGTACTTTTTATCTAAATGTACATAGTCTTTCTAATTTGACTTAATGGTTCATTTTGTCTGATTTTGTCTGCTTGCTATCCATATCTTCTTGCATGCTTTGATGCCCTGGCTTTGGTAGTGATTGCTTGGTAGCTTATGCATCCTATATTCTCCAGAATTTTATATTGCACGTTTGGGAAGTATTTTTAAATTTTGTTTGAGTTTAGCCATCTGTGCCCATACTGCTAAATCCAATCTCTCCTAATGTTGTGCAGCAAGCTGTTCATTGGTTGGCTGCTGGCCTCACCCCCAGAAATGGCTGCATTTGCTGTTGATTGTTTGCCCTATTTTTGCAATCAGACCCATGCAGTTAGACCTCTGTGCATATTCGGCACACCAATGGATCACTCACATGGATCTGACTTCAGTATTGTGGTCCTGCTTTATAAAGTTCTGTGTGGTGCAAGGTGCTGTATGAAGATAAAATACATTTGCATTATATACATGAATTTTAGAAAGAAAATATAACTTTCTGATGTGGTAACATTGATCAAGCCCTATGTACATTCCAAAAGCCACTTAAATGCCACTGAAAATATTAATTTTAACATATCAGCTTCACTGATTCCCAGCAACCAGGTTTCTTTTCAGTGATATAGAACTGCTGGTCATTACTGCTGCCAGTGGAAGCTGTTATGACTTCTAATTAAGGTGGCTGACTCTTAGATGGCATGATATGTTTATTGAAAAAAAATCCCCCATCCCTTAAACCTCCAGTGTTTCCCCCTGAGTATCCAGCAGCTTTTTGTTGCGCATCTTTGCGATTTCTCCCTTGCCCACTCAAATCTCTAAGGCTTATGCCCACAAATCAAGGGAAATAACTGAGCGCACACCGGGCCTTACCCTCTCTTTCTCACTTTAAAAGGCCAGTCTGCATTCTGCAAGGACCCTCATGGCTCTCATAACACAGCCATGTCCTGCTGCCACAAGCAGTCTCCTCCATGGTGTTTCAGATCCACTGAGGGAGAGTTATCAATACTCAGACCTGCACTAACTTGCATAGATTTGGCATTGTGAATTATACAACCCAGGGAGGATCGTATCGTGCAGAGTAGCTGACCTATGATTGTTCTCCTCCAGAAGGCTGCGCATGCAGACCACAGGTCTCGGATTGTGGCAATGAAGGGAAAGAAAGTGGCTATGTAGTGGTAGGACATACCGCTGAGCCACCTTTCCCCTCGACGTGGTCCCATTCATCCTATTTCCATTGGAACTATGTGATTGTTTTTCCTACACAGAGATGATGTATATACAGGCCACAGTTAATAGAGGATTTTCCAGATGGTATGAATGAGTGTCCTCCATTTTCCCTCATTTTATCCTTCTTTCAAAACTGTTGTTTGTTGGGTTCAGCACGTCAATAAGCCCATATGGCTAAAGTGACAAAGACAGAGACAATTCATGTCTCTCTCTCTTTTTTAATTAAGGATAATTAAGTGAGCTGTAAAGGCTAAACTGGAACTTTCTGAAGAGGGATTCTTAAAATGATAAACATGTTCCCTAAAACTGTGTTGGGTCTCTTCTACAGCTGGAATCTGTAAACTGAAGCAGGAGACTGCATGGTGAAATATTCCTCACTAGTTATATTAATCCCGGTACGCTGAAAGTCTGATGCAAAGGTGATCTAACCGGACATAAAAATAAACTAAAAAAATCCCCCTTGACAGGGGGCAGGGCTAAACCAGCAAACAAAATGGCAGCTTAATCCAGCTCTCTGCAGTAAAGGAGGAATACGTGAAAGGAATTTAGGAAGATAAAAAGAACCAAGCCAACCTGAATCCACAGATCTGCGCCCTAAATATGAATAACTACCCCTGATGCCAGTTCTGAAAAGAAAAAAAATAAGGCTGAAGAGAACTGGCAAATCCTAGTCCCAGAGAGCAGCCCCTGGGGGAGAAAATCCAGCAAGAGAATCCAGTGCCGCCGGCCTGCAGAACATGTTAAAAAGGATTTTACAAGCTTGTAACTGTTGAACTGAACTGCCATTATCCTGGATAGAGTCAGTGGATGAATGTAAAGAGATATTTCAAAAAACAACAACAAAACAGTGAATAAAAATTGTACTATTGTGGCTGGGGGGAGGAAATGTGGTAGTGGCCACTTGGGAGAGGTCAGACAAACAAATGAAAAGTGTGGCAGCAGCCATCTTGAGAGGTGCAGCAAATCACAATTTAAGACAAGATCTAGGTGTCTTGAAAGAAATTCTCCAGTACAAGGATTTGGCTTGCCTTAAACAAAGACCTGGCCATAAAAGAGAGTATCTCCCCCTCCAGTAAACAAACTATGGAGGTGGGTGGAGAAGCTGACCTGAAGGACCGACTGCTAGAAATCAAAAAGATGAATAAAGGGATGAGGGAAAAATTCCAAGTTTATGTTAAAGATATTAAAAAATGAAATGAATGATATTAATGGGAAAATATCAGATGTGAAAACAGGATTAAATGAGCAATTGGACAGCATTACTAATCTGGATGACAGAATCCAAATAATTGGAAAAGGGGAAAAAGAAACAGAATTAAAAATGGAGGACACTGAAAACAGGAATAACATAAGGATTAAAGAAGAAGTCTGAAAGGAGAAATCTGCTGCACACATTGGTCAATATTTTCCATGACAAATTAAAACTGGGCAATAAAGATGGTATTCGTATTGAGATGTCTCACAGCTCCCTTTTCTCCAGGCCCCCAGCAGGCTCCAGATCAACAAATTTGATTGCCTAGCTACACTACTATCAAGACAAGGATAAAATATTAAGGGCAATGAGGGAGAGTGCAGAACCACCAATGATTCTAAGCCAACCCATACAAGTTTTCCCAGATATGGCAACCACAACCCTTAGAAAACAAAGAGAACTATACCTGGCGACAAAAGTTCTTAGAAAGAACAACACAGAACACTAAAGGGGGATCCCCATTTAGACTCTCCTTTAAATGGAAGAACTGATGTATGTCTATCTCTTAGATCCTAAAGAATGGGAACAGGTCCTTATGGACATGGGAATCAGCTCAAGAACAATGTGAATTGGGATCAAAGTCATTGGTCCTACGGGACACCAAAAAAACAGTGGGAAGCTTTGGAATCAAGGAGAGGCCAGAACAGCTCAAAAAGTTACATCATCAAGATAACATGACAGACATGAGAGGAGAAGAAACAGTCAAGATCCAGAAGAACAAGTTTAGTATAGGGGCTAAGACATTACAATATATAATGGATATTGTATCCATGTGGTTATAATGATAAAGGGTTACAGTTAAATGGAAGCTGGGTATGTAACACACAAGATATTTTATTCTATGTGGATACAGAATACTTAATAAGTATAACATCATAGTTAATTCAGTGTGGTGATTTATATTATACACGATGTTAATAACAAAACAACAGGAGATCCAGATCTGCCCTAATTGAAGAAAGTCTGATTTTAGAGTATCACAAACATTCCAAAGCTAATATTAATTGGAGAAGGGTCATCTATGGTGAAAAATTTCAAGAATAAGTGAATTCAAAGATGGTACAATAATCTCATAATGCCTGATATTATAAAGGTTTTGAGAAAATTAGATAACGCTGGGTTCTTAAGAATTTAAAAACAAAAAACAGAAAAACAACCCTCCAGCAGGGAACTAACATGCCTGTGGAGGAAGAAAGGAGAATCTGGCTCCCACAGCTAGAAGGGACCAGGTGACAATGGGGCAACGAATACAGAGGGGGCGAGGGAAAATGGGATGAGAGAAAGGAAGGGAATATTAAATATTATTATACATCTTAATAGAAAAGATTATATTAATAAAAATGTTACGGCTCAGAATTTTTTTAAAATACAGTAAAATCAGACTCTGGATCAAAGTTCAACAATATAGGTGTTTCAAAATAGGAAGAGCAATGTATGTGGGAGTTTTAAAATTATTGTGTATGATGGAATCTCTACCCAAAATGTCTTATTTAAAGAAGAGGCGCAAATGTAACCATATAGAAGACTTGGCCTCTGGTAGGGGGGGCAGCGGTCCCACAGCTTTTAACAAAGGTAGTATACTGGGCAACAGCAGACTTGGCATTCATGAGTGAGTTTATTAATGTCATGACTGTTAATGCTAAGGGGATGAACAATCCAATAAAAAGGAAACGGGTATTCTGCTCACTGAAAAATGGTTTTCTTAGTATAATCTATTTACTGAAAACACACTTGAAGAAAAGTGGTGATAAATACATGAATACTTCTTGGACACAGCTACCATATGTCTCTCCAGGGAAATCTAATAGAAGAGGGACGGTAATACTCTTTGCTAAACAGTTGCCTTTTATTGTTTGAGCAGACTAATGCACACAGAGGATAAAGATAGTTTTAATTAAGGGGTCCTTCAAAACGAAACTTCTTATTTTAACCAGTGCATGTGCTCCCAATCAAGGGCAAGTTTCTTCTTCTGATCTAGGGGGATATTAACAAGACACTTAATCCCACTTTAGATCAATCAAATGTACACAGAGAGCATTTGGGAGCAGCAAGTACAAATTTGTTGCATCTTTTAGAAAAAAAGAACCTGGTGGATGTCTGGTGTGAAAAGGAATCTGGAGGTCTGCTACTCAAGGATCTTCCAGGATTTATATGATTTTTGTTTCTAGGGGCTAATGTGGTAAAAAACTCTAATCTGAAAATTATAATTTGGTCTGATCATACCCTCTCTATATATTAGATTAAAAGATTGGAAAAACAAAGGGCCTGACAGTTCAATGACCCCCTTTGAATTCAAGAGCTGTAAGAAAATTTTCAGCAATATATAGAAAACAGTGATAAGGAAAGGCTCAATAAGTGTTCTCTGGGATGCTGGAAAGGCAGTAGTAAGAGGGATACTTATCAATATAGCATCATCCCTCAAAAAGATGAGAGCTCTTGTTGAAGAGAGTTTTGTTAAAGAACTTCTGTTTTGGAAATTAAACATAAATCTACGGGATCTAAAAGAGTGCATACGGAAAATAAATGATATAAGAGGGAAGATTAATCTGTTACAAACAGGTAAAGCTGAGCAAACACATATATTACACAAAAGTGTTATGAAAAGGGCAATAAAACTGATAAGGTTTTAGCCAGAAATTTAACAAAGAAACAGGTTAAATCAGCCATTTCTCTGATTAGAAATACAAAGGGAGATTAGTAACTGGCATCAAACAGATCTCGGAAATGCTTGCTAACTTCTTCCATACTCTGTATACTTCAGAACATCCAAAACCTGAACTTCTAAATAGGTATTTGAAAAGTATGACACTACCTCAGCTCTCAGAGAATGATGGGCCAGCTCTTGACGGGTAAATTGCTGCAGAGGAAGTTGAAGTTGTAATTAAGAATTGAAAATCCAATAAAGCTTCAAGTCCCCAATGGGTTTTCTGCTGAGCATTGTAGAGCTCTAAACTTATTTTAACTGAACTATATAAGAGTTTACTGCAGAGGAAGAACATTCCAGATTCATGGAGAAAGGAAAAAAATTGTGGCCTTTCCTAAATAAGGACAAGATCTTACACCAAGTGTGCATCATACAGACCAATTTCTTTAATTGATGTGGATGTTAAAAGGTATGCCAAAGTGCTAGCAAACAGATTGAGTATTATCTTGTACAAATATGTGCACCCTGACCAATCTAGGTTTGTTGTTGACAGGCATCTATCTGATAATAGGAGAAGAACACTGAATTTTATCTATAATGTTCTTTCTAGGAATTTTTCCTGTACACTGCTTTCTTTGGACACTGAGAAAGCCTTTGGCTGGCTGGAGTGTGAGTGCCTCAAACAAATTTTGATTAGGTTTTGTTTTAGAAATCAGTTTTATAGCAGAATATTAACCCTGAACATGGTCCTCGCACGTCTGCTTTGGTTAATGGACATCAATCCCCTCCTTTTCATTTGTCCAGGAGCACAAAACAGGTTGACCTGTTATCCCCATGTTGTTTGCTTAGGCAATGGAGACATGGAGCAATAAATGTTAGAAACAGGCCCTTGATAAAAAGCATCAAAACACTTTGTGGAATAGAACACAAAATAAGTTTGTATTCTGACAACATCTTGGCATATTTGCATGGTCCAGAAGCCTAGTTAGAAATTACAGAACAATTTATTTTGTAATTTGGATTGGTGTGAAGCTTCCAAATAATCTATAATAAATCTGATATTTTAGGAAATTAATATTCCCAAAAGGGCCAAGTAAATTATCAGCTATATAAATGTAAATGAATAAACGGATCTTTAAAATATTTAAGAATAAATATTGTGGAGAAACATAAAAGTCTTTTTAAGGCAAATTAACTTCCAGTGTGGAATAAAATAATAAAAGTCTTGGAAGAATTAAAGAAATATGAAATTTCTTGGCTAGGTAGCATAGCTTCAGAAAAGATATCTGTCCTCCAAAAGTTATTATTCTTGTCTTAATGCATTCCTGTTGGTATTCCTGACATGATGGTCAAAACCTGGTAGGAACGAGTGATGCTGGCAGGCCAGTACCAGCTTTTGTCCAGGCTACAGACATAAGCTAAAAACTAAGAACTCATAGCTGGAGACCAAACCAGTTCACCTGTATGTTAGTTTTGCTGAAAATAGGTATTAGTCTTATAAGAATGTAGTTAGTATTCAGACTCTGTGAAACACTTGTAAGTTGCTGCATGCATTAATCTCACGTCTATTGTATGTATCCCATGCTATAAGAAAATATGCAAGTTTTGCTTTATAACTTTGAAAATGCTTGCTCTGAACATGTGAGTTCAGGCACAGGAGTTGTCCCTCCTCCTGCCCCATCCAGAAGGGTTATCAAAGCCCTATGGGCCATCAAGGAAAATGGCAATACAAATGATTGGTTAATGGTCCTATTGCATCTGGGAAATGTTACATGAAAGCTGAATGAAGGAAATAAAACAAAGCCACAGGAAAATTTTCTGTCTTTTTGGCTGTTTGAGTTCTGAAGGCCCAGAGACTCCAGACTCCAGAGGCTGGCCTGAAAGACACTTTGAATTGACAGATCACTACAACTCTGCCACTCTTAGGATTTAGATGGTAACTCATTTGTGTGTATATGTTTGCTTGCTTTAACCTGTAAATAACTCTCTAATTCCTTTTTCCTAATTAATAAACTTTCTGAAGATTTATTACAGGATTGGCTACCGGTGTTGTTTTTGGTGTAAGATCAAGGGTACCAACTGGTCTGGAGTGACTGGTCTCTTGGAACTGAAAGCAACCTGAATGTGGTGTGATTTTTGGTGTAAGTGAGCATTTCTCACTAAGTCCAGTTTGTCTGGGTGGCAAGATAGACTGGAGAGCCTAAAGGGACTGTCTGTGACTCCATGATAAAACTATTCTAGTGATCCAGGAGTTCACATTTGTTACTTGTTTGGTGCAATCTAATTATAGAACATACCACCAGTATGATCTGTCTGCCTTGTTTTTGACAGTCTGCCCTGAGGTGAGCATTCACGGCCATGAGCCCCTCTAGGCAGCATGACAATGTGCTATTAAAATTCATATGGAAATATAAGAGGCAAAAGATGAGTTCTAAGGTTTTTCATAAGTCTACAATGTGGGGTGGACTAGCTTTCCCTAAATTGGCTCATTATTTTTATTATTATTATGCATCACAATTAAAATATGTGACCAGGTTAACAATGGACCATCCAAACAGTGGGTAAAACTGAGACAAAACTGAAGTCCAGATATAGCTATTCAGATAATTGTTGGGTTAAAAAGAAATGTAGGTCACCAAAAATTAAAAAAAAAAAAAGAAAAAAAAATCACCCATTCATCCAGATCACCTTAGCAACTTTGAAAAAATTTTATAAACTCCTGTTGCTGACGTCCTCTCCTTATCTACTTTCAATAATAATTAGGAATTTATCCCTAGATAAAGCCAAGTAACTAGTCAATGTGGATAAGAGCTGAGCTTATTCAATTCGCACAGCTGTTCCTGGGTCCTGATTTGAAATCATATCACTGTGAAAATCCCATATTTACAATTCAAACATTTTATTGTGAAAACTGGATACAAGGCAGCTGTCTAGATCTTTAACCACATTTGAGGAGTTGACCCAGGAGCAAGCTGGAATACAAGATTTAATTTAACGTTGAGAAGAAAACAACCCAGACAGAAAGAAGGGAGAGGAATTTGGAGAAAGATGAGTGGGTGTTCATGAGGGAAAGGGAATATACATCTTCAATTTGTGTGGCTCATAAAGAAAATTTTTATAATTTACTATATAGATAGTATTTGACTCCTATTTTTGCTAATAGAAAGGTATTCTGTTGGTGGAACTGTGGGGAAAGAGGGACATACTGGCATATGTGTTCACTATGTCCCAGAACTGGAGAGTTATTAGAGATCCCCTGACTGCTTACTTAATGCTCAGTAAAGGATCTACATTTTAAACAGAATGACAAATATTTTTATTTTTATAAGTAGCTAGACTTCGTTTTGCACATTATTGGTAAAAGGTGACTCCTCATCATATGGAATTTCGGTATAGTAAAATATGGACTGTCTTTGTAATGGAAAAGCTTTCACAGCAAATATGTACACAAGAGAAATGCTCAAAAGAAGACAGGCAACTAGAAATTTGATCACCTTTTGTAGTGTACTCAGAGAAAGAGGGCTCACTATCCAACAAGCCAGAATCTTTGGCCAGGTTCTTTCACTCTGAACCTGATCCTGAGTAAGTACGAAGTAATGTCTGGTGTGGTATGTTAATGTTTTATTATAACTTTGCCTTAATAAAAAGTAAAAAACCCAGTAATAATAATCATTAAAAAAAAACCCTATGACAAGTGGTTACTGTGAAAAGAGGGGCAAGGGTGCAACCCCAGGGGGGAAAAGATGAAAAGACTTTATACTTGAAGACCACCCCAGAGATCTTGAGGGGTTTTCAAGTTATGACCAGAGTGAAAGCTCTAGAGAGCCCTGCCTTCCTATATTTAAAAATGTGGGACACTATTTTCAAATTTTGGGTGCCTGAAATCAAGCACCTTAATCCACATTTAAGAACCTAAACAAAAGTGGCCTGTGAAACTAATGGGAGTTGAGGGGCTTAGCACCTCTGTAGATCTGGCTGCTTTTATTTAGGTGCATGCCTTCAGACACTGGACTCCGAGCATAAACATGTTTTTTTCTGGCTCACATATAAAAATTTAAAGCTCCACCCAGTAGGAAATAATATCAACCACGGTCAAAATAAGAAAATGTGCATATTAGGCCCTATTCTGAAAGATGCTGCGTTTCTCCATTTCCATTGACTTCAATGGGTATTGAGGAAATAGCACCTCACAGAATTCTTTCAGCACAGTGCTAGATTCACTCATGAGTAGAAAACTACCACATGATATCAACTTATATAGTAATATTAACTTTTTAGTACGTGAGTGGCAAAATATCAAATAAGAGCAATGGAGCAAAATTCTAACATTGCTTTTGCAACATGGGAAAAAACAGCTAATTTGTGACTCTAGTTAATGAAAAATTACTTAAGCAAAATGACCTGAAGGTTCTTATTGACAGAAGTCATTAGTTTCTTCTGCTTATGGTTCTTTGCTTTTTGTTTTAGCTTAACTGATTCCTGCTAAAGATAACAGATATTCATAAAAGTTATAGAAAACAGAATGAAAGAGTAAACATACGTATTTATTGCCCAGGTGTGAAGAGGATTCATCATGTTGGCAAGTTTTATTCTTTCCCAGAGAGGAATGCTCACCTAACAAACAGAAGGTACATTTTGGTCAATTAGGCACAGAAACAGAATGAGAAACAAGTGCAGCAGGAATACATCACCATCTGCTTTGCAAAACTAGCCCAGTCTCAGAACTACATTGCATGCAGAATGCTCCATTCTACTCCACACTATGGGTCTTGACTCTGATATTCTATCTTCTCTGTAGCTTCAATCCAGAAAGAGAGGGATGGCCTTAAACACACACTTAAGGCTTTCTTGAATTGTGGTCTATGTGCTCGTAAGTTCCATATATGTCTATTTTTTCGGAACTCCTTATTTCCCTGAGTTATTTCCATTAAATGAATGGAAGTTCTGTGCATGCCAGTGGAGTCAAGATCTGTGTGGGACTGAAAAGGGACTCATGCTTAAATTCCATGGGCCCCATATAACCAAAAACTGGTTTTGTGAAACACAGAAAAATAAACCAAGTACCTTTTTGTCCACTTCTCAAAGGGAACTTCTCACCAATACATATATGAGAGGAGATTGAATTAATAGGTATATATATTTAAATTACAATAAAGTTTGAAACATCCAGGTAAAAATGTATAATATTTATCATGAATTCACACTATATAAACAGACAAGTCAATACAAATCAGAGGTGCAATGTATCGACTATGGTCTATTCAACTAAATTGTAGCTATTTTTAAAAATGAATGAAGTAATGGTCTCAAGTAGCCTACGATGGGTAGCACTATATGCCATATAACACAGTGCAATCTCCAGACTTCAGTGGAGTGAGATTCTGGTATCCACCAGGATTCTATTAAAACTGGTTGAAAAATCCAAAAAAGAAGTTGAATTTGTTTTCATTTCAAAGTTCAACATGGAACCTTTTTTGTTTATTTGTAATTTAAAAAAAGTTCAAAATGTCTATCTGTAGGAAGGTGTACAGACCTTCCAAAGCAGCTGGGCCCCAGGAAGGGCCACCACCCCAAACACAACCGCCACAGGATTTAAACCCCCTGCCTGCCCGTCAACCCCGGAGGCGGACTGAGATAGGCCCAGCCGACTGGCCAATCCCCTCCGCGGAGGGCGGGACTTCTCCCAGGGAAAAGGGGTTAAAAGGCAGGGCCCGCTGCTCAGTAAGGGGCAGATGGCCAGCAGGTACAGACATGCCTTCCCGCTGGCTGCAGCCCCTGCCAGACCGAGGCTCAGCATAGGGCCTCCTCGGAACTCAGGGGCTGGGAGCGGCCCTACCGCTCCGGCCCAGATGACTGGGTCGGGCCCCCAGATACCAGGGAGTGGGACGAGCCCCGGGACCCTCTGGGGTGGGAACCCCCTCCGGAGGCGGGTCCTGACCTGGACAAGTTGCCCGCCGCAGCACCCCCTGAGGCGGGCCCTGACTTGGAGGAACTACTGGACGCTGGAGTACCCCCAGAGGCCTGCGACCTGGAGGAGTTGCCCCTTGCTGAAGGACTCCCCGACCTCCCGCCTGCTGATGAGAAGGGCCTACTCAATCTTTCCCGAGCCGTCTATCCCCCGGATCCCCAGGAAGGAGGTACCCGGGACTGGTGGGGAGGAAGTAGCCCAGGGGGCAGCTCCAACTGGGGCTGTGGCCAAAGGCCTGCCACCGCTGGCGTGTTGCGGGAGGACCCCGCCGGCACAGTGGCAACGCCTTTGCCACTGTTAGGGCCCTGGGCTGGGACACAGTGGAGTCGGGTGGGCCTGCGTCCCCCTCCCCCTGTCCCTTTGACCTCGGAAACCCGCACGACCCCTCCTCCAACCCGGCACTAGACTGCTTCCGTGCTCGCCCGCCCCGGCCAAGGGGCCGGGGCGATAGACTATTTGACTAATTCCCGTTTATTCCAGGAAGGTGCAGGGACCTTCCCGAGCGGCTGGGCCCCCGGAAGGGCCGCCGCGACAGGCGTGAAGCTCCCGCCGGTTTACACTATCAAAAACATCAAAAAAAAGTGTCAACAAATGTTTCCTGGACCCCCCCCCAGGTTTTAGTAAACAAAAAATATCAGCAACTTTTTCCATAGCTTTTTACTAAGGAAAAAAGGTCCATCCTTTTTTGGTGAAAAATGGAGTATTACAACAATATCAACATTTTTTGTGACAATTTAGTTTTCAAAGAAAGGCCAAAAATATCAGTCACCTCTAGATGCTATACAGTTTTGTCCCAATCAACTCGACTTATTTTTCAAGGACCCTCCCTGATCTCTGTATGGGTGATGATACCTCCCTCTCCCCACCCCTTTTTATTTTATTTTCAGCTTGCATGTTTTAACCTTGGTCCACTTTCAGTTGTCTGTACAGTTGTCTGTATGAAGAAATAGAGGGACTAGGGAAAGATGGAGGTTAGGGAAGACAACAAATAGAACTGATTGGAAAAAGTGGGGAGGCGGAATTCCATAAAAAAAATTGCCAACTTTTTTTTTAGAATTTCAAATTTCTCAACATTTTCTGATCAGCAATTCTGCCAAAGGTATTCTCCTGATCCATGCAACCCATTAGGAAGACTTTATAAAAGATCATAATGCCTCCACTGAAACATGACCGTTCTAAAGCCCTGATCCAACGCTGTTGATGTCAGCGGAAAGGCTCCCCTTGATGTGAATGATCTTTGGATCAGGACTTAAAATGACAGGTGTGTTTCTTAGTGCTAGCAATATTGTCTGCTTCAGAAAGCTGGGTATCTAGTCTTATCCCTGCCAGCAGCGAGGGAATGACAGGAGTGGGTGAATTTGCTTTCTTTCAGGTCCACAGAACACAGGACTGCATTAGTTTCTCCCTAGATGGCAAAGACATTAGGCCAGTTACCCTAATACATGATATATCTAGAGATTCCAGTGTGATGTATGTGACACCGATGGAAGGATTGATCCACTCAGAAATTGCTAGGTATCAATGTCCTCCTTTCAAGATCAATGAGCAGCCACTGAGAATTTGACCTGACAGTACAAAGTTTTTGTTTTTTTAATTAGATGTCTGTGTTAACATATCACCTGGCAGTTTTTTGGGTAGAATTCTAAAATAAACCATAACACCTGCTCCATCTTTGCTCACGTATTTGAATTAAATACACTTAATACACACAGTATTAGAGAGCGACTATAACTATTACTCCAAACCAACAATTTAGCGATGAGAATGGAATAGAAATAGAATTTCAGAATAGAAAAGGGAACACAGGAAGTCTCTGAACAAAAGAAACTAAGGCAATAAATGGACTGTTTCAGAAATAAAATCAGATTATGCTTTGAAGAAGCTATAGAGAATTTTAGTATATAAGTGGAGTGTCTAGACAATATTACAAAAGGGATATAGGAAAGCAGGAAAAAAAAGCAGTGTTACAATCAATTATTGGATCCAAGATATTTGCTCTGTTGCCTTGCGGCACCGGGGGGAAGAAGAGGGGGATCCAACAAATTAATCTAATTTGAATGTTCTTATTTAAGTGCAAAGAGATGTTTATTAATCTAAAAAAAAGAGTCTTAATTGAAAGATATCGTTTCCATGACTAAAAAACAAGCTTTGACCCAGGTATCTGATTTTATAGCAAGTCTAAAGGTTTGGCTTCTATTTGCATGTTTAGCCTTTTGCTAGAACAGCTGAAATTTCAATTCACTTGAAGAATTATTTAGCATTAAACTGTGCAGCATGTTACTAAGTGTAGCTAATGAAGGAAAGGTGTCTTAGCCAAAATCTCTGGATATTGTGAATCATTTAGAAAATACTGTGCACAAAAAGCAAAAATATTGTTGTTCTCAAGCAGTCTAAATAGATTGTATGGGCACCTTGGGGAACTATTGTTCAGAGAAAGGACATCGTACACGAATCACCAGAAACCCCAAAATAGCTAGCCTTCAAAATCAATGAAAAACTGGTTTTTGTCCCCTTTAGCTGATTCAAGATTGTGTATTCAAAATCAAGTTGCATATTTAAGAAATGCCACCATTGACAAAGTAGATGGATCATACTGAAGGACTATATAAAAAAGTGTGAGGTCGTCTGTGACAACTGACACAGGACTGCCTCGCACTATATGTTTATACAGCACGTAGCACACTCAGGCCCCACTTTCAACTGGAACATATACATACTTGTATAATAAGAAGAAGGAATTTTCCTGGTGCCCATAAATTATTGTGGAAAATTCATTTCATGGTTGTCTACTTTGTTAAAATCATTGACTGAATTGTTATGAAAAGGTGAAAAATTGTGGATTAGGAGGAACTGACAGAAAGACTTTGATTAAGTTAAACAAGCGTTGTCGGCTGCACAGGTGTACGTGCAACGTGATCCCACTTCACCTGTGAACATGGCTTGTGAAACCTCTCCAGTTGGAGTAATCTTACATAGATTGGCAGAGGGCAGTGAGAAGCCAACTGCACATAAATTATGCACTGCTACAAAACTGAAAGAAATGATGCACAGATTAAGAAAGAGGCCGTAGGTCCAATATTAGGATAGTGAAATTCACAGCTCCTAGCACAGAAATTTTATTTGACAACTAACCATAAACCCTTACTTAAAATCTTAAGATCTTATTCGTGTTATTTGCATCCTCCCTCTCTCATTCCCTTGTATTTGTTGTTAAAACTCAAGAAGTTGAGTGCGTCTTAAAATGGATTGTTAAACTTCCCAGAGCAGGGGCCATGTTCAAAAGTATAGGGCCTACCACAGTGGGGCCCTGATCTTGGTTTGTGCCTCTAAGCATTGCTATAAGACACATAACCAACAGTAATATTACAACTGTGATAGCTTCACAAGCAGCTACTATAATTCAGCACTGGTCTTTGATATGGTCAGCATGTTATTATGGCACTTATTAGAAACTGGTTTGGCAGCCTAGCAATTCAAAGTCATCAAGAGAAATTCAGGCAACGGACTATAATCTGATATGCAGTCTCCTTCCTTCAGCAGCAACTGTCATCCTTAATCAGAATGGGGATGGAGGAAATAAAGAGCAGAACTTGGTTATCTTGTGATACAGTTCTTGATTCAGTAACATATTCGCTTGAAATAAATGGGAAATGTAGATCAGACACCAGCTAATTGCAGAAAAGATTCAGCAGAGGGCAAAATGACAATGTCAGGTTGGGAAGTTTGACATCTTTTCAGTAATAGCATAGATGAAAATTCAAGTGTTGTTACTGAATAAAGCCATTAACCTGCAGCAAGGCAAGAGTCTCCAGCTATTACACCTAATGTACTAAAAAGTACATAGTATTAAATAAATTGATGACATGAAGGGGAAAAAAGTTATTTAGTGAAGCAGTTTTTATTTGTTTAATAAAACTTTCTCTTTGGGTTGGGGAGCACATGGTATATGTAACACCCACAAACATGTTAATTAGTTCTTACAAGTTGCTGCCATCTTGTGGCATGCCATCAAGATAATTTATCAGCTCATGAGCAGTTATTCTGACACTGCTGTGCTTCTGTCTGTCTTGTGTTTCATTGGTTGAGTGGGTTGTATCTCTGTTCTACAGGGAATTTGGGTTCTAAAATAGACATTTCTCTGTTCTATATTTATTCAGGTACTAGAACATAATAAAGTTGTTAGGTTTCCAATTTAAACACAGGATGCTAATGCTGTTACCCCTGTGACAGATCTGATGCTATCCTGGACAAAATTTAAGGAATTAAATTAAACTTTATTTAATTAAATATTGTAGGAGTCCATTGTACCAAAATGCAAATGTGCATGTTCTGTGGTGGTACTGTACACAATTTCTTCAGGAGCAAGACAGAATTAATGCAATCTCTGGGACGTGTTAAGAAGTTCAAAGGAATGTATGGGACACTATACGTGATGTGGATTTCCTAGGAAAAATTTGTGGTGAAGTGAATGCAAATGGCCCACCTATTATTCCATTCTTTTGAAGCTTCGCCTTGAGCAGAAAACCGTTGTAAGGCTGATTATCTATTCATGCTCTCTTCAAAGGCCCAAACTGGCTAAATTAATGACTCACAAAGGCATGAGTGTTCTTGTTCTGAGCAAAAGCTGTTATGAACTTGAAATAACAGTAAAATCTGGGTGGGGTTGGAAGGACTGCTCACCTGCCAGTGCTCATGTTGGAGCTGGGATGGTCTTTGTTAAGATTATTAGAATGCATGCAGGTTCTTTTATTATTTGTAACATGTTTTCTGTAGAATGCTTTGTATCTTCAAATAAATATGCTTGCTTAGAAGGAACTTTGTGGGGTGATTTATATCTGTGGGCAATTACTCTGTTATCAGTCTCTGAAGAGAAGGCAAAAGAGAGCTGCTTTGGCAGCCTGCCTTTTGTTGGGGATGTCACAGCATAGTGAGGGGATCCTGCAGTCTGGAAATACCTTCGTCAGAGGGGAGGGAGATGTGTATCTCCCCCCACGTAGGCAATGGCTGGGGAACTGGAAGCCTGGAGTGAGTGACCTTGCTAGGCATTTTCCTTGAACTGTGGTAATCCCAACCATAATGCACACTGCAGGACATAACCAGAGAAGCATGAGGAGTAACAGTCGCTATCCTAAGTAGGTCCATAGGCTTATACAGCAGAGACAAGCAGAAGGTGCTCTTTGAATTTGATAGATATCCCCCCATGTGTTCTAAAATTCTTTGTTATTTCTTCCAATGCGTGGCTGAAATGGGCCAGTTTCCTTCTTTGTTCTCTATTGTCAAAGACTAGAGTGAAATTCTGCCTCGGCACAAATCCCATGCAACCCCGCTGAAGCCAATGGGGTTTCCCAGGGGTTGCATGTCAGGGCAGAATGTATTCTCCTTTGCTTTGCTAAAATGTTAGTGCTCTTTCCTCATCACCAAATTGTCGTGGATGAATCCAAAAATACCAGCTGTGCTTATTGACACAGCTTACGTCAAGTACAAGATCACGATTGAGTCACTTATGTAAGTTTCCCAAATCACTGCACCTCCAGTGGAATACTGAGTGACAACATACCCAACCAGTGAAACAACAGAAACATTACCATTGGTTGAATATACACCTTGAGGGCAAGACACTTATCTAAAACCACTGAGAGCTGATTAAAATTCTAATCCAGGAAAGCATTTAAGTATGTGTTTAATTAACCAATTGAACAATTCCATTGATTTTAACAGACATACTTACACATGTATGTTCTTAATTGCTTTCCTGGATGAGAACTTCAACCTTTTGTAGATTTCATGTACACCACCATGATATTAACCTCAAGTCAGTGGCAGCCAAAGTCAAGTCCTTTCAAAGCTGTTTGTGAAAATGAAGCTACTTATGCTATGGTTTCCTTTTTAGTTCAGTTGCTTTTCCTGAATCTAGTAAAGTTTAAAAAAAAAAAAAAAGAGGAATGCATGTAAAGTTTATATGACACATATGGCAATTTCCTGCAATATGTTTGGGAGATTTTATTGAATTAAGTTTAAATAGCTTTGGAGTCCACTGTATTATAAATGCAAAGTTGATGTGTTATAGCGGGTCTGCATGTAATTCTTCTAGTGGAGAGGTGTGGCCAATATAAACCCTGGGAAAGATTATGAGTTTCAAAGGACTATTTGAAACCATGTGCCAGATAAGAATGAACTTTTGGGACAAAGTGAAATGTATTTCCCAGGAAATCTCTAGGGGAGGTGTGTGCAAAGATATCATCTCTGATTATGCAAAAACTCAGCCTTTTGAAATTATGCTCTGAGGAGGGAACTTTTGTCTGCTGATTACTTGTTCCTGGAATCTAAAGATCAAAGGCCCAAGCCGTACGAGGGGTGACTCAGATTCAGAGAGGTGCTTGTTCTGAGCTAACAGCTGTTATGAATGTGTGACCACAGGGAACCCCTTGGTGGAATTGAAAAGACCGATTACCGAACAGAGCCCTTGTTGGAGTTGAGGGGTGATCGCTGGTAAACTCATTAGCATGCGTATAAGTTATTTTTATTTTTTTGTAATGTATTTGCTCTGTAATGCTCTCACATAAAGAATAAATGTACATGCTTAGAAAGGGCTGGAGGGTAACTTATAACTGTGGACAATTACACTGTTTATAGCCTATGAGGAGAAAGCAAAGTCCAGATGCAGGCCATTTAGGCAGCCTGGTAAAACCCTCCATCAAGAAAGAGAAAGACCTGGGTCTCTTCCCAAGAGAGGTGATGGCTGAGGAGCTTGGACCATGGAGAGGGAATACAGGTGCAGCTGACCTGCACTGCGACAATTTACATTGCTCCAGAATAACTTTTTCACAATGTAATTGTTTTTAGTATTCATAATTCATAGTACTCATTAAATTAGTCTGACACTCCCCACATTTCTGTGTATTTGTGCTATTATGAAACGTCTGTCTTTGGGCCCAAATCTGCAACATATATTCAAGGTGAGTAAATCTTACTCAAATGAATAGATACATTGAGGTGAAAACTTGTGTGAATACGGAGTATTTTCATAAAGTTTATAAGAATAGACTCTTTTAAAAAAAATTAATTTAATTAAATCCATTTGGGAAACTTGGAAGAAAAATGGCCTTTTTACCTGTGGATGTGTGTTTAATTTCAGTATTTATTAAAATGTAGAATTTCATCACAAAAGAGTTAGGTGTATTAAATATGAATAGCTTTAACCAAGGGGAAAATTCATCTTCCCTAAGTGGTTATGACTCAGATCTTCCAAATATAGCAAAGATACAGCATACCTCAGTAAAAGAGAATATTAAGCATTCTCCCCACAGAAGGAGTTCAGATAACCAATCAGTGATCTAGAAGCTGATCGAAAAAAGCCTCAGGACTATCTTGTAAAACACAGGGTACCTGATTCTCTTCTCATTTACACTGATTCAAAACAGGAGTAACCCACTGAAATCAATGGAGTTATTCCAGTGTTAAAATTGGTGAGGGGGAAGAATCAGGTCCTGTAAGTGTACAAGAAATCTAGTATCTCCCAGAAGCTTTGTGCAGCTCTTGAAAGAAAGATAGCTTAAAATACAGCTATGACCTCAATTTCCAAATAATACTTCTTAAAACATCAAGCAAACCCTGAATTCTATTTCTTGTTTACTAAGACCCAGATTCCATTTGTCTTGCCACATCAGGCCAGGGGTCAGTTGGTGTGTGAAGGAACATGGCTCTGCATCCTGCCTAGCGTAAATGGGTGCTGCTCTGGCCAGGCAAGGTATTTGAGGCCTGATCTCTTTGACTGCAACAGCTTCCAAGTCAGATCAATGCCCCCTAAATGCACCATTCCTTGCCGCCTGGTATGTGTGGTGGTTTGGATCAGCTATCATGCCCCAGAAGATCACATTGGATCCGGAAGGGAGGGAGCAGCAACTATTTGGCAGCCCCTTGAAACTGCCCTTGGGAGGAAGAAACCAGCCAGGACGCATTAAAGACTCCAGGAAGAGGAAGAAGAGAGACTTGAAGGACTCTTTCCCTGCAGATTTGTGATGGTGAGTACCTGCAGTTGGGGTGGGGATGGGTCTCTGGGGGTCAGGGAAGGGAAGTGGATTGGAATGGGGAAGGAGTGAAATCTCAAGAGGACAGTTGTTCTCATGAGAGGTTTTGCTGTTTTTGGTGCTGTAATTGGGATTCAGATTAGCACGGTCTGAGTCTTGATCTAAACATCACTATCTCAGTCTTCCTGCATTTCACAGCAGTTTCCTGCAGCTTCTACTTCCACCTCCAGTCCTATAGTAATCTTATTTTACTGTGCTTAAAATGATGAGGGTTTAATTGCTTTTATGACTGTATATATATATATATCCTCTGTTTCCTCCTTCAGATTTTATTATGTAAATAATTTACAATACACAACATCAAGTTAGCACAGGACAGAGTAAACTGTAATGTACATCTGTAATGAGGGCAGTATTTTGTAACAAAAGGGACATTTGAGTGATACAAGCAGAGCTGGGTGAACACTGCAAAAAGTAATTGCAAACATTAATTCAAACCAAAAGCAGGAATTTGTGTAGACAGTATTTGCAACTACCTTTATATGCTTTCTGCAAATATCCATAACCAGCCAATTTTTGTTCACAAAAATATCTGCATAATGGGTCACACATGTTCATGTGAATATACATTCACATTATTACACTCCAGGAAACATTTCCTTGGCCTTCTTAAAAGGTTTTTTGTGGGTATGGGAGTCTTACAATCAATAGTAGAAACATAGCTGACTATGCATCACTTGAACAGTAGATTATGAACATCAAATACTAGAAGAAGTATATTAGCAAGTAGTTTGCAAGCAACTGTTTTCTGAAGAGTTCTGAATAACGAACACATCTGTAAACAATGAACAAAGTCTATGCACAGATAAACCCCTGTTTCTGTTGGCAAATTGTTGATCAACTATGTTGTGAATAGTTCATCCTGTTCTAAGAAAGAATGCAAGTGTCCTAAAAAATAAATAAAACAAACAAGTGTTCTTGTGAGGTCACAAGAATCAATTATCCAGACTTATGACATTTCCTTGATTTGGTCTTCTTATAAATGATGGGTGTTTAAAGGGACAGCAAAAACTTAAAAATCTTCTTTCACAAACGAAAATAGAACTAAGTTTGAAAAAACATTTGTTTTCACTATATGGTTTAGGTATGATCCAAAGCTCGTTGAAGAGACTCTCACAGACTTCAGTGGGCTTTAGATCCGACCTCTTATGTCCATTTGGCATTTCTCTCAGCTGGGACAACAGGAATCAGCCAGGTCACTTGCTCAATGCTTAGGCTGCAAATACCACAGACCATTGTTTGAGTGGGACAACAATAGTTTCCACTGGAATTTTTAAATGAAAAAAATCATGGAAAAATTTCAATTGATCTTAAGTTTTCTAAAACCTTGTTTATGCTATATCTAAATTTTGTGCCAAGTTTGCGTCGACTTCTAAGTTGTACTGAACACAACAGAAGTGTTGGGGATTTTGCACAGACTGCAGCTTCCCAGACTTTCAAACTCCTAAAAAAATATTACCTTCACACTTGCCAATACAGATGTCCCCTGAGGCAGCTGTGCTGCAGCCTTTTTCCTTGTGTAGTTTCATTTTGGGTCCTTATTCTGTATGTGGCATCCTGACAGCATGAAGTGCACCTTCTGTCCACACTATTATGTCAGTTAGGATTCTACTCAGGGAAAATGGCTGTTCCAGGGGAATACTGAATTTGCTTCTAGCACTGAACAAATTCACAGTACTAATTTTCATTATAATCGTTTATAGGTTTGGGCTACAAATATAGTTTTAATCTCCTCTCCCAAGGGTAATTTTTCCTCCCAACTTTCATTAAAGACAGTCTGCATTTATTTCTAGTCACTGTTTGGCTGCTTCTAAGGAGTCATTTGGGATTTTGTTGTTTTTGTTTTTTTGGCCAGTGTAAAAAAAAAAAAAAAAATTGACATCCAAACTCTCCTCCTCCCCAGCCTCTGCAACTGAAGAAGGGCATGTACTTACCAGTCTCAGGAGAAGTTGTCTTTACAGAAAGAAGTTTGACACCCTCTTTACCTGCTGGGGCTCTGTTTTAGTTGGGAGACATTTAAGTAGATGGTTAGCATCAGACTTCTCTGCATGTCTGTCAGTGCAGACTAAGGGTAAGTACTAAGGGTATGACCCTGCAATAGTCTCCCCTCTGGTGGGCTCTGTTTTTTTGGTAATCCCCCTCCACTGGGGCTTTGTGTGGGTACAAAGGTCTTCTTGTGTCACTTTGATTGCAGGCCCTACACCAACATTTCTCATCTGGGTGTGCAGAGAAGAGAGCTAATGTGGAATGAGAGATGGGCAGCTTCCGTCTCTGGTCCTGCAATGTCTCTACTACACCTGGACGCAGAAGCAGCTGAGGCACACAAGGCTACAGGTTCAAGAAGCAGCTCACCAGCCAAAGCTTTGTGTTTCTTCACTCAAAACACAGATCAGCTTCATGGACCTATGTCTCGGCCCCATTGAATCAGCAAGGGACTCTCCAGCCATCCCAAGTGGCATGTAGGCCTCAGATGGATCTGCCTCAGTTTTACTCTCTGGCAACACTTATAGAGCTCCTCATACCAATATAGTGTAATGGAGTCCAAGTGCATTAGTGAGTTAGGGAATGGGGAGGAGAGCAAAAGAAAAATAAAATAAAAAATTCAAATTCACAGCAATGAAAGAGAAACAAGGAAAAAAAAAGAAGGGAATGGGAAAGAAGACAAGAGGAAGATGAAGTGGACAGAAAAAAGTGAGGAGGCACAACTGTGTCCTGGGAGATGGCACAACAGACAATCGGCATATGGGGCACCGACCTGCCAATCTACTGGAAAGGGAGCTACAGCATAAGCGTTGAGAGCCATTGCACTTCAGTACGTGCTACAGGAGCAAGTGGGGTTAGCATGCATTTAGGTGCACAGTGAGTCCCAGCTCCCCTACTCTCAAATGGTGTTTCTCCCCTTTGGGTATTTTATAGGTGTTAACAGTTTATTATATTTCAATGGAGAAAATAAAAGAGAAGAACATGCAGAAATTGCTGCCTTCATAACAGCCACACGACTAGGCTTAAAGGAATGCAGGGACATAGTTTAACTTACTGTTCAGCTCCATTCTCTTGTCTCTCTGGAAGAAGAAACAAGTTTGTTATTCTGATTACCTTGACTGAATAGCAGGTTCAAACACAGCCATGGCTAGCATAAGCCTATTTTGAGATTGTGTAGCTCTGCGTCAAATATTAATAAAATAAACAAACAGGAATGAGAATTTGTACTTATCATGCATGATCAACACAATTTACAAAGGTAGATAAGAATCATTATCATTTTACAGAGAATTGAGTAACTTCCCTACACATAAGACATACAGCTCTTAATAAAAAAAGTGTTAATTTGTTTTTTGACTAAATATTTTAAGATCAGCAGGATTATCTACCAGAATACAATCCAATTTGTAGGATAAGTCAAATTTCTATACAAAAGCTAGCAGTGTTCCTTTAATAATTAGTAATCGGTTGAAGACTTCCTGGCTGTAGGGCAATGTTGAACAAATACCTGGGGCTGTCCTCCAGCACATTCTGTACAAGGCCACCAGAATGAATGCAGAAAGGGTTATTACTATCAAGGCAATCACAACGGGCAAGATAATACCTGCAAAAGGTGAAGAAAATTATTTTACCCAGTATGCTTTACCAACTACATTCCACTTGCATAACTTTAAACATATGTAAATATCGAACTATTTAATCTCTTCTCCTAGCCCCTCCTCCAGCAGCATCGCAGAAGCTATTGATTTCTCTTGCATCTTGTTACCTTTGTTATTCCTCATGCATTCACTAGATGTCAGGCTTGCAGCCTTTTTTGAAAACAAGGACTTTCGGCTCAAAGGAAGATTTAGTGGCTTCCTCCCCCATTCATCATCATTCTGGAGTTTCGGTCTTAAATATCAGACTACTAACCATGCAGTGTATTCTCATGCACGTGTCTTTAGGCCATTAAGGCTATAAATTTCTCCCCCCATGGGAATACACTAATCATGGTAAAAATACAAAACGTTTCACCTTGAGAGTCAATAGCCCCAAAATAAATTGTCAGCACCCATGTTCCAGGAACATATTTTTTTAAAAATCATGTACTGCAAAACAAGGCAGATTTGAAATTCAGTGACTAAAGTGACTATTTCTCTTTTAATATGGTAATCACAGAAAGGCACGTGGGAGTTACACAATTTAGTAACATTCTCACAATACCTATGAACAGAGATACAAAATGCAAGATTTCTTTTAAAAATGAGGCAGTTTTTCTCCTTTTATTATTTCCCACCATCTGGTGTTTCCCAGCCAAGGAGTAAGAACAAGTAAAAGGAAAGATTTATGTAATAGAGACACTTTTTGGAAAATGTGTGTGTCGGGCCCAGTTTCTCTCGGTTTACAATTTTTCACCAGTCCATCCTATCAGGTTCAAGTTTAAAAGGCTAGCCTGCTCGCCTAAAGGAGGGTGCTCTGTCCTGCAATACCAGAGATTCCCAGACACACACTAGCACTTCCCAAGCTGACAGAGCACTGCATCAATTCAACAGCAACCTTCTCTCCCTGATTAAACAGTGTCTGGATCCTGGGAGACCTGGGTTTAGGTCCCAGACCATCACCAGCACTCTCCGGGCTAAAAGTGCTGAAGAAGCAATAGGTTCAGACTTCTGGGGAAAATCAGTGGGGGGATATTTTGCATTATTCAATACCAGTCTTTCTGATAGGTGAAGCACTAGCTGCAATACTACCTGGATCCAAAGGAGGGGCTGATCTAGATAAAAAAAGATGGTGGCCACTTTGAAGGGCCTCAGTGGTATGGGGATCAAATGCAGAAGTGGTATTGTCATGGCTCTACCAAGGATGCAGTTGATCCTTTCCAAAATGTTTCTTGAGGTGATTTAAAAATACATTTGTTGTTAAAAGTAAATATATTTGTACTGGAGCTGCGTTTAGATCTTAGAGATCAACTGCATTTGTATGTAGCTGAGCAAATGCTCTAGGAGTTAGAAAGCAGACCTGCAGTAACGCTTCCCCACAAGATGTACATGTGTTTTTATCATATACAAGAAAGGGAATAGCACCCTAATACCAACTGCTTGAAGAAGTTTGGAGAATACAGCCTGAGACTTGGAGAATACAAGCCTGTGCCTCGACTGGTCCTCTCAGTGTTTAATTAAAGGTTTGAGGAAGGTAAGCAATTTAGTTATGCATTTTCCCACGTCTTCACTCAGTGGGAGTGACTGAGTTAAGGTTTTTCACTCACATTGCTTCGCCCTCAGTCCCTTGGAATAATTGCCCTTGCTCTGAAGTGAGAGTTCTGTCAGCTCGGTGCTCATTAAGCCCTACTTCTCTTTGAGTAAAGCCTTATAACAGAGACAGTTCAATTGGTTTTGTAATAGGATCTGTGATCCAGGCAGGACTGAGATAAGGCTGCTAGTTTCATTTCTGAACACTCACCGAAAACCAAACAGATTCTACCAGCCAATTCTAAAGATGGAGAATGAAGAAACATATTTACTCACTGGAATAATGGCCATTATCTGCTTGTTTGTCACTGCTGCCAGAACTGCCAAGACCTATTGGGGGGAAAAACTAATTATCCTCTCAGGTTAATTTATACTTTGTATAATTTATAACCAGTCCTGGAATAGGAGCACAGCTCCTTCCCTCCCCACCACTAAGATGCGTGTTCAAAAGAACAGACAAGGTATCATTTGGGTTGACAAATTGCTTTGGTAACCGGGGCTCTGCATTTGGGAGGAGTCTTAGCTGAGGGGAGTCTACAGTGGGCTAGCAGAAGATACTCATCAGGAACAAGGTATGTGTACTGTGTCTTGTGGATGTAGCATAGAATCCAGCCTTGGGATCAACTGCATGCCCCCTCCCCCCACAGCATAAGTTTTCAACATTAAGAGATTCCAGTACTGTTCAGTGTTACAATACAACTCTTTCCTGTCATGCAAAAAAAAAATGTTGTGGGTGAAGATTAGATGTGCATCCAAAAGAACAAAGATGATAAGTCTGACTAAAAGAATCCACAGGCAGAAGCTAATGATAAAAGCAGGAGCACAACAAATGAGAGAGCTGAAACTCAGTACTTTAAACTGCTTTCTTGAGAGTCAAGGGTTTTATTGGGAGATGAATGCTCTCTCCGCTGTGTTTATAGGCAGAAATGGTTGGTTAGTTTAATCAACACTAGGTGTTCTCTAGGGATTTTCTAGGGGCTGTCTTTTAAGCACTGTTTTCTACCTTCAGGCACTAATCTGAATCTGAGTCAGCTATCAATTACCCAACTAGTTTATTACCTCACCACAGAAAGGCTAAAGAAAAACAAAACCATGGAGTTTAAAGGAAAAAGCAAAACATCTGCACTTCCCTGCTTACATGTCACTGCACACAGGAATACATTTTTTAAGAAAGGAGGATTAAGACCTGTGTGCAACAAGACATGCTATTGTGCACTTAGAACGGCATGTACAATTACTGCAACTGAGCAAATAGCCTGTGTAAATGAAGAGTTAGGTGCCTATCAATAATAAAGCAATAGTAAGGCTTAGCATAGCTCAGATACTATTTAAGAAATAGAGCTCAGACAATGGAGTCCAAAAAGAAAGGTGTATTCAGTAGAGCTAATAGCACAGTCATAGGGCTGAAGGCCAGAAACGACCAACAGTTCGACTCATCTCACCTCCTGTATATCACAGGCCACCACCCAGGAACCTCACACTAAGTCCAACCACCGAAATGTAGACCAAGTATTACACAGCCCACAGGAGACCAGTGTATAGTAGTGTTATGTGTAGTACATAGTATAGTTATTACTTTTTTATTTATGTTAGGGTAGCCCCTAGAGGCCCCATTCAAGATGGAGTCCCATTGTACTGCACATGTGCACGCACACGCACATGGCAGGCACAGAGTAAGACAGACAGACCCCACCCCAAAGTGCGTATAATCTAAATGGAGTGAGGAAAAGGAAGTATTATTAGGTCCTTTTACAGATGGAAAGTGAGGCACCTACAAAGATGAAGTCACTTTCCCAAGATCAGAGGAGAACTGTGGCAGAGCCAGAAACTGAACGCAAAGCCGCTGAGGCCCAGTCTAGTTCTTTAAACTCTAGACTATCATTTGCTTCTATTGGTACTGTAACTATTTAGGGATAGTACAGAATTGTAGCAGCAACCTGAGGTTCATACTGATCGACTCCTCTACAAAATAGTACCTTGGCTACAGTTGAAGAGGAGGAGAAGGGGCAGGATTGCTTCTCTACAGACTTGCTGTCTCTTACAGGCTGGTTGCATTTTCCAGATAACTAGAAGCAACAGGGATTTATGGGAATGTTTAACATGCAACATGTCTGGTTGGCAACAACTAGACGGAGTCATGAGATCTGGATTCTATTCCCAACTCTGCTATTGATTGGCTCAGTGACCTTGGGAAAGTCACTTAATTTGTCTGTTTCCCCTCCCATCCTACTTTTTTCTTGTCTAGGATTTGAAGATCACTGTGACAGGGATTATTGCCTACTATGTACTTGTACAGTACCTAGCACAATGGGGCCCTGATCTTGGTTGGCGCCTTTAAGTGCTATAACATAAATGGATAATCATTGTCCAAGGCCCTTATCTCTGCAAAGTACAAGTTACCTCTTTCAGGGTGTCTGTCTGCTGGAAAATGAAAATATAAGCATGGGGTTCATAAGCCATCATAAAGTACCTGCGATAATTCTAATAAATTTTTATAACTCAGTGCTATCTTTTCAGAGTTCTCAGAAGAATACTACCATTACCTTATGTTTACTCACTATAGTAAGGATTAGACAAGCAAATAAAAAGTACAAACTCAGCTGACCATGGATACTGCTTAAATCCAGTAACAGGAACAAATTAAACAGAAAAGCTTGCCACAGTAAATACGGGTTCCCAGAACTCGGCACATGTGTTCTCAGGTGAGAAGCTAAGGATTTAAATTCATCCTTGAATTTTTTCTAGCTCACTTCATTAAATGATGCATGGAAACACCCACTTATGGGACTGATTGATAGAGGAAGAAACCATTTACAGGAACCAGAAGGCTGAATCTCATGGATGGCAATGAGAACTGCAACAGTTAAAAGGAATCATTACTAAGAGGATAAAATGGGTAAAGGAATACAAATTTGTATACAATTATTAGTTTTATTAGTTGAAATTCTCCCCCAGGCCAGGCCCATGCACCTATACCCTCCACCCTGAAGGTAAATTTGGAAGCTATTTAACAAATAGATAATAATCTATGCAAATTTCAGAGTATGGGGAGAGGGTTGGCCCTGGTTGCAGGAAGAGACAAAACAACACAGTACAGAGGAGCCTGCTTTCTGATAACTCCAAAAAGAGTGTTCCGAAGGACAATACCAGCAAATGATTGGCGCAGAAAACTGTTGCCCTCTGAGATCTGCCAGTACTTGATAATTAAAAGAAAAGTGATACAAGAATTAACAGGGAATATAATAAGCATCTAAGAATATCTTGGCACATATTTTATTCTTGTATCAATTTTCCAGTGCAGCCAAATCATTCTTTGACCTTTTTAGATAGCTTAAATTTTGTGCGTGTATCCTGTATGTTTTCAGAGTCTCCTGCTGTAATATTATGTTCAGTTGAATTAGCAGGGAAAACTACTTATTACAGAAGGAAATATATATCTGCTGTCCATTTCAGTGCTATGCTTTGATTTCATTCTCTCCCTGGAGCTTCCTGGTACCCTTTACATTTATACTTCCTCTTTCATTCAGTTCTCCCCTTGCTGCGTCCAATTCCCTTTAACGAACGCGTAAAGACTAGGTCCTTTTCTTACTCTTACTTGTTGGTGTTGACAGTGATTTCAGTTGTGGGCCTATAAAAAAAAGACAAAAAGAGCACTATGGTTAGCAATTGCTTTAAGATTAGCTGCCCTGTTTTTGTAGGATGCAAAGGAGGACACTGGGCAGAGGCCAGGGTGAGGGCTATGTTACCATAGTTCCATTGAAGATAATGGTGCTGGGCCCATTTATTCCCCTTGGACTGGGGCAGAATTCAGTCAATCTGAACACAAGGAGCTCTGCTCAGATCAGTGGATTCTACAAAGAATGCATGTGAGGCCTAGAAGACACATAGAGGTGAGTATTTCCCTAAGGATGAAATTCACCCTGTGTGGAGGACCAGCACCAAGCCTTTGCACCATTTGTGTCCCACTTAAGCCCTATTTTGTGGATTTAAGTTGTACATAGGTTTTGTACTGGCCCTTAGTATAGGGTATGAATGTCAATTTCTTGTTTTAAGACCATTTAGATCCCTAGTGCAAAGTTGTTCTGAACACCTGGATGTTACTTATTGTAGAATTACCCTATTATGTACACATCGTCTTTCAGGTTAAGTCTGTATTGCAACAGAAAACACTGGGGTGGTAGCAAAAAAGGAAAACAAAAAAAAAACAAAACACTGTGCATTTAAAAAAGAACAGTATCTAAATAGAAAAAACTGTCTCCTGTCCATTTCAGTTATGCTTTGATTTCATTCTCCCCTGGCGCTTTCTGGTGCCCTTTACATTTATACTTCCTCTTTCATTCAGTTCTCCCCTTGCTGTGTCCAATTCCCTTTAACAAACGCGTAAAGACTAGGTCCTTTTCTTACTCTTACTTGTTGGTGTTGACAGTGATTTCAGGTGTGGGCCTATAAAAAAGACAAAAAGAACACTATGGTTAGCAGTTCCTTTAAGATTAATTGCACCGTTATTTGTAGGATGCAAAGGAGGACACTGAGCAGAAGCCAATGGAACCATAGTTCCATTGAAGATAATGGTGCTGGGCCCATTTATTCCAGCTGAAGAGCTGACTTAGAAATGGTAGCAATTTAGGAAATTTCCCTATTACATACACATCGTCTTTCAAGTTAAGTCTGTGTTGCAAGAGAACACATTGGGGTGGTAGCAACAAACAAACAAACAAAAACCCCAAAACATGTGCATTTAAAAAAGAACGGTATCTAAATAGAAAACAAGTAGCCCTTACCTTCACCTTTCTGCTCCCTTCCCCACTACCTACAATCTGTGCAGTGAAACTTTTAGGAACAGCAGTACTTGCCACAGATCACGTCTTGAGCCCAGCGACTCTGCCTTCTAACCGTTTTAGCAGCAAACAGAGATCTCTCCTGAATGGTATGGATTTCTGGGGAGTTTTCAGTCTGCTCAGTTCCTCAGAAGATTTTAGCCCCCAGCCTTGTTTTTAGAAGATATCAGGCACTGTGTACAATGCAGTTGTTTTTTTTTTTTTTAATTTTAATTGCTTAATCTTAGCCTAAGAGTAAAAGTAGCAAGACTTGAATCACTGTGTTCTCAGTGATCTAAGAGCTCCTTTCCGCTTCTGACCATCGCATGTGACCCTATTGCTGTAATCCTTGTTCTTCCTTGCCCCATCTCCTTCATAACTGCCAACTGACTCCAACTGGCATGACAATAACCGACCTTTTACTGTGATGTGCAGGGTGAGGGCGGAAGTGGCCTTGCACACAGCATCCACACAATCAGAGGAGTGTAAAGCCGCTTGTGCTATGTGCTGTCGCCAAGCCCCAATTTGCTGCAACTGATATATTCCTAAAAAGTTCTCAGACTACAACTTGAGGAAGTGCCTTTCAGTAGCTAGCTGGCATTTCACCAGCCAATACCTTAAGTGTCTAACTAAAGCAAAGTGAAGTGCCTCATTGCGACAGGTAAAGTGTTACTCCATATCCTCAAGTGTCACAGAGCCTTTTAAAAATGAACATTCATTAGTTACCTTGGTGATTTTGTCTAACAGTCTGCAGAGCAGCAGGAGTAATATGCATTGTTAATGAAGAAAAAATGGACCTTACAATGCCTCATGCATAGTGCTTGCTAACCCATTACTGTTAGATGCAACCTTTACTTCAGTGTGCGGTGCAGTAATTCCTATTCTTAGAATGCTGCTGCACCATGTCTACCATGTAGCTTGTTGGGAAATTAAGGCAGCTAATGAATATTTCAGCTTTGGAGCCGCAGATTTCCATCACACCCCCCAGTGGCCTTTGTGACACAGTATTAAACACTCTGACATGAGCACTGTGCAAGTCAACAGGGGACTGGGGCACCGAACTGTACGCTGGCAGTGGAGTGCTCACTCTTGTGTGTGACACAGGCTGCCTCAAAGCAGGGGTTGGCTGACTGTGCCCATTTCTGTCTGGTGTGCAGCTCATTCTCATCCTTGTCTTTGTGGTCTCCAAATGGCTTATTGAAAGGGGGCTGCCTTTAATGAACACTCAGAAGCTACAGTGGGTGCAGGACATGATGTTCGCTCAATTAGTGGTGAGAAACAGCACTCAGATAGCAGCTGTTCTCCAAAGCTTTTAGAAGCTTCCAGTTTGCACCTGGGTGCAATTCAAGGTGTTAATTTTGGATCTATGAGAGTCCTACATGAGATGGGCCTGGCTCCCTTAGAATCTGCTTCTTTCCTGATGTGCTACCCTGGTAGTTGAAAGGAGCTAGGACATTTGCTATCAGCCTCTAACTAGTATCGTCTTGGGTTCAAATGCAAAGCTCTGGTGAATGCTCAGCTCTGAAATTCTCTTCCTGCAATTGGCTGACAGAACCAGCCAATATTACATTCAATGAAAGCCCTGTCTATTTTCTTAGGGCTCTTTCCTTGCAGGCTGATCGTGGGGAATGCAATTCTCTTATTTTATCCTGGGGGAATCTGTAAAGAGAGATTACAATTCTGCAAAGGACTGGCACATGCTCTGCACTCCAGTTCTTCTGGACTGCGAAGAAGCCTAAATGCAGTCGAGGGAAAGCTGCCATATTTCAGAGCAGCCCTCTGGCTACTCCAAATTATACCAGAGGCTTAATCAGCTCCTGGAGCAGACCAGAATCCTGGAGGGGTGTAAAGTCACCTGTGCTTTCTGTACTATGCCACGTGCTGGCCATCTGCATGAGGGTGAATCACTCCAAGTGTAATCCTGAACAATTCACTCGTCCTCTGGTGTCTTAGATTGTCACCCCTCTATAACATGAAGAGATTACTTACCTTAGAAGTAGTGTGAGACTTATTTACCTCATGTCTTAAACACTGTGTAAGTGCTATTGGTTATAAACATTAGTACTACTACCTACAATATGTTCCCTAAAACACGGAATGACTGCTGTTGTGTGTTTTAGTCTCTACGCTACAAATGTAATCTGAAAGAATCATGTAGGAAGAGTGGGAGCCAAATAAACATGCAGATCTACATACTACCCCTCCCAAAAAACCCTCCTTAAAAGAACATTATTGAAGTTGCAAAGTCAAGCATGCAAGAGTCAGGAAATGCAACCTTAATTTGCCGCCCTCCCCGCCGCATATGTGTGTGTGTGGGAAATGTAATTTCCTAGGTTTTTAAAAAAGCAACTTGAAAAAAAAAAATCCGTCACGTGGCCTCAAATCGACACCCATGGAGTTCATCGGAAGGATTGGAACCTTCCTTCTCCATGCTGCCTGGGCCCCAGGCTCTATTTATTTAGCTTAACACAGTGATAGTTAAGGGGTGACATGTTTAGAGTCTATAAATATCTGCAGGGGGAACCAATATTTAACGATAGGCTCTGTAGTCTACCAGAGAAAGGTAGAACATGAGCCAATAGCTGGAAGTTGAAACTGGACATAAGGGATATAAAAGGTGCACATTATTATTATTATTTTTTTTTTTATAAAAAGAGTGAGGTTAGTGAACCATTGGAACAATTTACCAAGAGTCATGGTGGCTTCTCCTTCACTGGCAATTTTTAAATCAAGATCAGATGTTTTTCTAAAACATCTGCAGCAGCCTATAAATGTCTTCAGGTGGCCAATGCAGTAGGTGTTTTCAGTTTGTGTTCTCTAAATATCCATGAACATGGTGTCATGCACAGCTGATTTACAGAAAGAGATGGGAAGAAAGGCTAGAGTAGTTCACTGCTAACAGATACTATGGTTGTTCTGTCTGTTTCTAGTCAACCTCATTCTTTGGGGCTGTAAATTAGAGGGGCAGATGCTCTGTATAAATAATCTGGGAAAACATCCAGATTCATCATTGAAAAGTGAAGTGTACAACATTGGCTATGCTAAATACTTGTTGGGCGATGAGCAAAACAATTTTTTTGGCACAACTGACCAGAGTTTGGTTTGAAAAATACCTGACTGAATCAAGTCAGAAATAGTGAGAAGATTGACAGATGGTGAAAGAGACCAATAACTAACCTCCCTCCATACTATTCTCAAAGGTCCATTGCCTAAATAACTTCAGTAGCCTGCAGTTTACTTCTCAATTTTTGGAGGGCAGCCACATGAAACTGATTCACAAGCAAAACAAATGCTTAAAGTACAATTATGGCAGATTGCTGAGAGGGGATTACTGCAATATAAAGCAGAGTAAAATTAAGCTTTATAAATTCCTCCTGAGCCTGACCATATTTTTCTGCATAGATCGATGATTATGTAAAACAAAACTTTGCTACATTTGACATGTCCCAATCTCCTCAATTGATTGTCACGTGCATCTTGTTGCTCAGAGCAGCAGCCACTGCAATAGCTTTAAGATAAAGACTCTGGTCAAAGTGTCTATATAAGTTGTTTGCTTGTGCACATGAAGGATTAACCCCTTGTGGCCTCGCTTACATGAGGTGTCCTGTTGATTTTAAGGAGATTACTCCTGTGATTTAAGTGAGTGGGATTTGACTTGATCCATACAATGAAGGAATTTATGGTTGTAGTGGGTTGATTAATTTGACTATAGCTTAATTCAGCCTATAATAGGGGATCACTTGATCCTAACACCCTGCTTAGTGGCTCTATCCTCATATTGCCTTAATATACAGAGTCCATGAAGCCTTCATGAACCATCTCATGCATCCTTTGTTGCTTAAATCAAAAAATAAAATGGCACACTATCTGGTATTGCTCATATTCAATGGGATTCTAATCCCCCCTTACATACCCTTTATCTGTTTAAAAAAAAACAGGAATAAATTGTAATAAGTGCTCATTTCGTCAAATGGAGTCATCTCAGAATGGACCATTTGCCTATTAGTATGTATATTATGAGGTAAGATTTAAAGTGAGGTGAGTACCAGTGGGGAGGAAGAATGCAGCTTGCTCTTCGTTGTTAAAAGCCCTGGGAAGTTCCCCTGCCTCTCCCAGGCTTGGGTATGCAGTACTATCACAGAGCCTTCCTTCGTGGCTGTGTCAATCTACTTTAACCACTACATTACAGTAATATTGGTCTCTGATATTACTTGAAGTCCTTTGATAGGCTCCTCCACTCATTTCAGCTGCTCTCCAGCTCTCTCAGATGCTCCTCCCACTCCCTACACTTTCCAGTAAAGCTAGCTGGAGTTGTGGAGGGGGAAAAAAAGTAGTTTCTACAAAAATACTTTCAATGGGAAAATTTTAAGTTGGCAGAAATTTGTTCCATTTCCTTTTGGGAAAAATAAAATAAAAAAATATTGTTTTTCAGGTTGGGTCAAGCTAAATCAAACTATTTTGGTTGATCAAACCAAATCCTAATCATAGAATATTAGAGTTGGAAGGGACCTAAGGAGGTCATCTAGTCCAACCTCTTGCTCAAAGCAGGACTATCCTCAGCTAAATCATCCCGGCGAGGGTTTTGTCAAGCCACAGCTTAAAAACCTCTAAAGATGGAGATTCCATCACCTCCCTGGGTAACCCATTCCAGTGCTTCACCACCCTCTTAGTGAAAAGCTTTTTCCTGTCCAACCTAGACCTCCCCAACTGCAACTTGAGATCATTGCTCCTTGTTCTGTCATCTGCCTCCACTGAGAACAGCCTAACTCCATCCTCCCTGGAACCCCCTTTCAGGTAGTTAAAGGCTGCTATCAAATCCCCCCTCATTCTTCTCTTCTGCAGACTAAACAAGCCTAGTTCCCTCAGCCTCTCCTCCTAAGTCTTGTGCTCCAACCCCCTAATCATTTTTGTTGCCCTTCACTGGACTCTCTCCAACTTTTCCACATCCTTTTTGTAGTGGGGGGTCCAAAACTGGACACAATACTCCAATCTTTTGTTTTGGATCAATTTGGTATGATTTTTGTCCACCTGTATTTCTCCGTTCTCCTGGGTTGGACTACATTGCCCATGAGGCACTGTAGCCTCCCATTCACTTGAACTGCAACAGTACATCATGGGATATGTAGTCCAAACAGATAGTCTAGCCCAGGGGTCGGCAACCCGCAGCTCCAGAGCCGCATGCGGCTCTTCAGCCGCGGTAAGCTATGTTTTGCGGCTCCAGACTATTGGCTCTTTTGATATTAAAGATTGCCGACCCCTGGTCTAGCCCCTGTTAGAGAATGAGGGCCTGAAGTTTTATATCATGGGAAAAGGAGACTCAGTTTCTCAATGAGATACATAGCTTTTATTTTAGCATTGGAATGGACAAGAAAATGAATTTTAAATTCACAAGATTGTTTAAGCTATTTAATGGTTTCTATGCGTTTCCTTGATTTCTGAACAACTGGATTCATGGTAATTTTACCAGAGGAGAGATACAACCAGTACCAGTAACATTTATAAAAAGCTCTAAATCTATACAGAATGTATGATGGCATGGGGTGAGATAAAGGTTCTACTGGCACTTGTTCAGGATGGCTTCTCTAAGTCACCGATGGCTTTGTCACTCATGAGTATGTGTCTGCAGTGGGACGCATTGCCTTCTTAAGACAAAAGAAGTCCCCAGGGTCATACCTCATTCAGGTATTCTTTTGCAAACACAGAAGCAAGGAACAAAGCAGGCAGCCAGTGTGAATGAAGAAGTGATTCCAGGATGGCTACTAACTCCATGTAGGGCCTAATGATTGAGTCTTAAAAGTGGAAAGGGTAATAACTCCTTTCTCTCTCTCAGCCAGATAGCTGGAATCCTGAGAAGGACAGTCAGAGGCTGATGAGGGTTATAGGGTTTCACTGCAGAGTAGCAAAGCAGAGTTTTTGTGTTTACAACCCCACAAAAAAGAATAAAACGTTCCTGGATAACTTTCATATAGAACATAATTGTATAGATAATGGAATACACCCAATATATTGAGCCAATATGTTCAGTTTCATTTTAACCTGTATAATTTACCCATATTACTTAAAAAAAAAATCAAATACATCAGTCAAATACCCTTCATTTTAAAAATGGTGATTTATTTTTATTGCATTATATCAAAGTTGAAGATGACATGTGGGGCATGAAATATTTGTCAAAGGCTGTCAAGCAAACCAGGATATCAAAATAATTGCTGACAATGATGTGTGTTGCAGCTTTGACCCCAACCCTGCTCCAGTCAGTGAAGACTCCCAGAGATTTCAATGGACCTTGGATCAGGCTCTCTAAAAGTGAGCAAAAACATCCTTGCTAGAAGGTTGATGATTGTACATTTTCTTTAGTGACCAACTAAATGTTTCATTGTATAGAATCATTGGACAAGATGAAGTACTGGGTTTACTCCAGTTTTATACTAGTGTAACTCCACTGACTATAGTAGAGTCACACGGGAATAATGAAGTGGTGAATGAAGTTCATCGTGTTTAATCTGATCACATCAAAGAGCTACCATGGGCCTATAACTTTGTTCCATGCTCAGCTTTCCCAACAGATACACTTTATAGGGCTCCAATCAAAGAACAAAATATTTATGGGAGATCCCAAAGGTATTAGCCACTCTTCCTCGCACTCACTCCTCCCTCCCTATCCAAAGTCATCTGTTCAAGATTTCATCAACATTTTGTTGTGATTTGAAAGTCCAGTGTTACTTTCCAGTTTTCATGATCAGTTGCCGTTATTTTTAATAAAATTTTGTCAGCAGCTCAAAGGATAGACCTTTTCCCTTCAAGTGGTGGCTCTTATATCTTACTCTGTAGTAGGTTCTACTGAAAGCAAGCAGCAGTGATCTCCAAATCTACAGTTAAATAACTTTTAGCAGATCAGTTCATAGCATCCATGTACGTGATGATCCATCTCCTTTGAACAGCTACTGAAGGGTTGCTGAGATCTGAAACATATGCATCTGTGTTAAGCTGGAGTTCACGCCAGCTGTTATGTTTTTATTAGCCAGTGGAGCCTGGAGTTCTTTCTTATTCTATTCTTGGAGAACTTAATCTGAGTTAGAACCATTTTCTGCTGGAAGTGTAAAAGACAAGGTAATGGTGTCTGCTTGTCCATAAGAGCTGATTTTGAACTGTTCTGACAGCTGCTGCAGACAGCAGTCTGCATTGATCATGGACTATAGTATGATGGCTCCTTCGTGAATCTTTGGTGTTAAAGTTTGTGGGCCAAGTTTTCCTCTCAAGTTACATGCAAGCAAAATCATCATCTTTAGCGGGCTTGTGAGGGTGTAAATGATAGCGAAATCTGGCCAGTGGGCTTTAAAAAGAAACCCAGATAGGTGCTTTGTGGTTCTTCAAAAGACAGTGGAGGTAAACCAGATAGAAAATGGGACTCACCAAACCATAAACAAACCATTGTCCATCTAGTCTGGCATCTATCTTCAGCCATGGCCAGTACCTAACGATTCAAAGTAAGATGAAGCCTCCACACCAGCCAGCTGTACCACGAGATTTGTGGGCTGTGGAAGATTAATGCCTCCCTGACCTCACAGATGATCATTTTATACCCTGAACAACATCATTTGGTCACCCTTACAGCATTGTCTTAGTTTGTAGAGCTGCTAGTGACCCTAAAAATGATAGTTTTCCACTTTTTAAATTCTAGCTAGACTGACTCCATGATCTCCTGCAGCCATGAATGCCAAATCTTTCCAGCTCCTTTTATAATGTATAGGCTCTGAGTAGCCCAAACTCCGAATCTTTTGAAGTTACCCCATCACTAACTGTGATGCAAAATGAAATGGACATTTCACACCGAGCATGGTTCTGTTTCAGTATACTATGTGACGGATGATATAGGGACTCATCGCTTACTTATGGTTTCAGCATGGGTGCCTGTTGGACTTGTTCTTGTCGTCGGAGCTGCAGGTGACCCATCAGTATTAGAAATGGTCTCATGACCATTGCTGTGTCCTGACGTCGTTTTATTGGCATTCAGATCTGAAAAGAAGGTGGTCAAATGAGCATTCATCCAATACAAACAAGATGTTTAATCCTGCCCTCTACACCATACTTGCTCCCAGCCGCACCAGTGTAGAGAACGTAGTGGGAGCTCCCCGCACTCTGGCAATCCTTTGCCAGTCAAACAGACCTTGTTATTGTTGGCATAACTTGCAGCAGCCTTGAGGCTTATCTAAGCCATACCAGAGGCCAAAATAGCCTCAGACCCTTGCTCCAATATCAGGGGATGGAAAAGTAGCTTAGAGCCACCTCACCCCCTCCCCTATTCCTGTGCTGAGTGCAGCCTGGTCAGAAGAGAGGAGCTGGATTCCCACGTACAGTTTTGTTGTTGTTGTTAATAATAAAGTCTCTGTTTCAACTCTATAGCTAAACGTCTGAAAGTCACATGGTTTGATGTATCATACAGGTTTTACAGATGGAAATTAACAATAGAGTCAATTGCTTCATTCTCCGCCATTGGGTGGATTTATCCTGCGGCTTAGAAAGTACAATATATTTGGAGTAAATGTACAAGTAAATGTCTATTCTTGCCTTTATTTCAGCTCTCATATGGTTGATACAAGGCCAGGGCTACTTGTGTAGTAATGAGATTTGCATTCTAGGTGAGTCTGAAATGCTCATGTGATGCACCACATGAAGCTGCGGGGCTAAAGGTCATTGAAAAACAATGGAACAGAATTTAAGTTGTCACAATAGAGTGGATAATTTGTATTTCGTGTTCATATCATAATGTAGCAAAAGGCAAGACGCTACCTACTGGATAAAAACAGCAGGAATCTGATGGCAACAAAATACTCCCTTTCTGACTTATGCAAAATCTGTAAGAGCCAGCTTGAAACCACGGGAAGTGTGTCTACACAAGAGGTTTGCATCAGTTTAACTGAAACAGTTTTTTAAACTATAAATTTAAGCTGGTGCAAATATTGTACATAGACCATGTCACAGTCTTTGGGAAGGTGTGTTCAAATTTGTACGGAGTGTCTGAATTCCCCCTAGTCTTCCCAGAGAGATCCCTTCCCCAAAATCTCTGTCCAGACATTTAGGGTATGTCTACACTGCAGTAAAACATCCACTGCTAACCCAGGCTTGTCGGGCTACCAAATTGCCCTGTAGATGTCCAGGCTCAGGCTGAAGGCCTACCCTTTGCACCCCATGAACGGAGAGGGTCCCAGAGCTTGGGCTCCAGCCCAAGCCCAAATGTTTGCATTGCAATTTTATAGCTCTGCAAGCCCAAATCAGCTGACCTGGGACAGCCCGGGGTGTTTTATTGCAGTGAAAACATCCCCCTGAAGCCTGATTTTCAGGGATTGAACACCAGCAGTAACCAGTGACTTCAGAGAGAGGAACAGGTGCTCAGCACTTCTGGAAATCTTATTTAGGTGGCTATATGTGAATTAAGATGTCTAGCCAAATTTCAAGGCCTTCTAGATCTTATCCCTCGATCAAGCTACACTCAGAACTTAGTGACTTCTTTAGAAATTCCATGTGCTGCGGGATAGGGCCCTGGAGCCATCCTTAGCTAAATAGGCAAGTGGACTGCATGTAGCTGTAACTCCAACAGCACATGATCCACTTTGGGGGTAGGTGTAAGTCTTATTTAGGGCTATCAATTACAGTTAAAAATGCAATTAACACAAAACAAATAAACTAGATTTAAAAAGATAGTCACAATTAATCAAACTGTAAAAAAGGTAAAAGAAATAGTATTTTTCACTTCACCTCATACAAGTCCACTCAGTCCGACTTCTTGTTCAGCCAATTGCTAAGACAAACAAATTTGTTTGCATTTACGGGAGATAATGCTGCCTGCTTCTTATTTAAATGTCAACTGAAAGTGAGAACAGATGTTTGCATGGCAGTGTTGTAGCCAGCATTGCAAGATATTTACATGCCAAATATGCTAAACATTTATATGCTCCTTCAAACTTCGACTCAGAGACTCTAAAATTTTACATTGTTTTGTTTTTGAGTGCAGTTATGTAAAAAATATTCTATATTTGTAAGTTGCACTTTCACAATCAATTTTCACAATTAATTTTACAGTCCTTGTATGAGGTGAATTGAAAAATACGATTCCTTTTGTTTATCTTTTCCATAGTGCAAATATTTGTAACTACAAATAATAATATAAAGTGGGCACTGTACACTTGGCATTCAGTGTTGTAAGTGAAATCAATATATGTGAAACTATAGAAGAACATCCAAAAATATTTATAATAAAATTTAAAATTGGTATTTTATTATTGTTTAACAGTGTAATTAAAACTGTAATTAATTGTGACTATTTTTTTCTCTCTCAATTAATTGCAATTCTTTTTTTAAAATCATTTGACAGACAGACGTGTTCTAAAATCAGCTTTGTAAAAATAATATTGATTTCAAGGTGCATTGGTACAACCTTACAGAATTAAACTATGCTCCCCCTGTCCGAGTTTGCTAGAGCCCTTTCCTCTCCCAGAACACCCTTCCAGGGGCCAGGTAGAATCCAGCTCAGGGAGCTAACATGCACAAGGGGGATTTCTGGTTGAGGCCATCATCCTTCCCAGCTTCAGGTATGTATATCATCCAAATAGCTATGCTGCAGGGAGCACCGCCTCCCGTCCCCCCCGATGAGCAGGCACATAACAAGGAATGTTCCTCGCACCTCTCTAAAGGCATAATGCCTGTGTTTCCAGGCACCACCATTCTGAAGGTATGTGCTGCCTCCCCCTTCAGCATGACTCAAGATGCTAAGAGCCATAATTGTACCTTATGGTTCAGGCCATATTGTAGAAAGCCTAGAAAAGTAGAGATAAGCCTGAACTGCCTGAACCTAGCCCACTCTGCACACAGTATCTCAGATTGTAAAATTCATATGCAAGTCTAGTCTATAATCAAAGCTAGTGAGTTGCAAACGTTCACTTAAAAAACAAAGCCTTTTTAAATTATAGCGCGAGGGTTACACAAAGCCTCTGAAACCTTTGATCGTGTCTGAATACCCTGAATTTAAAGGCTAACAGATTTTTTTTCCAACACGTTTTTGGTTTGTTTGTTTTCATTTTTATTTTAATTGCTCCAGGCTCTGAAACCTTGTATACTGAATTGACCTGAGGCCTTTCAAAAAATAAACAAAAAACCCCAACAAAACTCTTAACATGTAGGGGCTTATAATGGGAGATAATGATAGCAAGCAGCAGGTCCCACTAATGGTCCTGTTATCATCATAGCAATATAAAATCATTACAACAATATTAATAAAAGCCTCTGATCTGGGAATGGAAGGAAAGCCAGACTTGCAGTAATCCTTCATGTGCAGAGACATGCAAACATAAATACACTCAGTGAGCCGTGCAAAATAATCAGGTGAGTGGAGGAAACGAGGAGGGAGGCAGCCAGGCATCTTGTTCTGACATCACCACCAGTTTGCCTGGTAACCCCACAGACAGCTGTAATCCCACAGGGATCACATGCTCCAAGAGTTGCCTCGCTACTGGCAGCAACCCAGGGTCTAAGTACTCGACTTCTATTCAGTTGCTGTGAGAACAGCCTGTTCTGGGGAACACGTGCTGCATAGTGCATATTCCGCAGTGGAGCTTCAGTGGGAGACCATCATTTTCATTTATCTTTTTGATACAATAAATTCAGCCTGCGTGAAATGCATGAATGTATATTCTTTGTAAATGAAACAGCATCAAAGAAACACCTGAGGGTTTCTTAAAACCCAATGCAAAGCCCGTTGCAGTAAATTAAAAAGAATCCCATTAACTTCAATGGGTTTTGGAGCAGGCCTTTAAGCCCTAGATGAAGGGCTGAAGTGGGCCCAAAGTTGTGCACTGGGCCTAGAGTGAGCCTAAAGAGACAACTTAATGAGGAGAAACTCTTAATTCTATTTGAAATTTCCTTTACAGTTAAATCTCAGCAACTGATTTAGGGGTTTCAGTACAGTCTAAGCCTTGTCTAACACTCAGGACTGGATCTCTTTAGTAAAGATACAGGAGATGGAGCAGTTCTTGTGTCAGTCCCCTAAAAAGGCTGAATCAATCCGATACAGCCAGTGCTTAACAAATGGAATAGCTGCATTGAGCGCAGCATGCCTGCTAGAGATTTGGGTTTTGAGGAAACCCATAACTCAGATCTATGAGAGATCTAATGATGTAGGAAGTAGAAGGCGACAGTGTAAATCTGAAGTTCTCCACTTATTACAATGCCAGTGTTCTGTAATAGGATCCCCTGACTGTTCCTCTAGGGCACTCAGCGATCTAGCTCTGCCTTTCCCACTGACGCATCCCTGCAGTAATTCATCTTGTTACCATTCCGCCAGCTGCAGGAAAGATTTCGGCATGCTTAACTGGAGCAGGCTGAATTCATAGCAAAGCATCACAGCAGAGAAAGGATGTTGCTGCAGTAAAACAAAGTCACGTAATTGTTTAATGGGCCTGCTGTCACCAGCTGATTATAAATCAGGTTTTAAAGGGATGCCTTACCAGTCGTTGTCCAAGTGGAATCTGACGCTGCAGTCGCAGAACTCCCTGGTGGTGATTCAGCTTTCGCTGCTGGCACTGTGGTAGAATACATGACAGCGTGTTAATCACTGTTCTAATACATATTTGTCGAAGGAATAATCAGCAGGAAGACCAGGGGGAGTTGCTCTGTAAAGCTGCTGTCTGAGCACCAGGGTTTGCCTACTACTTGCGTCCAGTAGCCCTTCATTTTCTTTTTATGATCTGAAATTTAACAGAGTCCTCTCTTGATTTCAGGGTGAATTACCACTTATCTTACATATAATCCACATACATTTTAGTTTTTCCAAGTACTGCTCTTAATTCCCCTTCCAGCAGGCTGCCTGCTAACTAGTTTTGATATTAGAACTACATCAAATAAGCCAAAAATGATTGTGAAGTGCAGAGAACTCAATACTAAAATTATGTGTGTGAGAAAAATGATGTATAGCCCACCAGCTCAGTCAATCATGGACGCTTCTCAAAATGGAGGCTATTTTGGTTAAGGATCTTTCAGGCCAAAAGTAACAGTGTGTGTTTTGTGACAGGGCTAGGCCTGACGGCTTTGCCAGAGTGTGGGAAGGCAGATATATTAGCCCCAGGCTCAACAAAGCCCTGTTCCCTGGGTGACTCAGCTGGGGGCTGATTAGGCAGTTAGGGCACCTGGGGCTGCTTAACCAATCAGGCCAGCTGGGTCCAATCAGGAAGCCCCGCCCCAAACACTTAAAAGCCTGCAGGGCAGGCAGTGTGTGTGTGGAGTCTGGAGAGAGGAGGTGTGGAGGACGGAGGTTTGAGTTACAGTTGGAGTCAGTTATAGTTTGGAGTCAGTTACAGTTTACAACTTTGGAGGTTTGCAGCTTGAAAGCCTGCAGTTGGAGCTGGCAGGCGGCAGCCTGCGGCCAGCAGCCTACAGAGGCTTGCAGCTTCCACAGCTGTTACCGCAGCCCCGAAGGGCAGAATACCTGGCTGGAGACGCAGGGAGCGGTCTATGGGCTACCCTAGAGGGAAGGTAGCAGTACCCTGGGGCAGAGCGAGCCCTGGCTACCCCCCCCGATCCTTCCCCAACTGCACCACCGGCCAGGCCGGCAGAGCGCAGGACCCACGGGGGCGGAGTACCTTACCCTCCCCTGCCCCAACCTTGCCACAGTTTCCAGTCAAAATCTTTCTATTTCCAGTAAGACATTTTAAGTGGAAAACAACATTATTTCTGTGGAGCTTACACCAAAACCGAATACACACTACCAAATTTTAAAAGAGGACTCACTCAGGACTCTAATTTTGCACCTATAATCAATAGCAGATGTGAATAAAACCCAGCTCTTATCAGCAGATCTCACTTTACAAAGGGAGTCCGTTATCCCCATTTTACAGATTGGGAAACTGAGGCACAGAGCAGGGAAGTGACTAACCCAAGGTCACTCAGAAGGCCAATAGCAGAACCAGTTCTCCTGAGTTCCAGTCCAGTGCCCTATCCACTAGGGCAAAATGCAACATCAGAAGTCTCAACGCCAGATCCTCAGGGATATGCCCAATCCCCATTCAAATGAATGGTAACTCATTGTTCCAATCATCAAGGCAGTTTTGAAAACCTCACAGTAAATATTTACTTGATTGTGCTCCAGATAGTCAGGGGTCTAGGTTCTATTACTGATGGAATTCTATTATTAATAGACACACTTGAGTATGTCTGCTATTTTGCATCTGCAGTTGACTACAAACAAAAAACCCAGCGAGACAAGGGGGGTGAAGTAATATCTTTTATTGGACCAACTTCTGCTGGTGAGAGAGACAAGCTTTCGAGCTTACACACAGCTCGTTTGGGGCCGTGGACTGCAGGGCTGATGTAGCAGTTTTGATTTAGTAAAAGCTACTGGATTTGTCTCCAAGTATTAATAAAAGACAAAGGAGAGAGGCCTAATATGGTTGCCCTCATATATTAATAAACAGAGGAAGGAGAAAAAGAGTGCCCGTGGAGGTGAAGAAATATGGTAGACTGAGAAAGGAGGCTATTGCATTCTTTCACAAAGCACAGACTTTGTGAGGGCTTTTTCCAAATCTATAATGAAAGGTGGCAGCAGCAGCAGCAGCAGCAATGGGAAGAGCTGTCAAATCTCTGCTGAGTGTATGGGATCATCTTCTGAGGCTTTTACCAGGGGCTGAGGTGGGGAAGGAGATTTCCCCAGCTATAAAGCAACATATATGTTCTTCTGCAGAAAGTCCTAGTTGTTTATTATTGATCCGGCATAGTGGGTTTTTTTTTTTAAGGTGAAATTTAAAATGTCATGAGGCTGTCTTAAATTATTGTTAGTTGTCCTCTGAGACACACGGAGGAGGGTGAGGGGAAAGAGTGGGAGGGATGAAGAGTAACTGAAAAGAGAGGGAGTGGCCAATATCCTGATGGAGTATACTCCATTTTAAAGGGCAAAATTCTGACTTGTCTTGTATTCTTGTCACAGAGGGAAAAGAGGGCACAGAAAGCTTTTTCTCACATACCCCTCCAATGAATCTGCAAATAAAAATAGTGGAATGCAGATTTATTGGACCAGGTAATGAAGCCAACAGTGCTTCATGGTTCCAAAGGGTGTTGTAAACTGGCTTGGGAGCACGGCTAGATGCCTGCCTGTATAAGGGGTCAAAGAACCTGTCCAGGCTCCCAGGTTGGCTGATCATGTCCCTATAAGACCATGGAACACGGCTGGATTTTCTCTTTTGTCTAGGGCTGGCCATAAAACAACAATCCCTTTTCCTGAAAAATTCTGAAGTTTCAAAATTTGTTTTAATTCCTCATCAAATCAAGAGCCACTCACCCCAGAATAGCCAATTGAACAGTTGGGATGCAGGGGATTGAGGTTCAAGTTCCTGCTCTTAATCAAGCAGAATAGAGATTTTAAACCAGGTTTCCCCCATCCCAGGTTAACGACCTGCCCACCTTGCTATTCTGTAGTGTTGCTTTCCTCAGAAATTCCATTCTAAACTTGAGAATTTTTTTCCCTTACAACTGTTACAATTCCACAAAACGATCTGGCTTTGATGAAATGGCATTTTGGAATGGAAAAAAGTTTGCTTTCTTTTTCCTTTTTTAAAAAAAATCCAGCACTACCCTTGTCCCTCCCCCCCCATCTCTTTGCTCCAGACACAGCTATATAGGGTCCTATTAAGTTGCAGATGCAGTTGGAGGGGGATGGATGGAAGAAGCTTGCTGTGTTTCATCTTCCACTAGAGTGGGCATGCAAGAAAGGCTAGGGTTTTGCCCTTAAAGTGGGAAACAGTCCACCTTCATGTTGTTTCCTATCAAATCCTTACAGTGAATAAAAATGGAAAATGACCCTAGTTTGATTATGGCGCTAAATCCCACAGTCCCTAATCAAAGCTCCCATTGATTTAAAGAGAGTAAAGGTTGGATAAGGTCTGAAGATATGTTCAGGGGACATTTGCCTCTTTGGTGATAGTCTATAAATGGGAATTAATTTGTTAAATTGAATATTTTCATTTCTTGCTCCAAGTGGCAGGGCTTTATAAGTACGAAGATCACATAATAAGAGCAATCCATTAAGTTGGAGACAGGCTTGGGGTGCGCGGAGTGGACAGGGAAAATCATATCAATTGAACTGATCCTGAATTAAAATTTCAGCTCCTATTTCAATTCAAACACCCACAAATTTGGGGGCCTTATATCTTTGGGCCTTTTCCAGATCAGGCCCATCTCTGTATATTAATGTATGTTTTTCTTTTGGAACATACCACTCCCCAGACTTCCCCTCCTTTCTTTCTACCCTATTGCTTCAAAATATATTAAAGAGGTTTCCAAGCCTGGCCTACTCCAGGATGTGAGTACAGACCACCACCTGGAACTAAACTGCACAGACAGGCATGCCTTTCCTCATCAGCATTTACTCACATGCCAGGAGCCCCATCTGTCGGTATGGTTTAATTCCAGATGGCTGTGCTGCACCGTTACCCTTGAGTCAGGAACCTCTATCAAACTGAAAAGACTCAGAGACACATTAGTGATTTTTTTCTTGGGGCTTCTGACACGCTCTCACACACTCACTCATACTTCAACAGCTTCTATGCTGGGGATATTTTATCCTGTGGTTCACCCATTCTTTCTGCACTAACAGCACCTCAAAGGCTGGTCAAAATACAGTAAAGGAGGAGGATCAAACACATTAGACTGTTCAATACAAAGGCAATGCCTGAACTTGAATGTCTATAGAATTTGAAAATGTAACCAACAAGTAAAAGAGGACTAATTTTCAGGCACAAAGGGTGGGGACTGGGAATAATAGTTTAGAAATTTTTACTCTTCCCAAGCCTAAAATATTCTATGCTGTCTCTGAAGCAGTTAAATCAATTAGACTGTAGAACAAAGACCTAAGGAAAGAAAAAGTAGCTCCAGTGACTTGTGCCATTTAAAGCTAGACTAGACAACATTTTGGAGGATATGCTGGAAAGCCATAGTGCACTATTAGCTTGCTGGACTACATGACCAAATAAATATTTCCATCTTTAAGTTCTGTGAGCCGATGCTAACTTGAAAAAGGAATATTTTAAAGCCTCCAATTCAGCAAAGCACTTAAGTCGGTGTCTAACTTAAGATAAATGGTGAAGTCCTTTCCTATTTGGTAAAGCACCTAATCATATATAAAAAAGTTCAGTACATCCTTAAATGTTTTGCTGAAATGGGGCCAAAGTGTGATTCTAACTTTGAAAAGTAACTGTGAAAATGCCATTTTCTGATTCAATATATCTGCTCAGAGACATACCTATTTACTTTAGGGACAAACGCTTTTACTGAATTTAACTCCCTTTTCAATCAACATACTGCGGGAGAGGGAGCTAGATTCTACTCCTGCTTGTTAGTAACAGGATCAGCCACCTCTTGAGTTCCCCCTCATGGCGAGGAGTGGCTCCTTCATAAATGCCACAAAGATCTGTTTTGAGCCAGTACTATCACTGAGTAAGATTTGGGTTTTATTGTTTACATATGGGAATGCTGGAAATGCTATTCTGGGACCATTCCAATCATGTAAAATGCTTACATCTTGATTATCCACTTCTTTTAAAAACAGACAAACCAAAGACCTTATCACTCCACCTCCCAAATTAAAAGGCTGTTCAAATCCAGTGCATTGGTTCAAAGCCATCTCTAATAAAAAAAAACATTTTAGTGTCTGAGCCACTGGAGTAGGACTTCATTTCTGAGAGGTTTCCAGTACTTTGCTGTGGAATGACCTATCTGAGAAGTAAACGTAATAGCGAAGAGAACACCGGCTCTCAAATCCTTAATTCTAACACCAGAACTACATTGTTTGTGCTCTCTTGACTGTTCCACACCATTTTTCAGAAATGCAGCCTCCATGGGGGTCAGCGCAAGTTATTACTTACTGCTGAGAGTTTCGTCACTTCTTGCTGTTGTTGATGGTGGCGATGTAGTGACCCGTGATGATTGTTGTAAAGAGGTGGTAGAGGTGGTCTGGGAAACTGGTTCCGAGATAACATCTGAAGGGAAGAACTGAATAACTGAAAGGAAGAACATTCAAGTTCTTTATTTTACTTACTTTTCCCCAATATATGACATATCTCTAGGACCACTTGCATTTATATCTTTTTAAAAACACTTCCCGTGATTCATCTAAATTGACAACATCAGCAATACTGAATGAACTCCCCTCCCCCCGCGGGAAACGAACAAACCAGAGTACTGCATCCATGCTCCTCCCTCATTCCCCTCCCCCCCCCCGATAACTCACTCCAGTAAGGAAAAGACTATCTAAATACAAGGGGTGAACTCCTTGCAAAACTATCATTGACTTCAAAGGGGGCTGAATTTCACCCATAGACTTGGCAGTGTATGAGAACTGCTTGCCAAGAGTGCTCCTGTGACCTCTGGGGGCTTATCCGGGATTTCCCACTCTGGTGTAGGCAAAGGACCGGAAAGGGAACTTTAGGAGAGGGTGTGGTGGACTGGGAGCGTGGAGGCCCTCCTGCGTCGAACAGTTGAGCAGCAAATCGAGTTACAGAAAATTTACCTGGAATTTTAGCTGATTCAGTGCACAGAAAGACAATCTTTGTTATCATGGCTAGCAGAACAGCAGCAATGCCTACAGCAATTTATTGTGGGCCAATCACAGGTGCAGCAACAGCTCCAGGAGAAGCTGTTGAGTCCCTCAATAGGGAGTGACAACCAAATGATGGGCACAGGGCTGTGCATGGGGGCCCAAGTGAATGACCTCAATGATTTTTTGTTAATGTTTGATAAATTGGCTTTGGGAGCAGGCTGGGAAAAGAGGGTATGAGCATTCCATTTGGCTCCCCATCCCTCAGGAGATACTCCAGCTACTTATATGGCACTGAGTGATGAACAAACTGCAGATGAGGATACTGTAAATGCAGCCATTTTTGATTAGATGGGTCTGTCGGCAGAATGATACAAGCAAAGGTTTCAAGCAGCAAGTTGTTTGGAGGGGACAAAACCTACAACTTTTGCATTGTACAAAAGAGGATGAGGCTCCAAAAGGAGTCGGGGAGATCAGGGACTCTTATTTTGGAAAGCTCTTGCAAAATCTCCCTGAAGTCACTAGGGTTTGAATGCAAAGGCACCAACCCTCTAACTTTAGAAGCTGCCATTAAACTCACTAAGAAGTTCATGGAGGCTGGTGTCCCCAGTAAATCAACCTGTCCATTTAAAGGACAGGATCCAAGGAGGAAAAGTGGGGAATTATCAACTGTGAGGCCACAGGAGAAGAGCGGGGAGGAAGGAAACCTTGTCCACAAACTGTCAAATTGTTTGCTATCATTGTTGGGGCTCAAGACATCTGAAAAGGGACTGCCCCTATATGGACTGCAATCTTGCTGAGGTCTGTGGGTGGATGGAACCTTTGGGAAGCAGTCAAAGTAAATGCCCACAATCTCCATGCTGACTGGATTGAAGGGGGTAGGGGGCATTTGTGTTCTTTGACATTAATATGTCAAAATCATAACGATTCATGTAAGACATGCCATGTCCGGTACTGTTAGAAAGGTTATAATGTGCTGAGTAAGAAGATATTTGTGTTCATGTGTGATGTGTGTGAGGAAAGTTATGGAGATCTTTGATATACCTGTATTTCAAACTATGCTGTATAAGACGCACCCCAGACAGAGAGGCGGCAGGACAATAGCCCGCTTAATGGCCCATCAAGACCTTTACAGAAGCAAACGGCCCAGGAAGGAACGAAAGACAGGCCTGAAGAGTTACCAGGATTGACCCATGTGACTCTGGGCTCCATTTTAGTTTTTGTAAGAGCCTACAGGCCGCATGGCCAGAGACAGAGGGTATATAAGATCAAGCCACAGAAACCATTTTGTCTTTGTTCCTGTCCAGCTGCAGACATACACCTACCCACCTCACTTTGCAACTGAATTGAAGGACTTAGACCCATCCAGGTACTGAATGTATATCAGAGGGACTATACAAGCCTGCAACTCCACAATTCTCCTAGAAACCTGATGTATATGGATTCTCAAATCATTTGTATGTATCTGATTGTTTTAATCCTTTAACACTTCTTATTGTTTGTTTTTCTTTTTATAATAAACCTTTAGTTTTAGTTACTAAAGGATTGGCTGGCAGTGTGGTATTTTGGGTAAGATCCAAACTTGTAGTGAACTGGTACTGTGGCTGGTCCTTTGGGATCAGAGGGAATCTTTTGAGTAAAGTGCATAGAGTTTAAATAACTGGCCTCTTCACTGGACCTAGTGTCATTTTGGGAGCCAGAGACTGAAATGCAGTAAAGGGGGCTGTGTGTATTTGCACAGTGGCTTCTTGATAACCAGTGTGGGGGAATCAGAAGCACTGTTTGTGGCTGGTTGGGAAGTCTGACTTGAGTGCCACCCACCAGTGCTGTGAGAATCTGCTCTCCTTTTACAGCCTGCCCTGACCCTGTCATTATCAGTGGGCTACCCTGGGCACGGACGAGTCACACAAGGCACATGACAGAGCAGAAATAGCTTATGGCTGGCTCATATAGGGCAAATTGGAAGATCATTGATTAGGACTGGATGATTAACCAGTTAAAGGGATTCAGGTTATCGGCCAAGGACTGTTAAACCGGTGAGAGGAAAGGAGATTGGAAGAAGGTCAGAGAATCTCAGAGGGGAGACACCTCTCTTCCCCCAGCCTGTGCCAGTGGGTATGGTGAAGCTTAGTAAAAGCCTCAAGGTGATGGGACACGAAGCGGCATAAGATGTAAATGAAGTACACTGTGGTGAACTTACATGAGCACGGGTGAGGAGTGCTTGCAAAGAGAAATCCAGGGTAAGGAGCCCCTCCCCCCCATGATACTCACAGAGTTTACACCTAATGTAAAGCCACAGAATTCATTGCAGCGGCTCCTGATCTATACCAGTATCAACTGTGATCAGAATCAGGCCTTTGAAGTTTACTGAAGTGAAAAACTTACAGTTGGCTAAGTCAAGGCTTACTGCAGGCTATAACTCTGGCAAGGTAACAACTCCAGCTAGTTATGTTACCTCCTGTTATTTCAGCCGTACGCCTGTCTGGAGCACAGACTGCCAATTATACTGGATTTTATGATGCGGGCAATTTTTCTCATAGTGGGTCCAATCCTGAAGTCTTTAGGCAAAATTTCAATAGAGTTCACTTGCATGATAATTTTAGCTAACTGGGGATTGAATAAGGACGTCAGGAGCGAATTCTGTATTTGGAAAGACTCCAAGTAAGAAGGAAAAAGAAAATACATTAAAAAGGGTTAAAAAGAAAGGCAGTACGTTCCTTAGATAGAAGGGCCCCAATTCGGCTCTGACTGACACTGGTGTAAATCAGAAATAACTACTTGGCTCAGTGAAGTTATGATTTTTGATTTACATTGGTGTGAGATTAGAATTAGACCCAGTGTTTGCATACAGGTTAAGACATTATGTGAAGGAGTACTTAATATTTATTCTTTGAAGAATCTGGGATTTTTTTGCTCGAGGGAAAAAAAAACCAAACCAACTCTGGAATTAGAAAAAGCTCTGTTCATGTGCACGGTCAGATCAAATGAGCCAGTCAAGTGGCCCCTTTGGCCTATTTGAAATCCAGAGGACTGATTGACATGATATTCAATTTGGCAACATAAACAGTCAGAGATAATTAGTAAAATGAACTCAGTATCTTGCATCAGTCAATCCGACCACTGACCACTAATGTTGGCTGTCTGCTGCAGGCTGAATTTTTCGGAGAGAGGAAGGGGGAATTTTTTTTGGAAAATGTTCAGCTGTTTCCAAGAACCAGGCAAAGGAAAAATGTGTTGTTTTGCTAATGTTAAAAAATTCAGGTAATCTTCCTTTTCATCAACTCTAGCACCCTTAACCTTTGGAACAAGGACTTGAAATTTGGCAAGGAATGGCTGTTTTGTCAAATATGTGCCTTTTGCCATCCCCATGGAAATCCACCAAAACTTGACCAAGGTATAAGCCTTTGAAAAAGTTTGCACATGCTCAGTAGAGACTTCAATTTTAGCAGCTAAAATCTGTGAAGACTCCATCCTCACTTAATATGCTTCATCTCTTCACAGCTCCTATTGGTGACTGAGTTTTTTTTTTCCCAGTTTGCTTTTTTAAAAATCTAGGAAATTGCATTAAAAACTCTACATTAAAAGAACACTATTAAGATTGCAAAGTCAAGCATTCACAAGATAGGACATGTCCAAATTAAAGTTGCCTATGCAACTTTAATTCAACCCCCTTGTGCATACGCATTATGATACAATCTTTAATTGCATGATCACATAGTATGTTTTCCACAGAACTCCTGCGTCATCCAGTGCATAGGCTGGACTTGCTCTAGGGACAAATTGGAATTGTGTAGTGAAGGAAACTATTGTCCTTAGAACCACTGCTTCATTTGTTGCAAACATTGAAAGGTGTGTAGTGAATGAGGCAATCATTTGCAGGAAGAGAAAGGATGGTCTCATGATTAAGACAACTGAATGTTGCTCTGGAAACTGGATTCTATCCTTGCTTCTATTACAGAGTTCCTGTTTGATGTTAGGCCAGGCACTTCAAACAAACTTCTTACAGATGGTCAATACTGGCGTGTTTCTCGTTTTCTGGATGCCCAACTCCAGACACTCTAATCTGATTTGCAGAAGAGCTGAGAGCTCACAGCTGCAACTGAAGACAATGGGAGATGTGCTCTGAGCATATGACGTGCTACATAATATTAAGTACTCTGAAAAGTCATATCCTAGACAGCTCAAATTGGATACCCAAAATTAATCCATATTTTTTACCTTAATCTCTATGACTCTGCTCCCTGTCTGTAAAACTGGAATAATAATACTCCATTTCACAGAACAGTTGGTAAAGATCACT